>CM077663.1:258508126-259035626 GCA_039707655.1 Elymus sibiricus | reverse complement strand
CATATGATATGTTCCAGGAGTTGAAGTTTATCTTTCAGAAGAATGCCCGGATCGAGAGGTATGAGACCTCCGATAAGTTCTATGCTTGCAAGATCGAGGAGAACGGGTCTGTCAGTGATCACATACTCAGAATGTCTGGGTACTCCACCCGTCTGGCTGAATTGGGGATGCCCCTTCCGCCAGAGGCTATCACTGACAGAGTTCTTCAATCATTGCCACCTAGCTACAAGAGCTTCGTGTTGAACTATAACATGCACGGGATGAACAAGTCAGTCGCCGAGCTATTTGCGATGTTGAAAGTCGCTGAGTCTGAGATTCAGAAGGAGCATCAAGTGTTGATGGTCAATAAAACCACTAGTTTCAAGAAGAATGGCAAGGGTAAGAAGGGTAACTCCAAGAAGAGTGGCAAAGCAGTTGCCCCTCCCGTGAAGAAACCCAAGGCTGGACCCAAGCCTGAAACTGAGTGCTTTCATTGCAAGGGAACAGGTCACTTGAAGCGGAACTGCCCCAAGTATTTGGCTGACAAGAAGGCGGCCAACAAGAAACAAGGTATATATGATATACATGTTATTGATGTGTACCTTACCAGCTCTCGTTGTAGTGCCTGGGTATTTGATACCGGTGCAGTTGCTCACATTTGCAACTCAAAACAGGAACTGCGGAATAGACGGAGGCTGGCAAAGGACGAAGTGACGATGCGCGTGGGAAATGGTTCCAAGGTTGATGTGATCGCCGTTGGCACGCTCGCTCTTCGATTACCATCGGGATTAGTGATGAACCTGAATAATTGTTATTTAGTGCCTGCGTTAAGCATGAACATTATATCTGGATCTTGTTTATTGCGAGACGGTTACTCATTTAAATCTGAGAATAATGGTTGTTCTATTTATATGAGTAATATCTTTTATGGTCATGCACCCAATGTGAGGGGTTTATTCTTATTGAATCTCGATAGTGATGATACACATGTTCATAACATTGATGCCAAAAGATGTAGAATTGATAATGATAATACCACTTTCTTGTGGCACTGCCGTTTAGGTCATATTGGCATAAAACGCATGAAGAAGCTCCATGCTGATGGACTTTTGGAGTCACTTGATTTTGAATCACTTGACACATGTGAGCCATGCCTCATGGGCAAGATGACTAAGACGCCGTTCTCTGGTACAATGGAACGGGCAAGTGACTTGTTGGAAATCATACATACTGATGTGTGCGGTCCGATGAGCATTGAGGCGCGCGGTGGTTATCGTTACTTTCTCACCTTCACTGATGACTTAAGTAGATATGGGTATATTTACTTAATGAAACACAAGTCTGAAACATTTGAAAAGTTCAAGCAATTTCAGAGTGAAGTTGAGAATCATCGTAACAAGAAGATTAAATTCCTACGATCTGATCGAGGAGGAGAATATCTGAGTTATGAGTTTGGCAGTCACTTAAGACAGTGTGGAATTATTTCACAATTGACACCCCCTGGAACACCACAGCGTAATGGTGTGTCCGAACGTCGTAATCGAACCTTATTGGATATGGTGCGATCTATGATGTCTCTTGCCGATTTGCCACTATCGTTTTGGGGTTATGCATTAGAGACAGTTGCATTCACTTTAAATAGGGCACCATCGAAATCCGTTGAGACGACGCCATATGAACTATGGTTTGGCAAGAAGCCAAAGATGTCGTTTCTTAAAGTTTGGGGATGTGATGCTTATGTCAAAAAGCTTCAGCCTGAAAAGGTGGAACCCAAAGCGGAGAAATGCGTCTTCATAGGATACCCAAAAGAGACAGTTGGGTATACCTTCTATCTCAGATCCGAAGGCAAAGTGTTTGTCGCTAAAAACGGAACATTTCTTGAGAAAGAGTTTCTCTCGAAAGAATTGAGTGGGAGAAAGATAGAACTTGATGAGGTTATTGAACCTTTACTTCAACCAGAGAGTAGCGCAGCGCAGAAAGATGTTTCTGTAGAGCCTACATCAGTTGAAGAGGAAGTTAATGATGATGATCATGAAGCTTCGGATCAAGTTGCTATCGAACCTCGTAGGTCTACAAGGACGCGTACTGCTCCTGAGTGGTACGGCAACCCTGTCTTAGAGGTCATGTTGTTGGACAATGATGAACCTACGAGCTATGGAGAAGCGATGGTGGGCCCGGATTCCGAGAAATGGTTAGAGGCCATGAAATCCGAGATGGGATCCATGTATGAAAACAAAGTATGGGCTTTGGAAGTATTACCTGAAGGGCGTAAGGCCATTCAGAACAAATGGATCTTTAAGAGGAAGACGGACGCGGACGGTAATGTCACCGTCTATAAAGCTCGACTTGTGGCAAAGGTTTTTTCACAAGTTCAAGGAGTTGACTACGATGAGACCTTCTCACCCGTAGCGATGCTTAAGTCTGTCAGAATCATGTTAGCAATAGCTGCCTTTTTCGATTATGAAATTTGGCAGATGGATGTCAAAACAGCGTTCCTTAACGGTTTCCTTAAGGAAGAGTTGTATATGATGCAACCAGAAGGTTTTGTCGATCCAGAGAATGCTGACAAAGTTTGCAAACTCCAGCGATCCATTTATGGACTGGTGCAAGCATCTCGGAGTTGGAATCTTTGCTTTGATGAGGTGATCAAAGCGTTCGGGTTTATACAAGTTTACGGAGAAGCTTGTATTTACAAGAAAGTGAGTGGGAGCTCTATAGCGTTTCTAATATTATATGTGGATGACATATTGATGATTGGAAACAATATAGAAATGTTGGAAAGCGTGAAGGAATACTTGAACAAGAGTTTTTCAATGAAGGACCTAGGAGAAGCTGCTTTCATATTAGGCATCAAGATTTATAGAGATAGATCGAGACGCTTAATAGGACTTTCACAGAGCACATACCTTGACAAAGTTTTGAAGAAGTTCAAAATGGATCAGTCCAAGAAGGGGTTCTTGCCTGTATTGCAAGGTGTGAAGTTGAGTAAGACTCAATGCCCAGTGACTGCAGAAGATAGAGAAAAGATGAGTGTCGTCCCCTATGCTTCAGCCATAGGCTCTATCATGTATGCAATGCTGTGCACAAGACCCGATGTCAGCCTTGCCATAAGTATGTCCGGAAGGTTTCAAAGTAATCCAGGAATGGAACACTGGACGGCGGTCAAGAATATCCTGAAGTACCTGAAAAGGACTAAGGACATGTTTCTCGTTTATGGAGGTGATCAAGAGCTCGTCGTAAAGGGTTACGTCGATGCAAGCTTTGACACTGATCCGGATGACTCTAAGTCGCAAACCGGATACGTATTTATTCTCAATGGGGGTGCGGTTAGCTGGTGCAGTTCCAAGCAAAGCGTAGTAGCTGATTCTACATGCGAAGCGGAGTACATCGCTGCCTCGGAGGCGGCGAAGGAAGGTGTCTGGATGAAGGAGTTCATGACAGATCTTGGAGTAGTGCGTAGTGCACTAAACCCAATGACTCTGTTCTGTGACAACACTGGTGCCATTGCTCTAGCCAAGGAACCCAGGTTTCACAAGAGGACTAGACACATAAAGCGACGTTTCAATTCCATCCGCGATTACATCAAGGAGGACAACATAAATATTTGCAAAGTGCACACGGATCTGAATGTTGCTGATCCGATGACTAAACCTCTTCCAAGGGCTAAACATGATCAACACCAGAGCTGTATGGGTGTTAGATTCATTACAATGTAAATCACATAGTGATGTGAGCTAGATTATTGACTCTAGTGCAAGTGGGAGACTGTTGGAAATATGCCCTAGAGGCAATAATAAAATGGTTATTATTATATTTCCTTGTTCATGGTAATCATTTATTATCCATGCTATAATAGTATTGATTGGAAACTCAAATACATGTGTGGATACATAGACAAACAATGTGTCCTTAGTAAGCCTCTAGTTAACTAGCTCGTTGATCAAAGATGGTGAAGGTTTCCTGGCCATGGACATGAGATGTCATTTGATAACGGGATCACATCATTAGGAGAATGATGTGATGGACAAGACCCAAACTATAAACGTAGCATATGATCGTGTCAGTTTATTGCTATAGTTTTCTGCATGTCAAGTATCTGTTCCTATGACCATGAGATCATGCAACTCACTGACACCGGAGGAATGCCTTGTGTGTATCAAACGTCACAACGTAACTGGGTGACTATAAAGATGCTCTACAGGTATCTCCGAGGGTGTCTGTTGAGTGGGCATGGATCAAGACTGGGATTTGTTACTCCGTGTGACGGAGAGGTATCTCAGGGCCCACTCGGTAATACAACATCACTATAAGCCTTGCAAGCAATGTGACTAAGGTGTTAGCCACGGGATCTTGTATTACGGAACGAGTAAAGAGACTTGCCGGTAACGAGATTGAACTAGGTATAGAGATACCGACGATCGAATCTCGGGCAAGTAACATACCGAAGAACAAAGGGAACAGCATACGGGATTAACTGAATCCTTGACATAGAGGTTCGACCGATATAGATCTTCGTAGAATATGTAGGAACCAATATGGGCATCCAGGTCCCGCTATTGGTTATTGACCGTAGAGGTGTCTCGGTCATGTCTACATAGTTCTCGAACCCGCAGGGTCTACACACTTAACGTTTGGTGACGATTAGTATAGTTGAGTTATTGTGTTGGTGACCGAAGGTTGTTCCGAGTCTCGGATAAGATCCCGGACATGACGAGGATCTCCGGAAGAGTCCGGAGGTAAAGATTGATATATGTGATAATAGTGTTTTGATCTCCGGAAGGGTTCCGGAATTCACCGGAAGGGGTTCCGGATGTTTACCGAAGTGTTCGGGTGCAGCAACACTTTATATGGGCTAAAGGGGTAAAACCCATGAGGTATTGGAAAGTGCAAAAGGAAGTTTTGCTGCTGCCTTAAGCGGTACTACCGCTGGTAAGGCAGTACTACCGCGTAAGCGGTACTACCGCTTGTGTGAAGCGGTACTACCGCTCATGAGCGGTACTACCGCTTGTGCGCGGTACTGCTGGAATCCGAGTGGGACTCTTTCCGTGCGGGCCAAACCGACCTTGTGCGGGCAAAACCGACCTTGTGGAGGTTTTCTCTCCAAGTTTAGACCCCAGGGCTCAACATATAAATAGAGGGGCAGGGCTAGCACACGGGACACATCAGGATTTCCCAAGCCGTGTGCCGACAACCCTAGCCCTCTAGTTCCACCCGTCATAATCTCCGTAGTGCTTGGCGAAGCCCTGCAGAGATTGTTCCTCACCACCATCACCACGCCGTCGTGCTGCCGGAACTCATCTACTACTTCACCATCGCTCACTAGATCGAGGAGGTGAAGGCGTCATCAAGCCGTTCGTGTGTTGAACGTGGAGGTGCCGTCTGTTCGGCACTAGTTCGTGATCGGATCGAGGGACGACTTGCGATTTGGATCGCGGAGACGTTCGACTACATCAACCGCGTTTCTTAACGCTTCCGCTTAGCGATCTACAAGGGTATGTAGATTCACTCTCCCTCTCGTAGATGCTCATCACCATGGATAGATCTTGCGTGTGCGTAGGAATTTTTTTGTTTCCCATGCGACGTTCCCCAACACGATCACCTTGACCCCACTTAACAGTACAGTGGTTCCTATGACTCAGGAAAGAAGAAAATGAAACTACCAAAAGACTAAGTCTCCGTGTTCCATTGTCTTCGAACGATTAGCTTCGCGTACCACCAATATCTTCGATGTCTTCGGACATTTTTAGGGGTCATCGTCAACAGTTAAACCGAAACTTCTGGGACTTCTATCTGTGTTATCGTGTGAACTCTCACAAACACATTACTCCCTCAACCACGTTTGTCTTCAATACTCCAAAAGCAACAAGGGTGGCACTAGATGCACTTACAACAACAAAAACCCAATGTAAGTTATCACATCTTAGAAAAGCTTTACTCCCAGTCATGAGTCAAAACACCTCAAAAAGATGTGAATACACTAAAATGCTTAATGAGAAATGGCAACCCCATTTCGAGATTAACAATGTGTATGACCTATGATCAAGTGTTCTCACTTGACTCCTAAGTCAATATACTCTAACATGGGTGACCTAGTCGCCGACACCTCCTAGGTGAAGTTCTCTTGCATTGCTTTTTGTTACTTTGTTTTTCTCTTGTGTTTAAAGTTGCTTTGTTTCTTTCTTAAACAAAAAAAAATCTTCATCTAGTTGTTCTTAGTCCTTTCTTAGTTCTTATTTTCTTTAGTAAGTCAATTCATTGCAAATCTTATCTGAATTCCTTGCAAATCCTTGTGAAATCTTATTGCAAAGTGAGATTAGTTTGCCACAATTTTCTTTCGCACGTGAAGTTGGTCTCTCCGATTCGAAAGCATTCGGTGTCACTGAGACTGCACATGTTCTTCGGTTCAACCAAGATAAACTGGCTCATAACCACCGATGTGATCAACCTGTGACTCAAAGTTACCTTGGACTCACTAATTGATCCTACTCGGAGCTAACGAACACCTGAAAAAGAATCTCTTGCCAACATATATTTGATATTCCCTTTTCAGCTCTACTCAATGATTCTTTCCCCTCTATTGCATTAAGTATCATCTCAACTAGATAGGTTTCTCAAGGACCCTACCTATTGACAAATGACCAAAGGGGGAGAGGGATATCACATCAAAGCTTACCTAAAGATTCACCTAGAGAGAGGTACACATCAAAACCTCTTTATATTAAGAGAAATGCACAGTTGTAAGAGGAGGGAGACCTATATTTTTCCAAGTGGGGAGAAACATATAATTAATTTATAGTTTTATTTGCTTAATCATTATGATCTTTTGCTCTGATTTTGTCTCATCCTACCTACTCCCAATATCTACTATATCAGATTCAGGGGGAGATGAAGCTCTAAGTTTAGGGGAGAAAAATCCTTAACCGTTTATTGGAAATCTTTTAGATTTCTTGGGGACATGTCAACTTTTAAGGAAGTACTCACGTGGTGATACTAACCTTTTACATGTCATCCCAATCTTGGTATCCTTCAAGTTCTTGCATTTTCTTGAAGAGAAACTCTTGTGCTATCTAACTTTGTTTGCTCAGGTTCGTTTCTTCAGGTAAAATGCTCAAGCACCTTAAGGTAAGTGTACGCATCGTACTCATGTGCATGATGACGTCTTGCTTATTGCGCATACTTGTTGCAAGAAATCATCATGGACACATGAACACCTTCACTTATATCTTTTACTTTGATGCGTATGGCCACGATGCATGTGACATATTAATTATTCCTACCAAATTATGCATTTGTATTCCAAAAGCAATTATCCTTAAAGACTACACACGTGCAGGGGGAGCTTATGTATGTTACATGACTTTCAAAGCTTTAATGTAATTCTGTGATGTATCGTTGGTTTAAAGCTTTGATGTATGCTGCCATCGATTACCAAAAAGGGAGATTGAAGGCACAATTGCTCCGTTGGTGGTTTTGGTAATTCATGTCAACATACATGTTGTTGGACTAACAATTCCCCTGAGTATATTTCAGGAAAAGTTCAACTTAGGCAAGTGAATGGATGGAGATGTGGACCCCTCAAGCTACTAAGGAACTATATTAACAAAGATTCAAGACTAAGCCAATACTATTAGAAATGGGATGAGGTTTTGATCATGATTCATTTGCTCAAGTGCTTAGAGGTATTGCTCCAAAAACCCTCAACCACTCCCTCAAATTCTCATATGTCCAAAACCCTAAAGTCCAACTCAGTCCCACTGATACACCCTCATCCGGACTCACCGAGTTACACTTGATAGATCGACTGCCTAACCCTAGACCTCGGTCTCACCGATATGACCAGCTGGGCCCACCAAAAATCCATTGCCAACCTTTTGTTGCATAAATTACTAATTGGTTCCAACCGGTCTCATCAAAGTGTGGAAAGTGCTTAGGTCATCATCCAGCGGTTCCACCGAGTTGTTTCATCCGGTTTCGCCGAAAAGTCTAAAGTTCAGACCTTTTGCACTAACCGGTCTCACCGAATGGTTTCAGCCGGTCCCATCGAGTTGTGCATAAAGGTGTGTAACCGTTAGATTTTTGGTGATGGCTATATATACTGCCACCCATTCCACCAGCTTAGAGAGCAACCATGACAAGCTACCACTTCCCATATCCATTTTACCTATACTTGTGTTGAAGTCGAGGGGTTCCACTCCAACCTTTGATCCTTGATTTCCAGCCTCCCCAAACTGCTTTCTACCCAATCCTTTCTCCTACCACCATGCCAAATGTATGAGAGAGTGATGAGTGTCGAGGAGATTATCTTTTGAAGTACAAGAGCAATGAGTTCATCATCATCAACAACATCTATTATCTTTTGGAGAGCGGTGTCTCCTAGATTGGTTAGGTGTCACTTCGGGTCCTCCAAAACTTGTGGAGTTGAACCAAGGAGTTTGTAAGGTCAAGAAGATCGCCTATTTTATGAAGATCTACCTCGAGTGAGGCTAGTCCTTCATGGACATAAAGCCACGATGACATAGACAAGGTTGCTTCTTCGTGGACCCTTCGGGGGTGGAGCCCTCCACGAACTCCCATAGCCGTTACCCCCTGTGGGTTGAATTCTCCATCAACGTGGACGTACGATAGCACCACCTATCGGAACCACGTCAAAAAATCACTGCGTCTTCATTGTGTTTGATTATCTCCAAACTCCGTTCCCTTATTTCTTACACTTGCATGTTGCTTGTTATCTGCTGCCTATACTCTAGATACACATGTGTAGATTGTATTGCTAGTCACTTAACTTGTGCCAAAATCTGCCTAAGTTTAAATAAAAATTAAAAATCCACCTTTTCCTTTTCAGTGTCTATTCACCCCCCCCCTCTAGCCCGTTTCTTTCGATCCCTCAGGCATTCACAAAACACCCCCGCCTGCTCCTAAAAGAAACCCTTAGAGTTACATATGCGAGTGGGGGACGACCCTACACAAACATCATTAGCACTGTCTCTTAAATAAAAATTAAAAATCCACCTTTTCCTTTTCAGTGTCTATTCACCCCCCTCTAGCCCGTTTCTTTTGATCCCTCAGGCATTCACAAAACACCCCCGCCTGCTCCTAAAAGAAACCCTTAGAGTTCCATATGCGAGTGGGGGACGACCCTACACAAACATCATTAGCACTGTCTCTATGCAATACATATTGTTTTCCTTTTTCCTAGTTCTTCCCAAGGAGGCACGGTTTGAACAACCAGACAACATCACATCTGACACTCGAGGAAGGTACAACCCAACTATGAGGGATATCAAACGTAGAATATATCCCTATTTTGCTCTCAGGTTCTTAACTACCACTGTTTCGCTTTCAATTTGACAGGATGGTTGAAATTGTGACTAGTCAAACGCTTGTTTTACTCAAATTGACACGTAGTCAAGAGAAGAGTACACGATGTATAGGAATGAGTAGTGCGTGTGACGCGTCAGGAAAGAGAGTAGGCCAACCGAATTTTCAAGAAGAATAGAGACGGATGAACATCAATACCAACCTATACACATTGATGTCGTATCCATGTAAATAGCACATGCCTCCAAGGGCCCCTCGAAAAAGAAAACGGATGCCTCTAATGGACAAATTTGTCGAGCGACCCAACTACCCTCCTCCCAGCGAGGTGGTTACTTGGGATGCGAGTCCACAACTATATGCAATCCAAAAAGGGATAAATAAAGGGCGCGTTGCTTCTATATAAACTAAATGTTTGCATACCCATGGAATACGATTTTTTTGGAGAAAGCTGCGATAAGTGTTCTTCTAATGAGAACGAAAAATATTGTTGGTGTGAAGAAGGTATACAATCTTTGTTTTTTTTTATATAGAATGAAAAGTAGGTATTCCTTTCAAAAAAGAAAGAATGAGAAGGTATGAATCACAAACCAAAGTTGTGGACTCATAAATCGAAACTGACCTCAGATAAAAATAAAATAAAAAAGAAAATCGAAACTGACCATGGCCATCCGATCAGCAACCAAAGGCGAGGATACGGGCCACGCTGCATATTTTGCAAAAACACTCTCTTCCCCAGCCTGCCCGCCCCCATCCGATCCCCCAATCCCTCTCACTCCGATTCGGGCGGGGCCCAAACCCTAGGTCGCCGGCTCCTACCGAGGCGAGCCTAGCTGATCCGTTTGTTCTGCACAAGCTCTGCCGTGTTTCGCTGCTGTTTCCTCTCTAGAGGAAGAAGAGGAACGAGAGGGATTTGGTCGGCTGCCGTCGGCGGCGATGGGCGACGGCCGCGGCGGAGGGTCAAACCGTCCCGCGTGGCTGCAGCAGTACGAGCTGGTGGGGAAGATCGGCGAGGGCACCTACGGTCTCGTCTTCCTCGCGCGCCTCAAGCCAACGCATCCCCAGGCCTCTGGCCGCCGCGGCTCCCCTATCGCCATCAAGAAGTTCAAGCAATCCAAGGAGGGCGACGGCGTCTCGCCTACCGCCATCAGAGAGATCATGGTAACTCATCGCCGCCGCCGCCGCCGCCGCCGACAGCTGCTTCATTCCTTCGTCAGGCCCTGGCTATATAGGACTGTAATATCTCTTCCTGCGCTTGCCCTTTGATTGCAGCTCCTGCGCGAGATCAACCACGAAAATGTCGTCAAGCTCGTCAACGTCCACATCAACCACGCCGACATGTCCCTCTATCTTGCCTTCGACTACGCCGAGCATGACCTCTATGTATGCAACTCCCGTCCCCTGCTTATATGTGCCTTTTTCATTCCTGTCGACCTCTCAGTATGAAATTCAAATCCAACTCTCTCCATAGTAATTAACGAAGCACTGCTCAATCCGCAGGAGGTTATTCGGCATCACAGAGAGAAGCTTAACCTCGCCATTAACCAATACACAGTCAAATCCTTGCTCTGGCAACTGCTCAATGGCCTCAACTATCTCCATAGGTATGTCTATATATTTTCAATTAACAAGTCGAGTAGCATGATTCTCCACAAGCTGTGATGTCTTTACTGTAAATATATGCAATGTTTATCCGGGTCAATCGTATCAAAATCTGATCTATCCTACCTGTCTCCCCTCCTGCAGTAACTGGATTATCCATCGAGACCTCAAGCCTTCTAACATACTGGTATGTTGCTGCATGCCTCACGCTGATACACAAATCTGTCCAGTATTGTCTCTTTTGCCTGCTAAGCATGCTGCAATGGTGTGCCCCAGTAGGTCATGGGAGAAGGAGAAGAACATGGAATTATAAAGATTGCTGATTTTGGGCTGGCTAGGATATATCAAGCTCCACTAAAACCACTAAGTGACAATGGGGTGAGTAGCTCTATCTGCATGCCTATTTCAAGTAATATGAGGGAACCAAAGGATGGTACTTTGGTAATGGAATGCAGTAATTCACTCATTCCGCCAGGTTACCACTAGTATTCTTAGGTTCCCACTATTCTTATAGACTCAAAGCTTATACTTTGCAATTGCATGCAAATATATTATGACATAGTGCACCAATTTTGAATGTTCCAGTTCAAGTATCTGAATGCAACTTTGGCCGTTGATTGGAGTCCATTGACAGCCTAGGAGGATCCACATTAATTAAATCCTATATTAAACCCTCTTAAACCTTCTAAATTCAACTCTAATTGTACATTAATCGGGGCACGTGGTAGTATTATTTTGTACAACATTGCTTCATGAATAGCTGAGGTGGTATGATAGATTTCGCAGTACTTTTGACACTCTGTAATGTATCATGCTAACTCCATATTTGAAATAAATTTCAGGTTGTTGTAACTATCTGGTATCGTGCACCTGAGCTGTTACTTGGAGCTAAACACTACACAAGTGCTGTTGGTATCCTTGCCGGGAGAGAAAATCAGATCCTTTTACTATCTACTTTTCTTCATTAATTCTGTTATTCTCTTAACCATCTCCAGACATGTGGGCAGTTGGTTGCATTTTTGCCGAATTGCTTACACTGAAACCACTGTTCCAAGGTGTTGAAGCGAAAGCTACTCCAAACCCTTTTCAAGTATGGGCAGTTGCACTCAGTTAGTTAGTATTGCCATCTTGTTTTTAGATTATATCACTAGGCTAAAGTTGTTATATTTTACATAATGATCATATCTCAAGTAACTTTCCTCCATTTATGCCATTGGTATATCTCATAGTTGATTTACACATGTCTTGTAGCTCGATCAACTAGACAAGATTTTTAAGGTCTTAGGTATGCATTCCATGTTCTTGCTTGTCTTGTTTGATTTGTCATGCTCCTCGAAATATACTCACAATAATAACCCAACTCTTCTGAAGGTCATCCTACGGTCGAGAAGTGGCCTACCCTTGCAAATCTTCCGTGCTGGCAAAATGACCAGCAACACATTCAGGGGCATAAGTAGTATGTTGGACATTGTTGAGCTGCTCTAAGAAGCCTTAATATCGCTTTTATTATTACTTGACTTAATATACTGTCATCTTTCCCTTGCAGTGAGAACACAGGTCTTCATACTATTGTTCACTTGCCGCAGAAGGGTCCTGCATTTGACCTTCTCTCGAGAATGCTGGAGTATGTCTCTTGCTCTCTAGCTTGTTGGAGTCAACATTACATTGGTTGATGAACATATTTTTTGTTCTTTTTGTACTATTATGTGTTGGTTTATCATCCTACTATTCCTCATGTTTCAGGTATGACCCTCGAAAGCGTATTACAGCTGCACAAGCTTTGGAGCATGAGTAAATAATTAATACCTTCACCTATTCTTTTCCCCCCTTTCGCGTGGTTGGATGCTTCTGTTTCCATATCTGCATAACTATTTCTTAGCTAATACGTCCTCTAGACTTGTAGTAAGCTACCCAAATCTAGATGAGCAAGCATGAAAAAGATGCTGCCCTGCAGTAGCTATCCGGTGCATATTTTAACTACCTGTCAGACCATTATGCATCCTAATTGGTGCTATCAAGTTTGAGATATCTGGAACATGCTTAAGTTTCCTTTGCACCAGTAGGGAGACTCTAGCCAAACCCGTTATGCTACTTCCTAAGCTGCCTTACTCTACTCTATTAGGACATCTCCAACGTTATCCCCTAAAACGGTCACGCTATCCGTTCGCGGACCTCGTCCACGGACACGATACGGGAGCCAGTCATCCAACACTATACCTTAAATGTCCGCCTAACTTAAAAAAATAGCCTTCCGCCAAACGTCGCAACCTTTCGTCAAACGCCTCATATTAAGATAACATGCTAGCCTAGCCTTCCTTCAAAATGAAGCACTTAATCAAGTGCCTTCCGCCAACATGGAGCAAGCCGTTTAGTGGCTTCCGCCAAAACATGCTATTTAACACTTAATTACTAGTTAAAACATGCCATTTAGTGGCTTCCGCCAAAGATGCTACCCTTCCGCCAAACAGGTTAATTAGCGCCACTTAATTAGTGCTTCCGCCAAACATGCTAGCAGCTTCCGCCAAATGCCTTCACCTTCCGCCAAACAGGAAAAAAATTTAGCAGCGGTCTTCCGCCATCCGGACGGAGAGGAGGCATACATGGTGGCTTTTGATTGGCCAGACGGATGTCCGGACTCCCGCAAAGCCCCCCAGGTTGCTACTAGTTTGCCGGAATTCTAACGTCTGGACGCGTCCGTGGATGTTTGAGGGATAGCATTGGATGGCAAAAAGTGTCCGGACTCCCACAAAGGACATATACGGACAATTTGAGGGCCCGCGTTGGCTTAGAAGCAGTCTGGAATTATTCTTGGAATCATGTCTATGTTTTAACCTCGAAATTTCCATTATTCACATATATAATATTTTTTTAAAAAGTAAGGAGTTGCCTCCTGATTTCTGTTATTAGTAAACATTAGGAGTTCGTTACAGCAGAAAAAACCCATAACAGCCTTACATCGAACCAAACATCCCTCCCCCCCAAGCCACTCCTTGTTGACTCACAGGTGCTAACAATATTTACTTCATCAGATAAGACCAAAAAAAGAGGCAGAACAGCAGAGTACCACCACCGACTAATAATATTCAGTTCACAACGCTCAGAACAGATTCCACAAAAACGTTAGGTCTGTTCTTAACTTTACATTTCCGGTGGAATTTTCCTTTTCTCCAACACGCATCAAAATTTGTGTTATCTCCTATTACGTAGAAGAATGCTGAAATGGATCACAAATATAAAGCAAAGCGGACAAAACCAGGAAACAAAGGTTCTTCCGTAGGATTGATCTGTACCTAATGCTGTCATTGCTAATTACACATAACTTATAACCATGGAAACAATGCCGATTTGAGATAAACTCATGTCCTAATGCTGTAGAATATTTGAAATATACAGGGAACACAGCAAATCATAGTTGTAATGCAGGGATATTGGCAATTACAGTTTAATATATCAACTCTTCTGATATTGGGGATTAAAGTTTAATATATCAACTCTTCTGAATACATCCACCTCTTTGCTAGGTACTTCCGGATGGACCCGCTACCTGGACGAAAGTAAGTTATGTGTGAATAGAGTCTTTACTGCCTCTACTTTAGAAAGTGAAGGTTGTTCTCGTCTCTGTGCCTAAAATGTCTCTCTGGTCAGTGCACTTGTACCATCTCAGCCAGGCGAGAAAATTGTGACATATCCTGTTCGTCCAGTAGACACGTCAACAGATTTTGAAGGAACAACAAGCCTTCAACCAACTCAACCGGTAATAGAAGCTCTGTCTCTGCCTAAATCTTAATTTTCCAATCTCCAACCTGATTAGTGGAAAGCTTTTTTACAGAAGATTAGCGGGAAGCTTGTGCAATGAATGTGCTTCTTCTCATAGAGATTTAAATTTCTTCCTTGTAGCAAAATCATCTTCCCATGGTGCGGGACATGTTTAATTAGTCAGTCAAGTTAGATGTAGGCATCACAAGATTTATTTCTTGTTAATTCCCTCGGAAGATTTGTTTCAGCCCCACTTTGAGTGAACCAAAATATTCCTAAGAACTGCCGTGCTATGATCTGTAATAACACGATGCATTCATGTTTCAGCCATCAGGGAACGGACCTCCGGGAGGCCAGCCTGTACCAAGACAAATCCCAAGGCAAATGCAACAGCCTATGGGTGGTATGCAAAGAATGCCTCCTGGTGCAAACATGGGTGCATTTGGCGCAGCGCCCCAAGCAGGCATGGTTGGGATGAATCCTGGTAACATTCCGATGCAGAGAGGCGCAGGTGGCCAGTCTCATCCGCACCAGGTTTGTTGTATATTTTTAATTGTCCTATGTTCCTAGCTACTGTTTATAACGTTTGTGACGATCAATAAGTCGTTGATTTTCTTGGCGTTGACAGTTGAGAAGGAAGGCTGATCAAGGGATGGGGATGCAGAACCCTGGGTACCCTCAGCAGAAGAGGCGCTTCTGACATCCTCCCTCCTGAGCACCGACTGATATAAATGTACTCATGTCATCATCATGTATGTACATCTTCAAGATAGATATACATCGTCTGGTGGCCATGTAAGCTTGTTGTTGTAGATTTATAGTGCTTATCTGCTAGCTTGGTAAGTTAAAGTGGCTGTGAGGGTCATTGTAGAGGAAATTTGGATGATTGCCTTTTACAGCTACTGCGCTAAGCTGCTCCATGCAGAATAACTGACATTCTGAATTCTGAATATACAAGACAAGCTGGTAGACATGCTAGTTTCATTCTTCTGCTCATGTTGGAAGACAGGTCGTTTGGCAAAAAAACACTTTGGAGGACGAGCTCCAGTGAGCCCTATTGAATAGTGTCAAAATAATATTTTGAGGTTTCAAAAATTCTGAATTTTTGAACATGTTTATATGAATGTATATTACACATGAGCAAATTTTGATGCTGAAATAAATAACCATGTGAGTTACACAAAAATGACAAAATCATGATTTTGGAAAGATGAACAGTGCATGCATCATTCACTGTTTAGAAATCGCCATTTTGTCATTTTTGTATAGCTCACATGTTTAATTATTTCATCACCAAACTTTACACTGTAATATACATCCATATGATCATGTAAAATTCCTTTTGCAATTTTTTGAAACTTTAAATGTGACTTTTAAACTTCAAAATATGATTTTTTGTATTTTTCAAAAATCAAGGATCCATGGAGCCTGGGATCCAAAAGCAATTTCCAAATCATTTGGTGAGAGTTTGAGACGAAACATGTGATGCATTGTTTTGGGAATTATGTATGTAAAGCATGAAAAAATTATTCTATTTGTTTGGTTAGTGAGAATTGATGAGGGTCAAGATGTGATCACTTAAACATCTCTTCCAACTCCAACCCGCTCTTGTTATCTCTTTAGGTTTTTTTTAGAATAAGTATCCCTTCTCTTACTAAGGGCAACTCCAATCGCTACTCACTAAAACGGACCTCACCAATCGCCAACATGTCTGGACGTGTCCACGGACAGAGATAGCAGCATAGGTGGGAGTTGGAACAGAGATAGCAGCATAGGTGGGAGTTGGAAGAGATGTTTAAGTGATCACATTTGAGACTTATCATCTATTTTGGACCGGTCATTTTCCACTCAAAGGTGTTAGTTGGATGTAATTTGGCCAACTTTGCGTTTTTGAGGGTTTGTTTTTCTTTCAGTTTACTCAATAGTTTCTTAAGATCATCTCTATCATTACAAGCAAGAAAGTCTCTAGCTATTTCCCCATCCATAACATAATCATCAGGTACATCCGACCTTTCAATTCTAGGAGGTGATCTAGACATAATAGGTGAATTATAGTTTTCATCAATTTCAGCATTCTCAAGTTCCCTAGACTTAGCAATATGAGCATCAAGTAGATCACCTAGTGGCACATGTTCAATTTCATCTAGCATAGTAGTAGCATCATCATAAGTTTCATTCAAAACAGAAGTAGCATCATCAATTACTTGCGACATATCAGATTAAATAGCAGGTGGTGGTGTCGCAAGCTTACTCAAAAGAGCTAGATGGCAATTCATTTCCTGCCCTCGTCCTAGAGGGTACGATCTTGTTTTTAGCGTCTTTCAGATTCTTCATAGTGACAATTGAAAATCCCAAGTGAACTCAACAAATAGAGCTATGCTCCCCGGCAACGGCGCCAGAAAAGAGTCTTGAGAACCCACAAGTATAGGGAATCGCAACAGTCTTCGAGGGTAGTATTTCACCCAAATTTATTGATTCGACTCAAAGGGAGCCAAAGAATATGTATTGGTCTTAGCAGTTGAGTTGTCAAGTCAACCACACCTGGAATTTATTTCTGCAATGAAGTTTTTAGTAACACGGTAACAATAGCAACAAGAACAGTAAAAAGCAGCACATTTGTATTGATTGTAGTAGAAATAGTAACGAAAGTAAGTTAATAGAGATTAACATGCGAAAAACGTAGGCCATGGATCAGTAATGGATAATTGATTTGGATGGCATTCATCATGTAACAGTTACACACTAGAGCGACACAGAACTAGTTCCAATTCATCAATATAATGTAGTCATGTATTCCGTATATAGTCATACATGCTTATAATAAGAACTTGCATGACATCTTTTGTTCTACCCTCCCGTGGCAGCGGGTTCCACAAGGAAACTAAGGGATATTAAGACCTTTTAATAGAGAACCGGAACAAAGCATTAACACATGGTGAATACATGAACTCCTCAAACTGCGGTCATCACCGGAGATGATCCCAATTATTGTCACCTTGGGGTCTACGGATCATAACACATAACAGGTGCATACAACTTGTAAGATAGGATCCAAAACACTTCGTGAAAACATAATAGGTTTAGATATGAAATCATGGCACTCGGGCCTAGTGACAAGCATTAAGCATAGCAAAATCATAGCAACATCAATCTCAGAACATAGTGGATACTAGGGATCAAGCCCTATCAAAATAACTCGATTACATGATAAATCTCATCCAATCCCATCACCACCCAGCAAGCCTACAAAGGAATTACTCACCCTGGTGGTGAGCATCATGGAATTGTTGATGGAGAAGGGTTGGTGATGACGATGGCAACGAATTCCCCTCTCCGGAGCCCCAAACGGACTCCAGACCAGCCCTCCCGAGGAAGAACAGGAGGTGGCGGCGACTCCCTCTCATAGAACGCGATGAAAACTTCTCTCTTATTTTTTTCTCGGGTAATAAGAATATATAGGCTTGAGATTAGGGTCATCGGAGCCATGTGGGCCCCACAAGGTAACAGGATGCGCCTAGGGGATGGGCGCGCCCTGTTGCCTTGTGAGCAACTGGTGGCCCCCCTCCAGTGGATCTTCGCTCCAGTATTTTTTATATATTCTATAAAAAATCTTCAGAAAGCTTCGTCCACTTCCGAGAACTTTTATTTCTGAACAAAAATAACACCATGGTAGTTCTGTTGAAAACAGCGCCAGTCCGGGTTAGTTTCATTCAAATCATGCAAATTAGAGTTCAAAACAGGAGCAAAAGTGTTTGGAAAAGTAGATACGTTGGAGACGTATCAGCAGGTGAGCTTCTCTGAGGCGAAGGTCGGGTCGATGACGAGGGCTTAGCCACCTGGCATAGGCATCACGGCTCGGTGGTCCTCATGGCTCCAGGTGATCGACTTCTCAGACCAATGCATGAACTCTGGGACGGGGGAACAATGGCGTTCACCTCGTGTTGGCACTTGCACTGGCCATGCTTGTCATCACCCTTGCTGGTGAAGATGATGTACGTCGCATCCGGACGAGGGAAGTCATCGAGGAGTTGGCAGGCTGCCGGAGCCAGTGCGGGAGCGGGAGCTCGAGGCGGAGGCGGGGGCAGGCCCTCTCCCCAAGCCAGCCGTTGGGTCCAGGTGCACTGCCGGGTTGTGTGCGAAGACGGCTTCACGCCACTATGGTGCTTGCACGACGCGTCGAGCATCTGCTCGAAAGTGAGCTTGGGCTGCCAGGCGGTCTTGTCGGTCCGCTGGCGTCGGCTGCCGCCCTGGTCCGCCGACTGCTCTTCCTAGACGGCCGCAACCTGCCGGCTGCCGTAGCGGGCATGCGGCTGCTCGCCCTTCCGCTTGTTGTGGTTCTGCTGTTGCTACTGCTTGTGGCCACCAGCCGGCCGAGGGTTCGCCGGCTGGGCCTGGATCGTCTTGTCGGTCAGATCGAGCCGGACCGGGACGCGCATCGCGGAATCGGCCGTGGCGTACTTGTCCGCCTTGGCCATGAGCTCGTCCATGGAAGTCGGCTCGAAGCACATGAGTTTGTGCTTGAGCAGGGTGCCATCTCGGTACCCCTCGGTGAAATATTGGATCGCCTGCACCTCGTGGACCCCCTCGCAAGAGTTACGAAGCTTAGTCCAGCGCATGAGGTAGTCGCAGAGGGACTCGTCCAACCCCTGGACGCACATGGAGAGCTCGAGGGGCCGGCCTAGACGCATGTAGGTGTCGGTGAAGTTACGCACGAAGGCTTCGTCGAAGTCCACCCAGGTGTTGATGTTGTTGGCTGGCAGGCTATTCAGCCACGTCCGGGCCGAGCCCACCAACATGAAGGAGACGTAGCGCACCGCTACGCGCTTGTTGCCACTGGCGTTGCCCACGGAGGCGGTGTAGTCAACCAGCCAGTCCTCCGGCTTGGTTGTGCCGTTGTACTTGGGGGTGTCGCGGGGCAGTGTGAAGCCCCTGGGAAGGACTCGTCCCGGATGCGACGCACGAAGCGGGCCAGGCTGACAGAGCCCTCCTCCTCCAGTACCTGGGACACAGCCAACCGCTCAAGGCGGCGTCAAGCGTCACGCTCATCTTGCGGCTCACGAGGCCCCAACCGGTCGGTGATGGCGGGGCGCGAAGCCGGCCCTGCCGAAGCTGGCCAGTCCCGCCGCACGTGCCGAGGCGGATGTGCCGGCTGCTGGCGGCCGTCGCATTCTGGGTCTTCCTGCCGGCTGGTTGCGGTTGCGTCGGCTGCATCCACCGTGGTGCCGGCTCCCGTGGCTGGGGGTAGCCGGAGATGATGCCTGCAACGTCTGTCGGCGCGCGCCGTCCAACACCCAGTCGTCCCCCTGAGGAGGGGGAGGAGGGGTCTCTAAGCCGAACGCGGCTAGCTCGAGCTGTGCCTGCAAGGTGTTGGCGGCGGCAATGAGGTCGCGCACACGCTGTTGCTGCAGCCGGTGCTCCTCGCCCTCTAGGTGCTCCAGGTCGGGCATGGCCTCCTGGGCCGCTCTCATGTTCTGAGCGGGGGTGATGTACGTGGACCGGCCCATGCCGAAAACTTCGACAACGGCGCGACCGCGACGTCGCACTTCCCCGCGCCGGCTGGGCTCGTTGCCAGCCGGTGTGAGGCTGTAGGCGGTGTTGTATTCGCGCTGCGCAGACTCCATCTAGCGCTGTGCGGCGGCGAGCTCGGTGGCCTCTGCAAGCAAGTGCTTGCGGGTCTCCTCGAGCTCGACCGCGGCACTAGTCGGGTCGACGGCAGGCGTGATGGTGCCGCGCAGGCTCTGCATCACAGAGCGCAGGGGGTTGGACTAGCCGGCCTGATCCGCAGTCGCAAAAAAATACTTGCCTTTTATAAGAGAAGCGATTGGAAAGTTATGCATTGGAGAAGTGAGGGTTGACCTTGAACACTTGTGTTCATGCTCGTGGAAACAATGTAGAATTTTTCATGGAAGTTTCTCATTATCTCCTTGTATATACCACTGTACCATATAAATAATGTGCATGATGCTCTTTTGCATGTTTCATCTGCTATTCTTATGTGAGCTTCATTGAAATCATCATGCCTAGCTAGGGGCGTAAAACAATAGCGCTAGTTGGGAGGCAACCCAATAGTTATCTTTATTTTTGCTTTTTTACTCTCTGTTTGTGTGTAATAACATGATTATTGACTTTTTAATGATTGTGTTTTTATGTATAAATTAGTCTTTGTGCCAAGTAAAGCCTTTGGGATGACTCACAAGATGAGTAGAATTGATACGGTGCAAAAATAGAAACTTTAGCGTTCAGTGCAGAATTTCTCTGATTTTACTGGAACATATTTTTGATCTGAATTTTTTAAACAGTATTTCTATACAAATTCTTCAGGTTTTCCTATTTTTTCAGAATTTTTAGAGTTACATAAGTATTGGTTCTTTACAGATCTTTACAGACTGTTCTGTTTTAGACAGATTCTGTTTTTGCTTGCATAGTTTGCTTGTTTTGATGATGCTATGGATTGTATCGGGGAGTATAAGCCATGGATAAGTTATAATACAGTACCTTATGCAATAATAAAATAAGAATCAACTTATAACAGTACCAAAAGTATTTGATATGTTTACTAT
Organism: Elymus sibiricus; assembly: GCA_039707655.1. NCBI lineage: Eukaryota > Viridiplantae > Streptophyta > Magnoliopsida > Poales > Poaceae > Elymus > Elymus sibiricus. The sequence continues at coordinate 259,014,414 of CM077663.1, read as the reverse complement.
ACTAACGGATCTCACGAAGGTTTTGTTGATTTTTGTGTGATTGAAGTTTTCAAGTTTTGGGTGAGATACCGATATGAGGAGAATAAGGAGCATCAAGAACCTAAGCTTGGGGATGCCCAAGGCACCCCAAGGTAATATCCAAGGAAGACTCAAGTGTCCAAGCTTGGGGATGCCCCGGAAGGCATCCCCTCTTTCGTCTTCAACACTATCGGTATACCTTACTTGGAGCTATATTTTTATTCGCCACATAATATGTGTTTTTCTTGGAGCGTCATTTTATTTTGTTTTTCTATGTTAGATGTCTTCCATAATCATGTTTTTCAATAAAAGGTTCCAAGAATTGCCTTAAGATGTCTCAATTGCATGTTTGATGTGTGACTGTGTAAAAACAGAAACTTGTTCTTTAGTGTTTGAATTTTCATATTTTACTGGAACGTGAGAAGTTTCTGAAATTTTTACACAGTACTGACATACAAATTATTTAGCTTTTCCTAAATTTTCATAATTTTTAGAGTTACATAAGCACACTTTTTAAATGAATTGCTACAGACTGTTCTGTTTGGACAGATTGCTGCCATAATTTTGTTATCTACTTATCCTAGAGTTTTCATGGCTTATATTGATGGATATAAATTGTGGAAATGATAGTATACACTACCTAATGTTTGAAAATTATTATGCAACTTGTCTTGGCAGTACATGAAGTGTTGATTTATTTTAATATGTACTAACCTATCTCACGAGTTCTTTTCAAGTTTTATGTGGATGAAGTTTTCGAGACTTAGGTGAAACCGGGATATGAGAGGATTGAACAAGATACAAAAGCTCAAGCTTGGGGATGCCCAAGTCTACCCAAGTCAATATCTCAAGAAGTCTCAAGCATCTAAGCTTGGGGATGCTACGCATCCCGCCTCTCTTTGTCAACAATTATCGGTTAGCCTATGATGATCATAAGTTTTTATTCATTCACATGTGCTATTCTTGGAGCATCCTTTGAGTTTATTTTTCCTTTTTATTTTATGCACCATGCTGGTATGTGATACGTCTCCAACGTATCTATAATTTTTGATTGTTCCATGCTGATATATTATCATTCTAGGATACTTTTTGGGTCATTATTTACCAATTTACAATATTTTTGAGCACTAACCTATTGACCCAGTGCCCAGTGCAAGTTGCTGTTTTCTGCATGTTTTTTCCTTTTCAGGTTTACTGTACCAAGCGAAGTCCAATTGCCACAAAACTTTTTGATGATTTTTTCTGGACTATATGAAGACCTAGAAGCTTCAGAAGGAAGCCACGGGGTGCACGAGGGGCCCACCACACATCAGGGCGCGCCCTGGGGGCGCCCTGATATGTGGTGTCCCCCTCGGGCGTCTCCCGACGTCCCTCTTCGGCCTATAAATTCTCTAAAATCCTAAAAACCCTAAAAGCAGTTCCGAAACCCTTTTTCTGCCGCCACAAGTCTCTGTTCCATCGTGAGGCCATCTGGAGCTCTGTTCCGGCACCCTGCCGGAGGGGGGATCGATTACGGAGGGCCTCTTCATCAACCTTGCGGCCCTCATGATGATGTGTGAGTAGTTCACCACAGACCTACGGGTCCATAGCTAGTACCTAGATGGCAATCTCTCTCTCTTATGATCTTCAATACAATGGTCATCGCATCTTCGCTTTGATCTATCCGATGTAATCCTATTGTGCGGTGTGTTTGTTGGGATCCGATGAATTGTGGGTTTATGTTCAGATTATTCATGAAGATTATTTGAGATGCCTCTGAATTATATTATCTCTTAAGTGCATGATCATTATAACTTCGTAATGCTCTCCGATCTATTGATATGCTTTGGCCAAGTAGATTGATATTTCATCGATGGGAGTGGTGCGTTGTGGTAGGTTCAACCTGGCGAGTTTCTATATCCCAGTGACAAAGTAGGGGACAAGATGCGTCTTTGTGTTGTTGCTACTAAGGATAAAATGATGGGGTTCATTCATATTGTTTGAGTTTACTTTGTCTACATCATGTCATCGTTCTCCAAGCATTACTCTGTTTTACTTAATACTCTAGATGTATGCTGGATAGAGGTCGATGAGTGGAGTAATAGTAATAGGTGTAGGCAGGAGTCGGCCTATTTGCTAATGGACGTGATGCCTATATATACATGATCATTGCCGTGAACATCGCATAACTATCCTCTTTTCTATCAATTGCCCAACAGTAATTTGTTTACCCACCGTATGCTGCCTACATGAGAGATGCCACTAGAGAACACTATGGCCCCCGGGTCTATTCACTTATATATTTTCAAACGCTATTATTACCTTGCTGCCTTTATTACTTTTTATTTATTTTGCATTTATCAACAATTATCTACACAACTCATTTGTTTGCAAATAACGAGATCAAGGGGATTGACAATCCTCTTGCCCGCGTTGGGTGCAAGTTGTTTGTTCATTTGTGTGCAGCCGCTGAAGACGGTTGAGGATTGATATTCCTATTGGTTCGATAAACCTTGGTTTCATAACTGAGGGAAATACTTATCCTCTTTGTGTTGCAATTACCCGTTCGTCTTCACGGAAAACCCAACGCAGATCACAAGTATCAGGAAGGATTTCTGGCGCCGTAGCCGGGGAATATCATCATCAACTATCAAGTAACTCCACACAAATTTTCATTCACTTGTTCTTCTTTTTATTTTCTGTTATATTTGGCTTGTCTCATAAAAATCAAAAATACAAAAATATTAACCTTTGCTTGTTACTAGTTTACTTGTCTTGCTTGTTACTTTGCTTGTTCGGTCACCATGTCTCAAGATACTACTAAGTTGTGTGACTTCTCAAATACTAATAATAATGATTTTATTAGTACACATATACCACCCGCCACTAGTGCGGAGGCTTTTGATATTAATGCTGCATTGCTAAATCTTGTCATGAAAGATCAATTTTTGGGAAGTCCTAATGAGGATCCCGCGTCACATCTTAATATTGTTGAATTATGTGACATGCAAAAGAAAAAGGATATGGATAATGATATTGTGAAATTAAAATTATTTCCTTTTTCACTAAGAGATAAAGCTAAAGCTTGGTTTTCATCTTTACCGTGTAATAGTATTGGAACATGGAATAAGTGTAAAGATGTTTTTATTGCCAAGTATTTTCCTCCTGCTAAGATCATCTCCCTTAGAAATCAAATAATGAATTTTAAACAGCAAGATCAAGATCATGTTGCACAAGCTTGGGAGAGAATGAAATTAATGATAAGGAATTGTCCAACTCATGGTTTAAATATGTGGATGATTATCCAAAACTTCTATGCTGGACTGAAGTTTGTGTCTAGAAATCTTCTAGATTCTGCTACAGGTGGTACCTTTATGGATGTGACCTTAGGAGAGGCCACCAAACTTCTGGATAACATTATGACAAATTATTCTCAATGGCATACCGAAAGGGCTCCAACCGGTAAGAAGGTAAATTCTGTTGAAGAAATCGCTACTTTGAGTGAAAAAGTGGATGCCCTTATGAATATAGTTGCTAGTAAAAATGCTCATGTTGATCCCAATGATGTTCCCTTTTCTACTTTGATTGATCAAAATAATGATGCTATTTATGTGAACTTTGTCTCGCGAAATAATTTCAACAACAATGCTTATAGAGGAAATTTCAATTCTTGACCGTATCCCGGTAATTCCTCTAACAACTATGGAAATTCTTCTAAAAATGGTAATAGTATACCCTCTGATCTTGAGAACACAATTAAAGAATTTATTAATTCTCAAAAGGTTTTCAACACTATGGTAGAAGAAAAATTGCATGTAGTTGACACTTCGGCTAAAAAAATGGATAGAATTGCTCTTGATGTGGAAACTCTTAAAAATAAAGCTTTGCCACCCAAGCATGATTTTAATGATGCCATTAAATCTATCCAAATATCTATTAATGAAAGTAAAGAGAGGACCGCTAAGTTGAGAGCTAAGCGGGAATTCTTAGAAAAGGTTCTTCCACCCGGTTTTTACCGGAATCATGATGAAGATCTTAAAATGATTGGTGTTTCTCCTATTGAATATTTATTTATCTCTATGAATATAAATGATAAAGGGACTAGAGATGAGTCAAATTTAGTAGAGGAGCGTCCCGTTTGCTTGGAGGGTGATGATTTTGATGCTAAAACTGAAAAATGTGGGTTTGGAGAGGTCAAAACTTTAACTAGTGATGCACTGTAACGTCCAAGATGCGGTCCTATCCTTATTTTGGCTCGAGGGCCTCGATATGGATAGAAGCACATCTCGTCATTTCGCAAGAATGGAGATCGTTACAAGTACATGTAAAGAGGAGTTGAGTATATGGAATTTTCTTACACTCGCCACAAGCTACATCATGATCACATCAAATACAACAATACATTCAATCACCATACAGAAGAGCAGGGTCCGACTACGGACGATATCAAACGATAAAAGCGACATCCATCCTTGCTATCCCAGGCTGCCGGCCTGGAACCCATCCTACGATCGATGAAGAAGAAGAAGAACTCCAAATCAAACAAGGCATCGCTCTCACGTCATAGCATCGCATTACCTGTACCTGCAACTGTTGTTGTAGTAATCTGTGAGCCACAGGGACTCAGCAATCTCATTTCCAAGGGTATCAAGACTAGCAAAGATTAATGGGTAAGGTATGGTTAAGTGGTGAGGCTGCAACAAACACTAAGCATTTATTTGAGTGGCTAACTTACGAGTACAAGAATAAGAGGGGTGATCTACGCACAAACGGTCGTGAACTAGTAATGATCACTAAGTGATCCTGAACACCTACTTACGGTCAAACATAACCCCACCGTGTTCTCTCTCGGTTCAGAACTCACGAGTAGAGACAGTCACGGTTACGCACACGGTTGGTGTTTTTTATTTGAGTTTACTTTAAGTTTTCTGTGAACGGATGTTAAACAAATTTCCAAGTTGCCACATAACCGCGGGCACGGCTTCTCAAAAAGATTTAACCCTACAGGGGTGCTCCAACTCATCCATCACAAACTAACCACACGCTGCGTGGAAAACCTCAACCACGGGATTGACCGTAGTATCCTCGGAATTCCGATGGAAAACCTCAACCTCGAGATAGCCCAAAGTATCCTCGGAATCCCGTGCACAAGACGTTCGAGAAAGGTAAAACAAATCCAACAAGACCGCCCGGCGTACCGACAATCCCAATAGGAGCCGCATATCTCGTTCTCAGGGCACGACCGGATGGGCAAGACGTCGGGTTGGCTGAGACCCCGGGTGACCAGGGGGCGCCGGACATCGCCCGGTTTGGACCAACACTCATGAGGAGCACTGGCCCGGGTTGTTGATTAATTATCCACGGGGTCCGGAAAGTCCCTATGCAATTTTATTAGTTATTAGGCAAATGTAGTATCAATGTTGGGCCTTGCCAGAAGAGTTTTATCCCAAAACGAAAATCAAGGGGGTCCCCATAACAACCCCAAGCATGTTAGGAGCGCTCAATATGGAACATAACACTGGTACACAAGTAACTAGGGCGGCAAAGGTGGAACAAAACACCGAGCAAAAGGCCAAGCCTTCCACCTTTTACCAAGTATATACGTGCATTAAATTAAATAGCAATAATATTGTGATATCTCAAAAATATCCATGTTGGCACATGGAAACAACTTGCACCTGCACCTAGCAACGCTATAAGAAGGGTTGTGCAAGCGGTAACATAGCCAAACAATGGTTTGCTGGGATGTGGAGGGTTAGAGGCTGATCATGGCATGTTGGGAGGCTTGACCAACAAGTGGTAGGTAGCAAGACATAGCGATAGAAACGAGACAACTAGCATGACAATGATAGTAGTGGTATCCAGGGAAATGTTCATCTTGCCTGAGATCCTGCTTGGAAGAAGAACGAATCCGTGAAGTAGACGAACGGGCGCAATCGAACGAATCCTCACACTCCGAACGCTTTCGGGACTATCGAGAAGAAGCAATCCGGAAACAATCAATCAACACACGATACACCACAACATATGCATGACATTATGCGCAAACAAATATGATGCATGTCCGGTTTAATTTTGCAAGGCATGCCAAACACAACAATCAAACACTACAAATTAAGTGAAGTTCAATATGCAACGAGTTGCATATTGACGAAACTCCACATTCGAATTGTTTAGTTCACTCTCGTTTAGGTACTCATCAATATTAAATGTTGTTTAACATGGGTGGTCATGTCATAAGGTGAAGATGAAATCAAAGCAATTTTAAATGGAGAAGGAGAACATACATATACCAAAATAATAATTCTCCATATTACAAGAAATGCGGTTAATGTTGTTTAACTAAAGAATCATTTTAAATGTTGTTCATCATGACAAGAGGTGAAGCATACACAACTACATCACCTGGGACTTTTAAATGAGGCCGGAAACAACATATAGCATTTCCGAAACAACCCCATATGTGATTTTTTAAATTGGTCTAGATCTGAACTAAACATATTATATATATTTTAAACATAAAAATAAAGTGTGCCAAGAGATTCTACACGTTATTCTAGTCAAGTTTCATATAAAGATCATTTAATTTGGAGCTACGGTTATTTAGTTATGAAATAAATCATTTTCACATGGCATTTATGTAAATTAAATAAAAACATCAAGTTAAACATTTTAAACATGGATGAAAGTTGGTTATTGTGAATGTACACAAAATTCTAAGCATTTTTCATATATAAAGTTTTTACATGCGATGCACGGTTAATTATTTATGAGCAATGCAAAAACATGGCATTTTTCTGAAAATATGCATGCACTTGGAAAAATGCTAAAATCTACCGAGGTGAAAAAACAAACATGGGCCCGAAGCATCACAGTGCAGCGGTCCAGGAGTAGTTTAGGCCCAAACGGATGCGTGTGCGTGTGCTCGCAAAACAAAAGAAAAACATGGCAAAATTGGGGCGCCTCGGACTCGATCCCAGGACCTCGCGGTTGCAGACCTGCTGTGCTAGCCAACCGAGCTAGCCTCTGATTGACTTATTGGACATGATTCTCCTTACATAAAGAGTCCTTCGACGGGATGCAAATGAAAGAAATAGGGCAAAAATAAAACTGGGACGCCTGGGATTCGAACCGAGTTAAATTCACCCACGGTCACTGTATTTGATCGAGAAGTTCACTTTGGTCATTGGACTGCAGAATACCCAAATTACGGTGCTTAATGTCACCTCAATGAACAGCGCTGGTCACCGCGTACGCTGTATCGGTGTATTTTGCACACGTGGCGCACTGTTTGACCCTTTGACCAGCCATGCAAGCAAGGGGGGGTTCTTTTGCTCTCGCCAGTTGATTTGGGGGGCTAATATGCAAATTTCGCATTCTATTAAGAAAACCTCCGCCGTCATCGACCAAATCCCTAGCCTTATTCCTCTTTCGCCGCCGACCACCAAATCTGTCGGAGTACTCAGGTTTGTCTTGCTTGATCATTGCCAAGCTTTGCATATTCTGATTTGTATTTCCAAGTTTCATCATTTCATCATTTCAGGAAGTGTATGGTGATACAATGGTACAACAGATGAGAAGGGAGCATCAATCATCTAGGAGGCCTGCATTTTCTCAGGAACACATGCCAGAATCCAGCTTCATCAACTCAGCAAGAGCTCAGAACACTAGCATGCCACATGTTACTACAACTGCTAGCAGGGATGGAAGTCAAGCCATGAAGATGAGGCAGATGACGATGGAGATAGATAGAGCAATGGCAGAGAAGAGAGATGCTGCACTAGAGGCAATAAATGCCGCAGCAGAGAAGAGAGCTGTTGAGGCACAAGAGAAGAAAGACATGGCTGCAAAAAAGAAAGCAATAGAAAGAGAAGCAAAGAAGCAGCGGACACAAGAGCTCAGGGCTGCCAATGTTGCAAAGAAGAAGGAAATAGCTGAAGCAAAGAGAGCAATCATCCTTAAACAAAGAAAGAAGAAAGGAGCAGAGCCGACAGCTGCTAGAGAGGAGGCAAGGAAGAGAAAAGCTTCTGAGCTTGCTGCCAAAAGAAAGGAAGATAAGCAGAACATGTCCACACTTAAGAGGGCCTCTTCAAGTCAACAAACACATGCCATGGGAGGTGGATCCAGTAGCAAGAAATACAAGAAGGTCGGCATGTTTGATGAGCTGAGAGAGCCTAGGAAGTAGAAACTTTGGTCTGTATCATGTCAATGTGTTTCTGCTGAACTAGTCCATCATTTTGGTGTTTCTTTTCATGTTGATTTTAGTGTAGAAGTGTTGAACTTAACCTTGGCATTATGCTTGTTAGACATGTGCTTCTGGTGAAGCTGGGATCTTTAATATCTTATTTATCCTGCTACTATGTTGTGCTTGCTAAATATGTTGCTTGTCACTACCAATTTCTGTGAATCACATTAGTACCAAATATGTTGTGCTTGGTTATGTAATTTCTGCTAGTGATCACCTATGTTATATATGTACTGGTGATCACCTTTGTCAATTATCACTTATCATTTTGTCAAATGACAACACAGTAATGGAAACAAAACAACCGTGATCATATATTTGCCAGCAGAATTCCATAACTTCCAGCTAGATTACATAACCAACAGAGGAGAACACTTCTTCACTACTACTGTCACAACTAACAACTGTGATCATATATTTGCCAACAGAATTCCATAACTTCCAGCTAGATTACATAAACAACCAAAAGAGGAGAACACTTCATCACCAGCATCAGACACTACTATTCATCATTACATAACCAAAAGATGACACTTGTGTGGCTAACATCATACTAAATCAGCTTCTTCACTTCATCACCAGCATCAGACACAGCACGCATAGAAGCACGCCTACTGCCACAGCTATCTTCAACAGAAGAACAATCTACCTGCCAACCTGCAACAAGGATGCATTCATCCTTTCCTCAGAGCGTGAACCCTTAAATCCTACTGCCATTTTCCTTCTAGCTCTTCTCTGTTCATTGCGTCGCTCCAGCTCTTCTCTGCTGTCTTCAGACCACCCAATTGCATCCACAACATTATCGCCAGTCAAAAACATCTTCTTTACCAAGAAAGCAACATACTCCCTCTCCCAATGCCAGAAATTGCATCCATTCTGTCAAAATAAATGCAAAAATAAAAAACCCACATATTTTGCAGAACAACCGAGACCAAATGTGAAAGAACTTACACCATGGCCGGGGCAGCGGTAGTACACCCATCCAGGGTGGTCCTCAGTGCTGGAAACATGCTTCTTCACCAGGTAACCACACCCCCGGGCAGTCGATGAGGGGGATGCATGGACCGCCGCGACCATGAGAAGAGCGGCAGGAGCTTGATGCAGACATGCTTGCAGAAGCGACGACGCCCGCGGTGAGCGGTGCTGGGCGGGTGACGACAGCGGACGGGCGGGCGACAGATTTGGTGGCCGGCGGCGAAAGAGGAATAAGGCTAGGGATTTGGTCGACGACAGCGGAGGTTTTCTTAATAGAATGCGAAATTTGCATATTAGCCCCCCAAATCAACTGGCGAGAGCAAAAGACCCCCCCCTTGCTTGCGTGGCTGGTCAAAGGGTCAAACAATGCACCACGTGTGCAAAATACACCGATATAGCGTACGCGGTGATCAGCACTATTCATTGATGTGATATTAAGCACCGTAATTTGGGTATTCTGCAGTCCAGCGACCAAAGTGAACTTCTCGATCAAATACAGTGACCGTGGGTGAATTTAACTCATTCGAACCCCAGATCCCCTAGTCGGATCGAACTGCGCTAGCCAACTCGGCTGTGGTTGCTCACGTGATATGTAGTAGGTGAGTTCCAATAAAACTAAAAACAACACGGGTCTTCTTCTCCACAAATGCACACATGCAACAACAAAGCAAACATGGCGGATCTGGCGGCTACAGGCCTGTGGCGCGTGGGAACTGGACGGGGATAGCGCGGGCGGAGGGGGTCCAAGGCTGGCAGGGCCATGACGGCGCCGGGTCCGGTCGTGAGGAGGAGGATCCGGGGTTGGCGAGGGTGACAAAGCTCCGAGCATGAGCTGAGGAGGTTCCATCGGGCGACCGCGTCCTTCCGTTCCCGACGAGGTTCGCTGGTCGGCTGGCGCGGGCGGCGCGGGATCTTCATGCGCGGGGCTTGCGGGCGCCGGTGGTTTCCTCAGCCTGGCGCGTCATCGGCCACCATGGGAGGCTCGGGAGCGAGCTCCCGATCCAGATCGGGGCGAGGGCAACGGCTCTGCGGTCGTCCGGACATGTCCGGGTTGGCCGCGGACATTGTCCGAGGTGGGGTGTTTTGGGTGAATTTGAGCCCCTAGATCAAGATCTAAGGGTCCAGATCTGAGGGGGTGGCTAGGGCTGCGGGATTTGGAGGAGGTGGAGCTAGAAGGTGGGGTTTTTTAGGGGGGTGGCTGCAATTTTGGCAAGGGGAAACCCTAGAGAGTGAGGGGGCTCTCTCCATGGGGTGATTTTATATAGGGAATGGACTATGGTGGGTTGGATCTCGTCCGTCCGATCGCGATCCGATGGCCACGAACGGAGGGGCAAGCTAGTTGGGCTTTGTGGGCTGTGTAGTTGGGCTAGGCCACGAGAGGGGGAGGTTTGTGGCCCATGACATGTTTTTTTATAAACCTAAATGCCCGACGAATAAACCGGCTATAGTGCCGCTATATATTTAATGGTTCGCGTATCAAACGACCTCTGAATGGCAGGCAGTCTACCTACATCATAACAAGACTGCACGTCAAGTTTCGACCCATTCCAAGAATGTTTTATACGCGCTTTTTAAAACAATATTTTTACCGATGCCGCGGGCGCGTGCGTATGTGGTTGGTCTCGAAACGGTCGACGACACGAACGGAGAGAACCGGATGTGGCCATGTGAAAAAGCCCACTAGTGGCGGCCGTGGGCATTGCTCTGGTCCCAGTCTGGTCCATCGTAACTGTAAATCCTTAATTACGTGTGATTAGTCGCCGCCACGCCGCCGTTCCTGTTCGTCTCTTGCCCTCGCCGCCTGTTCGTCTCTTGCCCTCGCAGACAGTTCATCTTGCCCTCTTCTCGCCTGATCCAGGACCTAGCGCTGCTGCTCTCGACAGTACTGGCTCCCGATCAGTCTGATTCAGAGATTCAGGTATTTGGCTTCTGCACTTGTCAATTTTTCCTGCAGTTCCGCTTAACCAACGAACGAGCAAGTCGATTCCTGTATCAGTGTCAAATTGGTACTTCAGATTTATTTTTGTTTTGGTATAATTAGGTTGCATCAGTGTGACATATTTGTGACTATGATCTATGATTCTATGAAGAGTTCCTATCTTTTTATTTTCTACATGTCCAATTCTCATGTGCGTGTCCGTCAGTGTTGTACTGGTGGTCTGGTGTGTCTTATTTTTGTGATGCAAATTACCTTGTATTAGTTCCTAATCTTTTCCATTGAAATTTAGTAGGCAGCAGCTATGAAGAGAAAAGCAGGGGAAAACACCCTTAAGATTAATGCTTTTTTTAAGCCGGTCGCTTCAAGTTCTCAACCTGCTGAAATTGTTAGTGAGGCTGATGTGCAAGTTATAAATCCAAGTTCAGTTAACACTTCTGATCAAGATATGCCAGACATGGTAAATGTTGCAGAACAAGAAGAAGTCATGACAACACCTTATCAAAGAGACCCTGGTAAACGTTGTCAAATTTGGGAGCTCCCATCGGACAAGCAAGATGATGCTCGACATTTTTATATATCTAAGGGAGCATATCGACCGGAGTTTGGAAGAATACCCATTTGATGAAAAGTCTAAACACCGTCGCCAATTTCAAAAAGATTGGTACACAAATTTCTGGTGGCTTGAGTATTCAACTCACACTGATAGCGCATATTGTTTGCCGTGTTTTCTCTTCTAAATAAAACCTGTTGGGAGATGTGGGTCTGATACATTCTCAGTCAAGGGGTTTAGAAACTGGAAAAAGGTTAATGATGGAAAAGCGTGTGCTTCTAACTCATGTTGGGAGTCCTGACTCTGCTCACAACTATTCAGTTCGGTGCTATGAAGATCTCAAGACTAGTAAGGCTCATATCGACAAGGTGATAGAAAAGCAAAATGAGAAACTAGCTACTGATGCGAGACTGAGGCTTAAGACTACCATCGATGCCATGAGGTAAGCAATTTTTTTACATCAACTAAAATTTGACATGACTTAATGTTTTGGTATCTAACATCTAGTCGCTTTGTCCCATTAGGTGGCTGATATTCCAAGCTTGTCCTTTTCGGGGTCATGATGAATCTGCGGGGTCTAAGAACCAAGGAAATTTTCTTGAAATGGTTAAGATTCTTGCTTCGTACAATAAGGATGTCGCAGCCGTTTTTCTGGAAAATGCTCCAGGTAATGCAAAGTATACATCCGGAGAAGTTCAGAAAGAGGTTGTTGGCATAGTTGCTCGAGAAGTGCAAAAAGCAATTAAAGAAGAAATAGGTAATGCCAAGTTCTGTATAATGGTTGATGAAGCTCGGGATGAATCAAAAAAAGAATAAATGGCAGTTGTTCTTCGGTTTGCCAACAAAGAAGCAGAAATAATTGAGCGTTTCCTTGATCTAGTTCATGTTAATGAAACTGCTGCCGTAACTTTGAAAAATGCAATTTGTGTCGTACTATCAGATAATAACTTAAGCGTACAAGACATCAGGGGCCAAGCATATGACAGTGCAAGCAATATGAGAGGGGAATGGAATGGATTGAAGGCTCTTATTCTCCGAGAATGTCCATATGCCTACTATATTCATTGTATGGCTCATCAGTTACAATTGGCGCTTGTTGTTGCATCACGAGAGGTACATGAGGTGCATAACTTCTTTTAGAATGCAAATTTTGTAATAAATGTTGTTAGTTCTTCTACAAAGCGCAGTGATGAGCTACTAGCGAACCAAGCGGAGGAAATTGCTCGTGGAATTGAGTTGGGAGAGCTTGATACAGGCAGAGGGCAAAACCAAGTAGGAACCTTACAAAGACCAGGAGACACAAGATGGAGTTCACACTATAAGTCCATACTGTTTGCTGCTACAGTTGCTGTCTTAAGAGGTATAGCAACCGACCGTTCAGTCTCAAAATATTCTCGTGGAGATGCCGTTGGATCCCTTAAAATTTTCATGTCGTTTGATTTTGTGTTCATTCTACATCTGATGGAAAAGATTATGAAGATCACTGATGTGTTGTGTCAGAAACTTCAATACAAATCTTTGGATATTTTAAATGCCTTGGATTCAGTTTCTAACACAAAGGTCCTACTTGGTGAGCTAAGGGAACATGGTTGGGACTCTCTTTTAGAGGAGGTCAAATCTTTTTGTGTCAAGCACGAGATTGATATCCCAGATTTGGACCGCAAGTATGTTCTTTTACTTTCCTAAATTACTTAACTTATATTAAGTTATATATTTGTTGCTTTTTATCTTGATAATTGAGCTGACTTTGTGATGAAATTAATAGGTATGTTGATGTTACCAAATCTCGTAATAAGCATGACAACACAACAACGCTCCACCACTACAAAGTCGATGTTTTCAGTGTTGCAATTGATCAACAACTGAGTGAGCTGAACGATCGATTCAGTATCCAAGCAACTGAGCTCCTTACTCTCTGTTCATCATTGGATCCAAGGCATGAATCTTTTGATATCCCAAAGATAAGCACCCTCGCAGAAAAATTCTATCCCGCTGATTTTTCAAGTCAAGAATTAGCTCAGTTGGAAAGTCAGCTACCTCATTTTCAGCTAGATGTGTGCTACCATCTAGAACTGATGACCTTGCCATCTATTGCTAGTTTAACAAAAGGACTAGTTAAAACAGGTAAAGCTTCTTCATATCCAATGGTTGACAGGTTGTTGTGACTAGTTATCACTCTCCCAGTCTCAACGGCAACTGCAGAGCGGGCTTTTTCGGCTATGAAGATTGTCAAGACACGTCTTCGAAGTAAAATGGGAGATGATTTGCTTCGCCATTGCATGATAATTTACATAGAAAAAAATAGCAGCTAAGATATCTTCTGATGAAATTGTTAATATTTTGGATCTTATCGGCAATCGTAGAGGCCACTTTAAATTAATAGAAATGTAATGGTATTTTCATGTCACTTCAGCAAAACCTTGTTCTACATGATTATTTTGATACTGATTTTTTTTCTTCACTTGGCTTGCCCCCCCCCCATATCCAAATCCTGGCTCCGCCACTGGCTGATGCAATGCGGATGATGCGAATGATGCGATGATGAATGCGACAACCAAATAAAACACACGACAATAATGAAATAAAAGGGGAATCTTCTGGAGTGTCGGTCTCGGGCTGTTACATGCACTCACTATCTTGGATTACAAGGACTTTAATTGTGATAATTGCTCTTTAGTAGAATGTATTTCCTTGTTGCAATCCGTTATTAGCTCACCCAATGCTTATGAACAAAACAAAGCTTTTACCGAACATATAGTAGAAGCTATGATAAGAGCTTATGATGAGAAACTTGAGCTTGAAGTTTCCATTCCTAGAAAATTGCATGATGAGTGGGAACCTACTATCAAAATAAAGATCAATAAATATGAATGCAATGCTTTGTGTGACCTTGGTGCTAGTGTTTCAACTACTCATAAACCTCTTTGTGATGTGCTTGGTCTCACTAATATTGAAGATTGTTCCCTCAACTTGCATCTTGCGGATTCTAGCATCAAGAAACCTTTAGGTAGAATTAATGATGTTCTTATTATTGTAAATAAAAATTATGTGCATGTTGATTTTATTGTGCTTGATATTGATTGCAATCCTTCTTGTCCCATAATACTTGGAAGACCTTTCTTACGAACTATAGGTGCAATCATTGACATGAAAGAGGGAAACATAAGGTTCCAATTCCCATTAAAGAAAGGGATGGAATACTTCCCTAGGAAGAGAATTAAACCACCTTATGAATCAATTATGAGAGCCACTTATGGGTGGAGTGTCAAAGATGACAATACTTGAAACTATGCATTATGCCTAGCTAGGGGCATAAAACAATAGCGCCTGTTGGGAGGCAACCCAACAGTTATCTTTAAATTTTTGCTTAGAACTTTCTGTTTATTTTTTAATGGCATGATTATTGCCTCTGTAATGATTATGTGTTTGTGTTTAAATTAGTGTTTGTTCCAAGTAAAGCCTTTGGGATGGCTCACAAGATGAGTAGAATCGATGCTGAACCAAAACAGAAACTTTTGACTCCAGTACATGAATTTTCATTTTTTGCTGCAGCGTGCTAATTATCTGAATTTTTTACACAGTGTTGCTATAGAAATTTACGAGGTTGTCCTAAGTTTTCAGAATTTGTAGAGTTACATAAGTATAGGGTCTCTACAGATTGCTACAGACTGTTCTGTTTTAGATAGATTATGTTTTTGCTTGCATAGTTGCTTATTTTGATTAAACTATGGATTGTATCAGGGGATATAAGCCATGGAGAAGTTAGAATATAGTACCTATTATGCATTTATGAAATTTGAATCAATTTATAACAGTACTTAAAGTATGCAATATGTTTCTTATACAAACGGATCTCACGAGGTTTTGTTGAGTTTTGTGTGATTGAAGTTTTCAAGTTTTGGGTGTTATCTTGATGGACAAAGGAATAAGGAGTAGCAAGAGCCTAAGATTGGGGATGCCCAAGGCACCCCAAGGTAATATTTTAAAGGATACTCAAGCGTCTAAGCTTGGGGATGGCCCGGAAGGCATCCCCTCTTTCGTCTCAAATCCATCGGTATGTCACTTGAAGCTATATTTTTATTCGTCACATGATATGAGTTTTGCTTGGAGCATCGTTTGCTTTTGTTTCCTTTTACTTTCAGTTTGCCACAATCATTGTTTGCTGTACACAGCTATTTAAGAGAGACACACCTTCATCATAATTTGTTAGAATACTCTATGTGCTTCACCTATATCTTTTGAGCTTAGCAGTTGCTCTACTTCACTTATATCTTTTTGAGCACGGTGGCATGTAGATTTTAAAGAAATGATTTCATTCTCGTCCTTCACTTGTATCTGTTTAAGAGTTAATAAATAGTGAAGGTAATTTGCATGGGTCATACAGACTAGTCCAAAAATATTAGGTATTCAAAGAGTGATAATCAAAACCATCATGTAGCACATATAAAGAAATTGTGGGTTAATGATATTGATGTAGTAATATGAAATAGGTGTGAGTTCATAATTGTTAAACCGTAGAAGTGTCGATATTAAGAGGTGTTGATCTTTTTGTTCATCTAAAAATTAAAGAGGCATGGTGATGATGTGTGAGCATTTCTATTCCTCGTTGAAATCCTAGTGTTGTTTCGGGTCGGAAGCGCGCGATGGTTAACTCCTACAGACCTCTTCCCTCGGGGCATGTGATTAGTACTTTGATCTATGATAAACTAATAAAACTTTGCAATAAGTATATGAGTTCTTTATGACTAATATGAAACCATGGACATACGCAATCTCACCTTTTCATAATTTGCTAGCCTCTTCGGTACCGTGCATAGCCCGTTCTCACCTCAAGGATCGGTGCAACTTTCGCCGGTGCATCCAAACCCCGTGACATGATACACTCTATTGCACATAAGGCTTATTATATCTTCCTCAAAACAGCCACCATACCTACCTATCATGGCATTTCCATAGCCATTCCGAGATATATTGCCATGCAAATTCCATCGTCACTTCACATGACTAGTTTGTTCGTCGTCATATTGCTTTGCATGATCATATAGAGCTGCATAGTATTTGTGGCAAAGCCACCTTCATACTGTTTTTGATACATGTAATGCTAGATCATTGCACATCCTGGTACACTGCCAGGGGCATTCATACAGAGTCATATCTTCATATCAGTTCTTCATATTGAGTTGTAAGTAAATAAAAGTGTGATGATCATCATTATTAGAGCATTGTCCTAGTGAGGAAATAATGATGGAGACAATGATTCTCCCATAAGTCGAGACGAGACTCCGGACAAAAATAAAGATGGTGGAGGCCAAATGAGCCTACCATCCATTAAAAAAATGAGAGAAAATGAGAGAAGGGACTTTGTTACTATCCTTTACCACACTTGTGCCTCAAAGTGGCAACATGTTCCTCATGTAGAGAGTCTCATGATATATCACTTTCATATGCTAGTGGGAATTACCTATTCATTATTACAAACTTGGCTTGTATATTCCTATGACGGGCTTCCTCAAATGCCCGAGGTCTTCATGAGCAAGTAAGTTAGATGCACACCCCACTTAGCTTCATTTGAGCTTTCATACACTTATAGCTCTAGTGCATCATTTGCATGGCAATCCCTACTCCTTGCATTGACATCTATCGATGGGCATATCCATAGCCCGTTGGTACGCCTAGTTGATGTGAGACTATCTTCTCCATTTTTTGCCCATTTGATATCTACCACCATATTCTATCCCGCCTAAATGCTATGTCCAATGGCTCACGCTCATGTATTGCATGAAGAATAAAAGTTTATGCATATTGAAAAAGTACGAACCAATTGCCTGACTTGGACACCGTGGTGCTTAACATTTGTATTAATGTGGTGAAGATGGAGTCATGTCTTGCTAATACAATAAGATGAATGGGGGGTAAACATTTCTTAAGAATTGTATACTTTTAGGAATTAACAATTCTGTTTCTTACACTTTGAATATTGCTATGTTAATATTTGTTGATTCATCTTTTCTCAATAAACATACCTGAATAAGATTACATAGTGGATGGCATGTCACATAAAAAATTCTGTTTTTATCATTTACCTACTCGAGGACGAGCAGGAATTAAGCTTGGGGCTGCTTGATATGTCTCCAACGTATCTATAATTTTTTATTCTTCCATGCTGATATATTATCATTCTAGGATACTTTTTGGGTCATTATTTACCAATTTATAATATTTTTTGAGCACTAACTTATTGGCCCAATGCCCAGTGCCAGTTGCTGTTTTCTGCATGTTTTTTGCTTTTCAGGTTTACTGTACCAAACGAAGTCCAATTGCCATGAAACTTTTTGATGATTTTTTTGGTATATATGAAGACCTAGAAGCTTCGGAAGGAAGCCAGGGGGTGCACGAGGGCCCCACCACACATCAGGGCGCGCCCTGGGGGCGCCCTGATATGTGGTGTCCCCCTCGGGCGTCTCCCGACGTCCCTCTTCGGCCTATAAATTCTCTAAAATCCTAAAAACCCTAAAAGCAGTTTCGAAACCCTTTTTCTGCCGCCACAAGTCTCTGTTCCATCGTGAGGCCATCTGGAGCTCCGTTCCGGCACCCTGCCGGAGGGGGGATCGATTACGGAGGGCCTCTTCATCAACCTTGCGGCCCTCATGATGATGTGTGAGTAGTTCACCACAGACCTATGGGTCCATAGCTAGTACCTAGATGGCAATCTCTCTCTCTTATGATCTTCAATACAATGGTCATCGCATCTTCGCTTTGATCTATCCGATGTAATCCTATTGTGCGGGGTGTTTGTTGGGATCCGATGAATTGTGGGTTTATGTTCAGATTATTCATGAAGATTATTTGAGATGCCTCTGAATTATATTATCTCTTAAGTGCATGATCATTATAACTTCGTAATGCTCTCCGATCTATTGATATGCTTTGGCCAATGTGATTGATATTTCATCGATGGGAGTGGTGCGTTGTGGTAGGTTCAACCTGGCGAGTTTCTATATCCCAGTGACAAAGTAGGGGACAAGATGTGTATTTGTGTTGTTGCTACTAAGGATAAAACGATGGGGTTCATTCATATTGTTTGAGTTTACTTTGTCTACATCATGTCATCGTTCTCCAAGCATTACTCTGTTTTACTTAATACTCTAGATGTATGCTGCATAGAGGTCGATGAGTGGAGTAATAGTAATAGGTGTAGGCAGGAGTCGGCCTATTTGCTAATGGACGTGATGCCTATATATACATGATCATTGCCGTGAACATCGCATAACTATCCGCTTTTCTATCAATTGCCCAACAGTAATTTGTTTACCCACCGTATGCTGCCTACATGAGAGATGCCACTAGAGAACACTATGGCCCCCGGGTCTATTCACTTATATATTTTCAAACACTATTATTACCTCGCTGCCTTTATTTACTTTTTATTTATTTTGCATTTATCAACAATTATCTACACAACTCATTTGTTTGCGAATAACGAGATCAAGGGGATTGACAATCCTCTTGCCCGCGTTGGGTGCAAGTTGTTTGTTCATTTGTGTGCAGCCGCTGAAGACGGTTGAGGATTGATATTCCTATTGGTTCGATAAACCTTGGTTTCATAACTGAGGGAAATACTTATCCGCTTTGTGCTGCAATTACCCGTTCGTCTTCACGGGAAACCCAACGCAGATCACAAGTATCAGTATGAGATAAGCCTTGGCTTATTTATAGAATGCTTCATGCGCTTCACTTAAACCTTTTGAGTATGACTTTATAGAATGTTGCATGCGCTTCACTTAAATCTTTTGAGTATGGCTTTATAGAATGTTTCGTGCGCTTCACTTATATATTTTGAGCTTGGATATTGGTCTCTCTATATTCATTGAAGAGTGTTGTATGAACTTCACTTATATCTTTTTGAGAGTAGTTTGATGATCACTCTTGTGCTTCACTTATATCCTAAGAGAAAATGTTGAATGAAGTGAAAGTCATAAAATGTGAAATTATATATGCTTCATGTGCTTGTCCCATGGGGAGTAGTGACTTCACATACTAAGAGTATAAGCACTAAAATTTATTGGAGGTTAGCAAACATAGCATTGGTCACTTGAACAATTCATGAAAGAATATTGAAAGAAGAGAGAATTCACATATAAATATACTATCTTGGACATCTTCTATGATTGTGAAACCCCATCAATTATTTTCAAACTTGATCAAGTAGTTGACGTTGGACAAGAAAGCCAACGTAATGGTTATGTTTGCTTATATTCACATAGAAGTTATATTGCCATGGATCCTCTAACATGTGATGCTTTCTTAGGATCTTTTGCTAGCCAAAAATTCGTACTAATTAGAGATACTACTTGTGCATCCAAAAAACCCTAAAATTGCTCCTAAATATGTATGATCTTTTATTGAAAGGGAAAATAAGCTTTGTACGAACTTGTGATGGTGAAGAAATAAAAGCGATGGACTGCATAATAAAGGTTGCCATCACAAGGGGCAATATAAAGTGACGTTCCTTTTCATTAAGAGATTGCACATCCAAAAATAAAAAGCGCATGAAAACCTCTGCTTCCCTCTGCGAAGGGCCTATCTTTTACTTTTATGTATTTACTTTTCTATATTTACTTCTATGCATGAGTCAATAATTTTCATCCCTATTCCAATCTATTAATTCTTTAGTTGGCAAGCATCATGTGGTGGGGAAAGATCCAGGCACATATATCCAGTTGGATATAGGTGATCATGATTCATTATTGTTGACATTATCCCTAAGATAAATAAGTTGGGAGGCCGAATATTAAGCCGCTATCTTCCCATGTGTTTGATTGAAAATGCTTGTTATAAAAATATGCTTTGAGTGTTAGCAATCATGGAAGACTAAATGATAGTTGAGTATGTGGAATTTGCTAAATCAAAGCTCTTACATAGACCCTTCCTGAAAATAAGATGAATTATAATTGTTTAATGACTGAAAACATAGTTTGCTAGTTTTCAAGAAAGTTTATGGTCTATACTTTAACATGTGGATAGCTTGTTACTTGATCATGAGAAGTTCTATGAGAAAAGAGTTGTGGTTTATGATGCTAGAAAAAGTGATTGGAAGTAACATTGATGAAACCTGTATATTATGCTCACATTCACACTTCATAAATTATTTCTTTTATCATTCACCTACTCGAGGACGAGCAGGAATTAAGCTTGGGAATGCTGATACGTCTCCAACATATCGATAAGTTATGAAGTATTCATGCCATATTCACCTATTTTTACAATACTTTTATATGGCTTTGATGCACCTTTTATGATTTAATTAGAACTAACCCAGACTGACGCTGTTTTCAGCAGAATTACCGTGGTGTCATTTTTTTGCGCAGAAAATGAAAGTTCTCGGAATCGGCCGAAACTTTTTGGTGATTTTTTCTGGAACATATGAGCAATATTGGAGAGAAGAACCACCGGAGGGGCCCCCTTGTTGGCCACAAGCCAACAGGGCGTGCCCAGGGGGGGGGTCAAAGGGCCCTGATAGCTTGTGGCCCCCTCGTAACTCCGTTTTGCATGATTCCAACACAAAAAATCCTATAAATAGAGAAACCATCAAAAATTAGGGGAGAATCTCCGCCTCGCCGCCGCAACTCTCTGTATCGACAAAAAATAAATCTGGAGAGAAAACAGTAGCGAAAACAGGAGAGAAATAGAGAGAGAGATCCAATCTCGGAGGGGCTCTCGCCCCTCCGGGGGCCATGGAGGCCAAGGACCAGAGGCCATGGAGGAGGATGTAGGGTAACGCAGCAGAAAACAAAAAATTTCCGACCTACGCACCAGCCCAGGACCACTATGGAGACTGCATACAAGGTTTGATCATTTTCGTTACCGACTCGTAGCGCAGCGGAAGTAGAGTCGATGACGATCGGCGGTGCAGATCCCCGCAGCTAGGATTTTACAACCTCCCAACCGCGAGGATGTATACCCTCATCTGCCCCGCGGACAGCCCTCCGAGAGGCGGTCGCACAGTCCCCCGGACGGTGTCGCGGACAGCCCTTCGGGAGGACCTCCGAAACTCGGACTGTCACTCGGACAGCCCTTCGGGAGGACCTCCAAAACTCGGACGGTCACACGGACAGCCCTTCGGGAGGCACTCTCGAACTAAGACCGAAACTACGATCTCTCTACAGAGTTGCACACATACGGTGTCATCTATCCGGCAGGGCTTCGCCGTCCAGAACTAGTTCCCACCGGAACCCAGACAGCCTTTCGGCTCTACGAAACTATTTCGCTGGGAGGGAGAGAGAAGCCAGAAATGTCATGGCATGTGTATGTGAGAGCAAGGATGAAGCATATGGGGCTGCCTCCTCCCCTCTATTTATAGGAAAAACAAGGGGTAGGATGGGCATATCCAAAATGCCATGTCATCCCAAAATATCTTGGGAAGATATTTGTGGAAAGCCAACTTCCAACCATATCCATAAATCTGATTTCACTATTCACGATGACATTTTTCAGCGTCCGGTCGAACTGAAAATATTTATGTGGGCTTAGAACAATTCCAGTACCCACTAAAATAAGTTTCAATGCGATCCGGAACAATTCCGGTTTAGTGATTTTCATCTGCGAAAAGCATCTGAAGCGGTTCCGGCAGCTCCGGAACATTTCCGGTTTTCATCCCGGAAAATTCCAGAAAGTTTCCAGAACGATTCTGGCCCCCTCCAAGAATTATCAGGCATGTGCCGAAACCAATCTGACTTTATGGTATCCTCTGAAACAACTTTTTAGTTTTACCGGAACTATTCCGATATCCTCTCCGGAACGTTTCCGTTTCGTCCGAAACTTTTTCGGTGAATTTCTCTCAGACTCCCCGTCTAGTATTCAGCAGATAGATGACCCTTAAGCGTGTGACCCTATAGGTTCGGTGAAGTATAGACATGACCCGGAACACTTTCCGATCAATGATCAACATCAGAGCCGTGGACACCCATATTGACCCCTATACCCATACGAATGAATATTCGAGTGAACCTCCAGTTGCCGTGTGCTATTCCTGTTGCTTCGCGATATGTTACAAATACCCGAGGTGAGACATGTAGGCATCCCCGTGGATCAACAACTTGTCCACTATGCCAGTTACCTCGTTACCGGTATTGTTCTCTTTTCTCGTTCCCGTGTTCCGGCATCCCTGTGATCAAATCACCCTGTGTCTGGCCAGACGATGATGGATACCGTAACACCGAGAGGGCCCAGAGATATCTCTCCATCGTCGAAGGAGCAAATCCCAATCTTGAGCTATCAAGTTACTTGACATACTTTTCCATGAACCCGTAAGCCGCCGTAATAGCCACCCATTTACGGATGACGTTTAACAAACCCCAAAGTTGATGAAGCAAGCATGAAGAAACTCGATACTCTCATGGTCTAAGGAATCATGCAAACATTAACCATCTCTGTGTTATTAACCATTAACTAACGACGAATGTATCTCATAGCATAACATCAATTCGGGTCGATTCAACACAAGTGTTCTACCAACAATTGTGCCCTCAAAATTGCCGGCATAGTCATGCCCATGATCAGGAAAACAGGATCATCATGCAATACTTGAGCCAGTCATAGAGGCTTGACTAGGAATACTTTTTACCGTTTATTATCCCACACGTGCATATGAGTCTTCCTCCGAGCCTCGTGGTTATTGTAGACTCGAGAACCATAGCAGTTATAGCATGGAACATAAACCTAATTATGAACAGGGAGATAATCAATAACATTTATTATTGCCTCTAGGGCATATCTCCTACAGAGGAAACCTAAGGGGGGAGACTCTATCCCCCTCTCTTCCGGTGGCGCCGGAGTAATCCGCTGTAATCCGCTACTTGAACATGATGTTTCATGCCACATATTATTAATCAATGATGTGTTGCCATCCTATGATGTTTGAGTAGATTTATGTTGTCCTTTGGGTTGATTGATGATCTTGATTGGTTTGAGTGTATGTTTTATTTTGGTGTTGTCCTATGGTGCCCTCCGTGCCGCGCACACATGAGAGAATTCTCGTTGTAGGGTGTTGCAATACGTTCATGATTCGCTTACAGTGGGGGGCTAGAGTGACAGAAGCTTACAACCGAGTAAAGGGATTGTTGCGTATGGGAGTAAAGGGGACTTGATGTTTAATGCTATGGTTGCGTTTACCTTAATGATTTCTAGTAGTTGCGGATGCTTGCTACAGATCCAATCATAAGTTCATATGATCCAAGTACGAAAAGTATGTTAGCTCATGCCTCCCCCTCATATAAAATTGCAATAATGCTTACCGATCTTGTTATCAATTGCTTAGGACAATTCCGCACACCATACCATCTTTATTCAACACTCGCTATTTGTAATATATTGTAATATATTCTAACTTTATTTAGGCAGCAACTGTTTTCATATTTTAGTTCTCCAATGTCATGCAAAGCTATCCTCTTTATACCCACAACATAGTTTTATTTCTCGTTACTAGATAGAAGCAAATGTTCAGTGTATGTAGAGTCGTATCGGTGGCAGATAGGACTTGAGAGAATATTGATCTTACCTTTAGCTCCTTGTGGGTTCGACACTCCATACTTATCACTTCCATATTTGGAAAGTGCTACGATGATTCCTTGTACTTGGGGATTATCACTAATCGAGAGTGGTTGGGACCGAATGACATCGGTGGGTTCCGTAGGTGAGGTTGGGTACAAGCGGTGCGAGACACACGATGTGCCCAGGTTCGGGGCCCTCCGTCGGAGGTAACACCCCTAGTCCTGTCGGATTAACTATAAGGATCACAAAGTAACAATGGTGCTCCTGGAGCTGTTCGACGGAGGAGAAAGGAGGAGCTAGTTCTCCTGCTTGCCTCTCCTAGGTGAGTTTGTGGGTGTGTGATGAGCCGAAGAAAGCTGCCCCTTTCTAGGAGGGCCGCAGGGGGGTCTTATAGGCCAACCCCCTACTTAAAATATGCAAGGGAAATGGGGGCGGGCCCTGGCTGCCAACCTCTGTGGCCGGCCGTGGGCCCGCCAGCTATGAGGTCTTGTCGGCTGTGGAGGCCTGCCGGCTCCTCGCCACTGTAGCCACGCGTCGCCGGCCTGATGGAGTAGGTGGCACTATGCCGCCAGAGTGCCGCATCCCCAGTCACCGTCCATCGCGATCAGTGGTACAGCCGGGTCCACTGTAGCCATACCTAACCCGGTCAGCGGTACCGGGCGCAATGGCGCCAGGCTTTACCGGCGTGGGGAGGTATTGTCCTACGGACGGACGGGTCATGCGCTGACCCCGTCGATTGCCATCGAGCCGGCTCAAGCCGATCGTCCGGCCAGCCGAGAGGAGGGGCGCTGGCCGCCTCATTGTTTTGAAAAGTCGATTTAGTGCATTTGAGCGTACCTGGGGTCATCCCCCAACATTAACTTTTTTCAAACACTCGTTCAACATTTTTTTCAAATGCTTGATTAACATTTTTATATACATGATCCAAAATTTTCATCATTTATTTAATACACGGTCAACATTTTTTCTATGCACATTTAACATTTACTAAATGCTTGATTAACATTTTTCAAATACTTGTTGAATATTTTTTAAATGCTTGATTAACACTTTTATATACATGATCCAATTTTTTCATCATTTATTTAATACACGGTCAATATTTTTTCTATGCACATTTAACATTTACCAAATACTTGATTAAAAAATTTCAAATACTTGTTTAACATTTTTTTAAATGCTTAATTAACATTTTTATATGCATGATTAAAAAGTTTCATCATTTTTTATTACATGGTCAACAATTTTCCTATACACGTTCAACATTGTCCAAATACTAGTCCAACATTTTTCAAATACTTGTTCAACATTTTTCAAATACTTTTCAACATTTTAAAATAATTTTTATAGAGTGTTTTTGCAATATATATAATATTTTAAAATATAAACAAAAATAAAAAAATAAAGCAAAAAACTAAAACAGAAAACGAAAAAAAGAGACTGTGGCCTGCCGCGCGCGTGGGCCGGCCCGTCTCGGTCGCCCCTTCAGCGAGTCCGAAGGTTTGGACTCGCGGAAGGCGAGACATAGGGACGCCCAGCACTCTGGGCCTCTGCCAAAAATCAACCGAAAACGAGACAGAAAAAAAGGGGCCATGATAGCCCAACGAAGCCCAAGGCTTGTCGTGCGGTGTTGCTGTCGGAATCGCTTTCTGGAGAAGAAAGCGGAAAACAAATCAAATCGAATTCCAATCCAATGCGCAGACATCTCTACACCTCTTCCCTGTGGGAGACGGAGGCGGAGGCGGTGCCGGAGCAGCCGGCCCTAGGATTAGTATCAGTAGGAGGAGGCGGCGGCGAGGATTCTTGTTCCGCCCGCTGCTTCTCCGTGGATTCGATCTATTAATACGCGCTTCCGGCGACCCGCAGGTTCGCATCGCTCCCGATCCCCTTTCCGCGAGTTGTTCCAAACCCTTGTTCGATTCGTTTCTCACCGCCCGAGATCTCGATCTTTTAGGGCTATTCCGGACCAATCCCCATGGCCGGCTGGATCGATTCCGGCGGCAGCCGAGGGCGAGGAGGAGGCGGCGGCTTCGCAAACCGCGGCGGCGGCGGCAACGCCAACAACATGAACACCAGGTGGAGAGAGAGAAGGCCACAGCCGCCGCCGCCGCCGCCGCAGCCTCAGCCGCCGCAGCAGCAACAGCACCACCAGCAACATCAACAACAGCACCACCAGCAGCAGCATCATCGCTACCGTCCTGTCAGCGACAATGACCACTCCTCGCAGCACCCGCGCCACTCACCGGCGGAGGAGCTGGATCGACACCAAGGGCAGGGAGGCTCCTCCACTTCCACCCGGCGCCCGCGGCCAACTCGCCCACCACAGCCTCGCCCCACCTTCACGGACCACAAGCCGTCTCCTACCTCCACACCCAATGCCAACGAACCGGACGACAAGGCCAGGCGGAATGCTGCCAACTTCGAGTGCAATGTCTGCTTTGACATGGCTGACGACCCCGTCGTCACCAAGTGCGGCCATCTCTTCTGCTGGGAGTGCCTCTACCAGTGGCTCCATGTCCACTCTAACCACCGCGAGTGCCCTGTCTGCAAGGGCCAGGTCGCTGACGATGCCATTATACCCATCTATGGACGTGGCGGCTCTGCAGCGTCTGTTCACGCCGCACCGCCGAGGCCCACTGGGGCCAGAGTTGAAAGCTCCAGGCAGCAGCAGCTGCAGCAGGCTGCTGCTGCAAACTGGACTATTATGCTAGACGACGATGAAGACGACGACCCCTTTGCTCTCCAGGAGATTCGTCTTGACTTTGGACACACGCTGAGAGATGCTATGATGAGTATCATGCCCGATGACCATGTCGACATCGAACAAGATTATGATGACTACACTGATCCCTACCTCCACCACAACTTTGATGAGGTATATGGCTCTGATTTTATGCGACTCCCAATTTTTAGATCTGCCGACGCCGCTGAAGCCGCGATTGGCTCTTCCCGGCGACATGGTCATCATAGTGTTTTTTCTGATGACATTATGGATACATTCTTTGACAACACAACCCATCAGGAGCCAGATTATGGTTACCGCGGTGGTCGGCGTCAGCGCGGGAGAGCAAGAGGAACAACATCTGCAGATCATTTCAACGATCACATAGTTGGCATGGTGTTGGGGAGTAGCTTGAGGATCGAGGACAGCAGCAGTGCATCTTACCGCGACACTGGTGGTGGTCCTCATCATATTAATAACATGGGTGGTTCCTCTCGGCCCAATGGTGGATGGACCGAGAGAAGAGGAAGAAGCAACCGTAATTCGAATTCGGGTGGCGGAAGAGGAACGCAGAATAGCAGGAGGCAAGGAGCAAATTACAATTGATCATGGTCTGAAAGCGGCAATCAAATAAATCCAGCCTTGAATTATTCTTTCTTCTGATTCTCTGTTCTGTTACTTTTGTAGTCGCCCCATCTGGGCACCTTGATAAGCATATAGTGTTTGACTATTGAGGTGGATGTTCCTTCTAGTTGCTGCAATTAACATTACATGTGGTTATATACTCCTTGCCATTGCTTGCTATATTACTTCATGGCATGATCTATTGATGCTATAGATAATTCCATTGGAAGTACTTGGCAGAAGGTGGCCATGATGTTGATCCTATGTATAGTAAATGTTAGTTTGATTTCTGCTGGTTGGGTAAAATTAGGAAATATGACCTGGACATGTCTCTGGAAGAAGAGTAGGACTATGTATATATAGCTAGATGGCAAGAAAATTTTAAGAACTCGGCCTAGTTAGGATAGATAGAGCAAACAGACTCCAACTCCAACAAAACACACTCAAAGCCTACTACTCTCTAAACCATCACTGCCCATCTCCCTGGCAAATTTCCAGAGTTGAAATCCAGAAAAATGAGTTTGACCAATTCAGGCTCCTCCGCCTGGAGCTCCAGGTTTCCGAAAACTGGTCACCGTGCCGCTTCCTTACGCTCCAAGCGATTAAGATAACCAGAGTGTCAAACTCCTTGCCGCACTTGGGAATCAGGTTTCTAGCGTGCAGCCACCAGGGTTCTAGACTGTCAAACAGGGCTTGGAGCGGGGAAGAAGTTATGAACGAACACACGGTACCAAACCTGTCGAGCGAAAACAGATTGAACTAGGATATGATCCGTGGTTTCCTCATCTTGGAGACACAGATAGCAGGAAGCCATGTCATCTTGAAGTGATCTGACGTCCAGATCCTGTACTGAATGGCCAGCCAAGTGAAAATATTTTTTTTTTCGATAAAGGACATTTCATTGAATTGATTTATCAAGGTGATACAATCGCATCTAAAGAATGCCCGGCCTCTGCATAACATGATGCACACAGCCAACAAGTCTAAATGACCGGGAAAAAAAACAATGTTTTGTAGCAAAATAAATCAATCCAGCCTAGGATGAGGCAGATCCTATATACAATCGTCAGTCCTCTCCTTTGTTGCTCTTCGCGCAACTTGCACCCTTTGTTGCTCTTCGTGCAACTTGCACCACAACGCAGCAATGGCGGCCACCACTCCCGCTCTCCAATTCACTTTGCCCAGAGCCCTCCGTCGCATCCGCCAGTTCCCAACAACCGTTAATTTGTAGGTCATTGACCAGCAAGAACGGAGGACAATTTGCGGGTACGACGTCAATGGTGGTTTTTGTTGTCTGTTATCATTTTGCTTGTGATTTTTCTATTTTTAGGCTCACGCACCGTAATAGAGAAGCAAATAAGATTGCTCGTAAGCTCACTACATTGGCTAGATTTTCTCAACTTTCGAATGGTTTGAGCAGCCTCTAAATGAAATTGTACCCTTCCTCATAACCGATGTACTGTGACTATTATTATGAGCAAGAACTAAGGCAAGCAAAAGGAAATTGAGCACAATATATGGCTAGAACTCAAAGGAAAGCTTCAGTAAACTAGAACGACCAAGGAGCTAGCTAGGCTGCTGACGACGATACAGGCAGGCAGGCAGTGAGCGAACTAATTCATCCAGGACGGAGGGGGGCGCCCGCGGTTCAGTTGTCGTCGCCGTAGGCGAGGAAGCGGTAGCGCTCCTCGTAGGGCCCGTCGAAGTGGAGGTCCGCCTCCAGCCACTTGGGGTACCTGACCAGGTCGCCGGCGACGAAGTGCATGTACTCCTCGCCGGTGGTGGCCCCGGCGGGGAGCACGCGGACCTCGCCGGCGACGATGTACACGAGCTGGTCCACCTGCCAGTCCCAGGCCAGGCGGCAGCGGCCCCCCGTGCGCCACGTCGACCACGTCTCCATCGCCCGCAGCGCCTCCACCCGCTCCTGCGCCGCCGCGCCGCGCACCACGCGCACCTTGTACACGTCCTCCACGGGGCGCCGGCCCAGCACCCGCCCGTCTGTCGCTGCTGCTGCCGCTGACACCGCCGCCGCCGCCGCCGCTAGCCCGCACCTCCTCCTCCTGCTGCTAGCGGCAGCGCCGGCCACGGGGATGCTGACCGAGATGGGAATGTGGGGGAGGCGGGCGAGATGGCATCCCGCTCCCGCTCCCGCTCCCGCCCCGGCCGTTCCTGCTGCCATCTCTTCCTCTCTCTTTCTCACTCTAACTGCTACGCTCTCTCGTCTCGCTTTGGCTGCTTCCTTCACCTTATCCTCCCTCCCTCGCTCGGCTATGGTCTATGCCTCTATGAACAGGGCCTATCTTGACTTACTTGTTTACCAGTCCCCAGTTAATTATTTAGTGCCCTGGGGTGTAACACGGAGTTTACAAATATTTTAGTAATACATAAGGGGAAAACACAATAAGTTGGGTTTTTAGACCGCGCTCACTAGGGAGGATGACAATTGCGAACGATTTTTATGACAAATTTAGTTGCAAGAGGGTGACAATTTCTTCGGACTAGCACGACAACTTCACGGTAGTGAATGCTTTTTTTTTTTTTTGAGAACTACCTTTGTTTGATCTCAATCAAACAGCTGCGATTGCGTTCGCTGGGAGTTCTTCCTTAGCGAACGTTCGCCGGTTAACATTACCTTTTTAAGGGAATTTTACATTGTCAGATACAAAAGCTCGCGCATAGGCTCAGGCACAAGTCCGGACATCATTTACACCCTGATTTCTAGCTAGCAAAGTTAGATGATGAACTACAGTATTGCACTCTCTTCCTATCTTTCTGATAAGAAAATCTTGGTTCTTTAAGGGTTTGATTTCTTCAGATATTCTCCGCAACTTTCCTAAATACACCACGTCCACAACACCACCAATCCAAGAAAAGCAACCCATAATTTTCCTATTTTAGCCTTGGCATTCTAGCTAGTTATTCCCAACAAAAGAACAAAGTAGAGTAAATACTGTGATTTCTTCAGACTAAACCACAAATATCGAGCGTGTCATGCCATCAGTAGAAACATCAGTATTTACATCCCACAATCCTAGAGTAGAACAGAATAGATATGCGCTTCCAACTAGGAGGAGCACCCCCCTCTTCAGAAACGCATCTCCTCTTGTGAATCATTCATGCTACAACAAATCTTGTCGACCACATCAAAAGGCGGCCACAGGGCAGACACAAAATGGAAAAATGAGGTGCCAAAAAACACAGACGATCCTTCCCTGTTACATTTTACGCCGATGTCGAAGCTAACCGCCCTGAAGCTCGCATTTCATCCAGAGTCGTCGCTAGCCAGTCCAAGCCTTCATACAGGCCATCGCCTTTAAGAGCACAGGTGCCCTGGATGTGCCAGATGCGGTTGTTCAGGTCATACAGACCAAGACCCTCGCATACTTCCATCGGAGTCATTGCTCCCCTCTGCATCCATAGACAAACAAACACTACATGATTGAGCATACGAGCAGTGAAACTAAACCCTGGTTTATAAGCCAGAATAAACTCTTCATTTTCATAAGTGAAACTGAAAATATCAACAAAAGCTACTTCAGCCCAACATAAATGCAGCATGTCCATATAAGTAAACAATGTAAAGCCCCTACAATCTGTGAACTCTATATATGCACGCAAGAAGCAGGTCCAAAACGGACAGTCTTAAGGCAGAGAATTATACTATAGTACTCCCTCCGATCAATAATAAGTGTCGCAATTTTGACCTAAAGTTGGTTAGTTCAAAACTGTGACACTTATTTTGAATCGGAGGGAGTAGTATTCTACACAAACCACACCATCTTGAATAAGTGCACGTGATACCAAAAGAAACCATGACAAGCATACCATGTCTTGCTTGTTAGCAAACACCAATAATACACTGTTGAGCATAAATGGGTCATTGATTATGGCCTGCAAGAGATATTAGATTACGGTAAGTTAGAGCACATATCACAACAGATATTACCACAGAAACAGGAACAGATTCTTGATAAGAAATGCCATAAACCTGAAATTCAGCCCTGGCTCTTCCAATTCTATCCCTGTCGAGGGAATCGACCACATAGATCTGCAAGTTAACAAAAGCAACGGAGAAAGCTTACATCTCAAGAAAGCAGTGTCATACCACAAATCACTATGCCCCGTCAATAAACCAAAGGTGAGTTCTAGCATGATCCATGAAGATGAAGGTCCTGGGATAGGTAGGGAGATGTGTACTAACATCCAGAGTTCCAGACACTTATCCGGTTTGGCTAACAATTCTACCGTTTCTGTTTTTGGTGGCTCAACAGCTAAGAGCACTACGATATGCAAAGTGAAGGGCTCGATACTTAATATCTATAGACCATACATAAGCCAATTGACCAGCTTTCCTGGTGACTGCTACAGAACTTGTTCATAAATCAGATGGGCACAAAGAGAAGCAAATAAAGAATGAAACACCTAACTGGAGGAAAATAAATTGTAGCTTTAGTAGTCCTTTGTTCCTACGTTGAATTGCTACTTAAAATACAACGAAACAGCATGCAAGCATATGGAATTAGAGTAATGACCAGAGCATCCGTGTTGTTGAAGTAGTGCCTCCACAAGGGCCTCAATTTCTCCTGGCCACCCACATCCCACACAGTGAACACTACATTCTTGTACTGAACTTTCTCAACATTGAAACCTGCAACACAAAACGGAGCGTTGCATGAACAGATTGATTGGCGAAGTAGTTCAAGAGCTGTTGTGATGAGTAGGATGAAAACACAGTGCATGAACCGAACATTAGTTAATAAGTTGCAGATAGGCAGGCAGGTATGTTGTACCAATAGTGGGGACGGTGGAGAGTACTTCGCCGATGTGTAGCTTGTAGAGTATGGTGGTTTTACCGGCTGCATCCAACCCAAGCATCACCACCTAGCATAGGGCAACAGGCCGTTCCATTAGAATCAAGGAGCACAACGAATCAACTTGGATCTTCGTGCTCTCTGAGTATCTCTGATGCTACATGGATTATATACAAGAAGCAACTAAGATGGCAAAAAAGCAGCTACTAAGTAAAGTGAGCATCACCACATGGTTTGATCTAAAATCTGCTACCTCCTCAATTGTATGTATTCAAGATGAAAAAAATCAAATCAGACAGAATCATATGAAACTAAATAAGAGGGGGGGGGGGGGGGGGGGGGGGGTCAGGGAACGAATACATCCCACGGCAATACTACATGCCCCTACGACGATATGTGCTCGGATTCATTCTTCAAGTCGGTCAATCGATCCATCCGCCCGACAAACTAGTTAGGAATAGAGAGAAGACAAAAGGGCGCACCCGCATCTCCTTGTTGCCGAAGAAGGCATCGAAGAGCTTGCGAAAGGCCTGACCCATAACCCTGGATCAGGAGAATCTGGCCGGCTGCTCGGCCGCCAAAGAGGTGAGAATGGACCTGCTTCTGGAAGGTTATGGGATGTGCGTGGGGTTCGGGGAAGGATCGATCGGCCCCGCCCCTGCCTGCCTTCCTTCCGCTGGTCGACGTCGGAGCCGGAGACGAGGGGGGAGGAGGAGGTGGAGATGCTGAGCTCACTCGTGTTGGGGGTGGTACCGGATTCCCAAGGGGTGATCTGGGCCGTCTACTTTTACGTGGGCCCCAACAACCATGTGAGCGGGTTAGGTTAGGTTAGGTTGGGTTACAACTGGGCGCCCTGTACCCGACGCCCGGGCCCGCAGTCCGATCACTATCCGAACGAAAAAACGCACCCAATTGGGCTCCCCAAAACCCGCCCCAACACCCGGACTGGCCGACACTCCCATATCCGCCCCATATCTGAGACGGATATGGTAAGGCCCGAACAAGCTCGCACACCGTTGCCATGTAGGACCGGCCCACTATGACCCACACTGCCCTCACCCGTCCCCACAAAAAACCCAGCCGAAGAACCCTGCATCACTCATCTTGCCTGCTCCGCTCCTCTCCACTCCGTTCCCCTTATGTCTGCCATCTGTCCCAGCCCCATCCGTCATGGATTTGTCGAGCTCATTCGACGAGGAGCTTGCACTTCGCATTGCTCTCCGCCGCTCGCGGATGGACCGGGGCGGGATCTCCTCCTCATCGGCATCACGGTCCTCATGGGTGAGCAGCTCCTCCTTCACTACGCCCCGACCACGGTCGACGCGCTCCTTGACATCTCTGGCCAGGCGTTAGGGCGGGCAGCGGCGCAAGTGCCCCTCCTCGAAGCAGCTAGGTGTTGGTGACGGCACCGCCCAGCCTGCAACCGCGACAACGGTATCCAGAGACAAAGAGCCGCTGACAGTGTCCTGTACCGGGGGTGGTTCTCACGGTGGGGCCCGACTTCGGCATATATCGGGGGTCCACAAGGTCCATGGCAGAGGAGAAGCCCTAAGGAAGCGTCGTAGACCTTCTTGCCTTCCAAGACAATTGTGACGTCGCTTAAGTTCGCATTTACCATTGTGTAAACCCTAGGCTTCCATGTCTATATAAAGGGAGGTCGGGGAGCCTCTAGGGCATCTAATTTGAGATAGACATAACTCTCGGTAGCAATCTCGTCTCTATTGTAATCTCTCGCATGAGGTATCCCTCCACCATGAATAACAAGAAGAAGCAGGATGTAGGGCGTTACTCTACGAAGGCCCGAACTTGGTTAACTTGTGCGTGCAGGATCCGTCCCGGTACTTTCGACCTCATCATGAACTCTACCGAGGGATCTGACGGTATTTTGCGCCGTTAGTTGACGCGCCAGGCACAGGTGCTACTTGTGAGTTACGTTGGGTTTTCCCCGAAGAGGAAGGGTGAAGCAATATAGTAGCGATAAGTATTTCCTTCGACCTAACCCTAACCCTAATTAAGCAAAATGAGAGAGGGGGGGTGTCGGACTTACCGCGGAGGTGCTCGATGGTGAGGAGAGGTACGGGTGGCGTCGGGCTACGTCGGGCGGAGACGTGCGGCGTCGGGCGACGGCGTCATCGGGCGGGGCGGATGCGACATCGGGTGGGGCGGCGGCGGCATCGGGCGGCGGTGGAGGGCAAGGCGGCGGCGGGGATCGAGAGGAGGAGTTGGGGATCGAGAGGAGGACGAAAGGATAAGTTCTTTTTTTACTGCACCGGGAGCTGTTAAAACCAAGTAGTGCTGGTGTGGGCCTAATGGGCCTAACGTGCAACGCCAACACTAAGCGAATACCTATGGCGTTCGAATTCATCCAATGCCAGCACTATTAGAAAATATTAGTGCTGGTGTTGGCGAGAAATGACGCGCCACGAACAAGAGTTGTGGCTAGTGTTGGGGAACGTTGCATGGAAAACAATTTTTTTTCCTACGCACACGCAAGATCTATCCATGGTGATGAGCATCTATGAGAGGGAGAGTGGATCTACATACCCTTGTAGATCGCTAAGCGGAAAGCGTTAAGAAACGCGTTTGATGTAGTCGAACGTCTTCGCGATCCAAATCGCAGCCGTCCCACGATCCGTCCCGATCTAGCGCCGAACGGACGGCACCTCCGCGTTCAGCACACGTACAGCTCGATGACGATCTCCGCCTTCTTGATCAAGCAAGAGGGGGCGGAGAGGTAGATGAGTTCTCCGGCAGCGCGACGGCGCGGCGGCGGTGGTGGTGGAACAATTCCGGCAAGGCTTCGCCTATGCACCGTCGGAATCTATTTGGTGAAGAAACTAGGGAATAGAGAATTAGCACGTGGACTTATGTGTTTGGGCCCTCTATTCCTCTAACATATATAGGAGGGAGGGGGAGGAGGCATCCGCCCTAGGGTTACCCCTAGGGGTTCGGCCGAACCAGGTGGAGGTGGAGGATTCCACCTCCAATCCTACTCCTAGTAGGACTCCTTTCCTACTTGGAGTCCACCTTCCCCACTTGGGCCTTTTTCCTTTCCCCACCTCCTAGCCGCACGGGCCCGTGCGGCTAGCTGGTTTGCCCAGCCCACTAAGGGCTGGTGCACCCCCCCCTCAGGCCCATGTGGCCTCCCGGCGTGGGTGGCCCCTCCCGATGGCCCTCTGGCACCCTCGATACACTACCGGAAACACCCGAAACTTTTCCAGTGACCAAAACGGGACTTCCTATATATCAATCTTTACCTCCGGACCATTCCGGAGCTCCTCGTGACGTCCGGGATCTCATCCGGGACTCCGAACAACCTTCGGTCACCACCATACATAACTCAATACTACCGAAACGTCACTGAACGTTAAGTGTGCAGACCCTGCGACTTCGAGAACTATGTAGACATGACCGAGACACCTCTACGGTCAATAAACAATAGCGGGACCTGGATACCCATATTGGTTCCTACATATTTTACGAAGATCTTTATCGGTTGAACCTCTATGTCAAGGATTCAGTTAATCCCGTACGATGTTCCCTTTGTTCTTCGGTATGTTACTTGCCCGAGATTCGATCGTCGGTATCTCTATACCTAGTTCAATCTCGTTACCAACAAGTCTCTTTACTCGTTCCGTAATACAAGATCCCGTGGCTAACACTTAGTCACATTGCTTGCAAGGCTTATTGTGATGTTGTATTACCGAGTGGGCCCTGAGATACCTCTCCGTCATACGGAGTAACAAATCCCAGTCTCGATCCATGCCAGCTCAACAGAAACCTTCGGAGATACCTGTAGAGCATCTTTATAGTCACCCAGTTACGTTGTGACGTTTGATACACATAAGGTATTCCTCCGGTGTCAGTGAGTTGCATGATCTCATGGTCATAGGAACAGATACTTGACATGCAGAAAACAATAGCAATAAACTGACACGATCATATGCTACGTTCATAGTTTGGGTCTTGTCCATCATATCATTCTCCTAATGATGTGATCCTGTTATCAAATGACATCTCATGTCTATGGCTAGGAAACCTTGACCATCTTTGATCAACAAGCTAGTCTACTAGAGGCATACTAGGGACACAGTGTTGTCTATGTATCCACACATGTATCCGTGTTTCCAATCAATACAATTATAGCATGGATAATAAAAGATTATCATGAACAAGGAAATATAATAATAACTACTTTTATTATTGCCTCTAGGGCATATTTCCAACAGTCTCCCACTTGCACTAGAGTCAATAATCTAGCTCACATCACTATGTGATTTACATTGTAATGAATCTAACACCCATACAGTTCTGGTGTTGATCATGTTTAGCCCTTGGAAGAGGTTTAGTCATCGGATCTGCAACATTCAGATCTGTGTGCACTTTGCAAATATTTATGTCGTCCTCCTTGATGTAATCGCTGATGGAATTGAAACGTCGCTTTATGTGTCTGGTCCTCTTGTGAAACCTTGGTTCCTTGGCTAGAGCAATGGCACCAGTGTTGTCACAGAACAGAGTCATTGGGTTTAGTGCACTAGGCACTACTCCAAGATCTGTCATGAACTCCTTCACCCAGACACCTTCCTTTGCCGCCTCCGAGGCAGCGATGTACTCCGCTTCGCATGTAGAATCAACTACCACGCTCTGCTTGGAATTGCACCAGCTTACCGCACCCCCGTTGAGAATAAATACGTATCCGGTTTGAGACTTAGAGTCATCCGGATCAGTGTCAAAGCTTGCATCGACATAACCCTTTACGACGAGCTCTTGATCACCTCCATAAACGAGAAACATGTCCTTAGTCCTTTTCAGGTACTTACGGATATTCTTGACCGCCGTCCAGTGTTCCATTCCTGGATCACTTTGAAACCTTCCGGCCATACTTATGGCAAGGCTGACATCGGGTCTTGTGCACAGCATTGCATACATGATAGAGCCTATGGCTGAAGCATAGGGGACGACACTCATCTTTTCTCTATCTTCTGCAGTCACTGGGCATTGAGTCTTACTCAACTTCACACCTTGCAATACAGGCAAGAACCTGTGACGCCCCCATTCTCGACCGTACGCTAATCAATCACGCAATGCGTACGACCAAGATTAGGGACTCACTGATTAGTACCACAACACGACAAAAGACACGAATATAAAGTCATACAGCTTAATATTACAAGCCAGGGGCCTCGAGGGCTCGAATATAAAGCTCCGATAAGCACAAGTCAGCGGAAGCAACAATATCTGAGTACAGACATAAGTTAGACAAGGGTGCCTTAAGAAGGCTAGCACAAACATAGGTAGCGGATCGAAAGAGGCGAGGCCTCCTGCCTGGGAACCTCCTAACTACTCCTGAGCGTCGGCGGTCTCCACGTAGTAGTAAGCTCCATCGGCGGTGTAGTAGCCGTCTCCAGCGAACTCCATCTCCGGGGCTCCATCCTCTGAACGCAGCAACGTATCGAAGGGGGGAAAAGGGGGAGCAAAGCAGCGTGAGTACTCATCCAAAGTACTCGCAAGACTTATATCAGAACTAAGCTAGATATGCATCATACTCAATGAAAGGGGGGTATCTCTGGACTGACTGCAGAAAGCAAGAATAGGGGGGAAGACCTAGTCCTATCGAAGACTAGCATCTTCAACATCTTGCAGCATGAGAAGAGAGTAGACCTGCAGCTCATGCATATATCATATTGTTGAGCAATTTTAATTAAGTAACACGCCCAGAGATCCTTCCTCGACTTCCCCGCGAGGAAGCAATCCCGGAGCCACAATTCATTTTAAATTAAATTATGATTAAAGTTGTATAAGGTCATGGCACCTTTCCAAGTCGTCCTGTTACCGTGGACACGGCTATTCGAATAGATATTTCATCCCTGCAGGGGTGCACCACATATTCCCCAACGCGCCTGAGTCACCTCTGGCCGGACACACTTTCCTGGGTCATGCCCGGCCTCGGGATATCAGCACGTCGTCGCCCCACCTAGACTCATCGCAGAGGCCAGCCCGCCGGTCTAAATCCTATGCGCTCAGGGGTCATGGGCCCAATCACCCCTTGCACACCTGCACGGTGCGTATTAAGGCCAATGACCTAACTCAGATCCAGCACCCAACCCATTAGCAATTTATTAGGTGCGGGGCAAGCTCGAACATATTGCAGCTCGTCGCCCCGCCAAGAACACTCGAGTGCCTTCCGGCGCACCCCACCAAGTCTCCGGATGCCTTGCGGCGCATCCCACCAATATCTCTCGCGGGTACCCTTGGGGCCGACCCGTCTTTAACATAATCAGTAACCCGGTCATAGTAACTGTGTGGTTATACGCCAAGTGGAGATCCGAGGAATCACCCTCGATGGATCCCGCTCGCGATAAGAGTAAGACAAGAGTCGTTACCGGTAAATGGAAAGGAGGAATCACCCTCGATACCCATTACCGATAACTACGCTACAGAATTAACATCGGGAGTGCTAAGTGAGGTATCACCCTCGGCACTCGATGGTAGCTCTGCAGTGCCCTACTAAAGGGGTGTGCAGTGATGTGAGGGGTCTGGCTCGTCGGTCAGTTGACCGAGTCTTCTGTCGTCAAGTCCTCGGTGTCGTCGATGATCAAGCAGAGGCAACGGGGACTCAGGGGGTCTCAAGGGTTCACTGATCCACCTATACTAGGCAGTTGATATAATCAACAAATACAGTAGCAGTTCATCAAAATCAGGCTATGCATCAGAATAGGAGCTATCTAATACAGTAGCAAAATTCTAATGCATGAATAAGAGGGAGAGAGATGGGTGATATCGGAATGCTCAAGGGGGTTTTGCTTGCCTTGCTGCTCTGCGGCAAAAGGCTGGTCGTCAAGTGCGTAGTCGTACCCGGCAGCTCCGTCAGCCTTGGGGTCTACCGAAGAGAAGAGGGGGAAGAAACAATAAATACAATGCACACAGATGCAACACGATGCATGACATGGCAAAATGTTTAGCTAGGCATGCACTAACGCGGCACTACACGATACCGAGAAGGGGGGAACCCATCCGGGAATGTTTTCCCGGTTCCGGACAAATGTCAGACAGATGACCGGAGGGGGGGCAATGTCCCAGGCTGCGATGTTAGAAGCATGGGACAGCTAGAAGGTAGGTGCAGGGTGATACACTGCCTATCTAAGTGCTCTAGTTAATTTAGGGATTTATCTGGAATTATTTTATTAAAATCGCGCACTATTCACCCGCCAGAAACAGGCAAAAAGTTACAGGTTTGCTATGCTAGGGGCATCTGACAGACTAACGGACAGTGTAACCGGATTCGTCTCGTCGTTCTGAGCAACTTTCATGTTCAAAGTTTTTTAATCCGAGCTACGGTTTATTTTATATTAATTATCTAAGTTTTATTAATAATCTGGAATTAATTTAATTAATTAATTCGAATTAGTCCCGAATTATCCAAAACAGTAATTATTACTGTTTAATTAACCTAAACAGTAATTACTGATTAATTAAACTAATTACTTAATTAATTAACCATTTACAATTAATAAATATATCTTTTTATTTATTTATTTTTTATTTTATTTTTATTTTTTATTTTTTTATAATTGAAATACGTATTATTATACGTATGTATGTGTATGTATATATATACATATACATACACACACACGCACACACAGACACACGCATGCACGCACGCACGCGCGCCGGCCGGCCGGACCGGGCCGGCGGCTGCGGCCGTCGGGGGGGGGGGGAGGAAGGCGCGGCCGGGAGCTCACCGGGGGAGCGGGGGGGGGGGCGGCGATGGCCGGCGTGGCGGCGGAGGGAGGCGGCGCCGGTGGCGGACGGGAGGCGTCGGCGGACGGCGCGGGCGGAGGCGGCCGGGAGGCGGCGGCGGCGGGGTCGTGGCGGAGGCGGCCGGCGGCGACGGGTCCGGGCGCGGCGGCGGCGGCAGATCCGGGCGGCGGCCGGTGGCGCGGTCGATGCGGGCGGCCGGGCCGCGGGCGGCGGCGGTGCGGCTGGTGCGGCCGCGGGTCCGGGCGGCGGGCGGCGCGGCGCGGCCGGCCCGCACGGTCGACGCGGGGGGGGGGGGGGGGGCGAACGCGGGGGCGCAGGGGAGGCGCTGCGCGCGCGGCGGCGGTCGGGGGGGGGGGAATGAGGCACGGGAGCGCTAGGGTACGCCCCGGCCTCTTATACGGGCGGCCTGGGCCGAGCCCAGTTTCGTCCAAAACCGGTCCAATTCGTAGTCTAAAATCCCTACGATGCGAAAACACGTTTTAAATACTTTTGGAGGTCCAATTAAATTCTAAAAATTCCCGTTTTAATTTTATTAAACATTACGGAATATTTGCAATCCATCCAACATTTTTAATTTTAGTTTCGAACAACTTTATCATCCGCCTTTTTCGGACGATTTAAATTGCAACGAAAATCAACGGGGTTTGCACGGACGCGAGTTCAACAACAGTGATCGCGGCAACAGTGATTGCGGTGACGTGGCATCACTAACGTAGGATTACTGTAGCTTAATTACAAATATCACTGTAGCAAAAGCCCAGGATGTCACAATTCTCCCCTACTAACAAGAATTCTCGTCCCGAGAATTAAGAAGTAGAAGGGAAGAGCCCGGGGTATTCTGCACGAAGATGATCTTCGCGTTCCCAAGTGGCTTCATCTGCAGAATGATTCGCCCACTGCACTTTGAAAAACTTGGTGACCTTCTGACGAGTCCGACGTTCAGTTTCATCGAGAATGCGGACTGGTTGTTCCTTGTAAGAAAGGTCTTGTTGCAGTTCCAGCATTTCATGATCCACTGCTCGGATAGGATCCTTGAAGTAGCGACGAAGTTGTGACACATGGAACACGTCGTGAACCTGAGAAAGGTTTGGCGGTAGTTCCAGCTGATATGCCACTTTTCCACGCCGCTCAAGAACGGTGAAAGGACCAATATATCGAGGAGCCAGCTTGCCCTTGATCCCAAATCGGTGAGTACCTCTCATAGGCGTGACCCGAAGATAAGCCTTATCGCCAGGTTGATAGACCATATCTTTGTGATGACGGTCATGCTGACTCTTCTGACGAGACTGAGCAGCCTTCAGATTTGCCTGAATAATGCGGACTTGATCTTCGGCATGTTGGATAATATCCGGACCGATAAGCGTACGTTCCCCAGTTTCTGACCAATTCAGAGGGGTTCGACACTTACGTCCATATAGCACTTCAAATGGAGCCATCTTCAAACTAGCCTGATAGCTGTTGTTGTAGGAGAACTCCGCAAACGGAAGAGATTCCTCCCATTTCTTGCCGAAAGAGATAACACAAGCTCGAAGCATGTCTTCGAGGATCTGGTTGACTCTTTCAACTTGTCCCTGAGATTGAGGGTGAAAAGCGGTGCTGAAATTCAAACGAGTTCCCATGGCTTCCTGGAAACTTGTCCAGAATCTTGAGGTGAATAAGCTACCACGGTCTGAACTGATAACCTGAGGAATACCATGGAGTGAAACAACTCTGGACATGTATAAATCTGCCAGCTGACTAGCAGTAATAGTCTCCTTGACAGCCAGGAAATGTGCAACTTTGGATAACCGGTCAATGACGACAAGAATAGCATCATTACCTTTTTGCGATCTGGGAAAACCAGTAATGAAGTCCATTTCAACATGATCCCATTTCC
This sequence comes from Elymus sibiricus, assembly GCA_039707655.1. Classification (NCBI taxonomy): domain Eukaryota; kingdom Viridiplantae; phylum Streptophyta; class Magnoliopsida; order Poales; family Poaceae; genus Elymus; species Elymus sibiricus. Next base: position 258,972,362 of record CM077663.1, on the reverse strand, counting down.
ATTCAGGAATAGAAATAGGTTGCAGAGTTCCAGCAGGCTTTTGATGTTCTGCTTTGATCCGACGGCAAATGTCACATTCTGAAACATAGCGAGCAATGTCTTGCTTCATATTAGGCCACCAGAACCTTTGACGGATGTCCTGGTACATCTTGGTACTACCCGGATGAATAGACAATGGGGTATCGTGAGCTTCTTCCATTATTTTAGCGGTCATATCCAGGTTTTTCTTCTTTGTGGGAACGAATAATCGACCCTTAAAGTACACGGCTTCATCATCAGCAACGGTGAAGCACGAGGGTTTACCTTCCGCCAGGTGGCGCTTAATCTTTTCGACCTCACTGCAATAGTGTTGCATAGTTTTGATACTGCCCTCGAGATCTGGCACAGCAACCAAGTTGCATAGAGATCCCTGATCAACAACACGGAGGTGCATCTTTTGGGCCTCCGGTGGAGGGGGTACAAGATAACCTTGAGGAACAATATGGAGGTTCAGCTTGCGCATTTCTTCTTGAAGACGAGGATGAACCTTATGAACCTCGAGGTAGTTGCAGTATGATTTGCGGCTCAAAGCATCAGCCATTACATTAGCCTTGCCTGGGGTATAAGAAATACCCACATTGTAATCTGCTATTCGTTCCATCCATCTTTGTTGGCGGAGGTTCAGATCTGGCTGAGTAAACAAGTACTTCAGACTTTGGTGATCCGTGTAAATCTCGCAACGGTTTCCAACAAGGTATTGCCGCCACTCTTTCAGTGCATGAATTACTGCGGCAAGTTCAAGGTCATGAACTGGGTAGTTCTCTTCATGAGGACGCAATTGACGGGAAGCATAAGCAACCACTCTGCGTTCTTGCATTAGGACACAACCCATTCCTTGACGTGAAGCATCACAATAGATGACGAAGTCCTTACGAGTATCCGGAGGAGCAAGCACTGGAGCAGAGGTTAACTTGTCCTTAAGCGTTTGAAAGCTCTCCTGACATTTTTCTGTCCACTCAAATTTAACACCCTTGTGGAGCAGGTCAGTTAATGGCTTTGCAATCCTCGAGAAGTTCTCAACGAATCGTCGACAATAACTAGCGAGTCCGAGAAAACTCCTGACTTGCTTGACATTCTTCGGAGGAGTCCAGTCAAGAATAGCCTGAACTCGCTCGGGGTTAACGGCAATGCCATCTTTGGAAATCACGTGACCAAGATAAGTCACCTCGGATAACCAAAATTCACACTTAGAGTACTTGGCATATAACTGGTGTTCTCGCAACTTCTCCAATACAAGCCGAAGATGTTCAGCGTGTTCTTCTTCATTCTTGGAATATATCAGGATATCATCCAAGTAGACCACGACGAACTTGTCGAGGTAGTCCATGAAGATATAATTCATCAATCGGGAGAAGGTTGCCGGGGCATTAGTTAGTCCGAATGACATGACGGTGTACTCGTATGATCCATAACGAGTAACGAATGCGGTCTTCGGAATATCCTCCTTACGAACTCGGATCTGATGATAACCCAACCTCAAATCGAGTTTCGAGAACACAGAGGATCCAGCAAGCTGATCATAAAGATCGTTAATCCGGGGCAGTGGATATTTGTTCTGGATTGTGGCTTGGTTAATGGGCCGATAGTCCTGGACCAATCGGTTAGTTCCATCCTTCTTCTTAACAAAGAGAGAAGGTGCTCCCCAAGCAGAGGAACTGGGGCGGATGAAACCCTTTTTCAGTGACTTGTCGATTTCTTCCTTAAGCTCGAGAAGTTCATGCGGAGGCATCTTGTAAGGACGCTTCGCAATAGGAGTGGTGCCAGGCATCAAGTCGATGACGAACTCGACAGCTCTAATAGGGGGTATTCCCGGAAGTTCCTCCGGAAAGACGTCCGGAAAGTCACGGACGACCGGAACGCTCTCAATCCCTTCCAGAGGTGAGGCGTTCAAAGCATTCAGAGCATATATCTGAGCTTCGGCATTCCGGGTAATCCGGGCGGTGTAGATCACTATCTCATCTGAGGGGTGCAAGAGTTGGACGACTTTAGTGGCACAATTGATGTTAGCAATATGAGCTTTCAACCAATCCATTCCCAAAATGAGGTCTATGGTGGAAGACTTCAGAATAATGGGTGAAACAAGGAATTCCAACCCTTCAATTTCAACAGAGACATTGTGTGCCATCACAGAGGTTTGACACTGGCCTCCAGGGGTACGGACGACCATTTGTAGGTTCATTTTATCAAACGCAATGTCATGTGATAATGCAAATGCTTCAGACATGAATGAATGCGATGCTCCTGAATCAAATAAAACAGAAGCGGGTACTGAATTAACGAGAAGGGTACCCATCACAGTAGCAGGCTGATCCTGAACTTGTTCAATGTCAATATTGAAAGCATGTCCACGACCATAAGCAGCAGACCCAGTATTATAGTTGCGGGTCTGATTGTTGCCACGACCATTACCACGGCCATTACGAGGAAAAGCCAGCTGATTGTGATTCTGGCTGCAGTCCTTAGCAAGGTGACCTGGTTTGCGGCACTTGAAGCATAGACCATCTTCAGGACGAAGAGGAGCAATACGCGGTGGAGCAGCTTGAACTCTTGGTTGCCTCGGTGGTGGAGGAGGCAGACGGGGTGCAGCATAAGAGGGTCTTGGCGCTGGGGCAGCTGGACGGTACACACTGTTGGGAATCCAGATACGACGCTTCTGTGCTGGGCTCGAAGATGAGCCAATGTCACGATAGCGCTTCTGCGACTCCTTGTGCTTGATCTGAGCGGTCTCAACCAGAATAGCCTTGTTCACGAGAGTGGCAAAGTCGGTGACGTCTTGAGCAGCAAGCGCAAGCTCGAGGTCTGGGTGCAGTCCACTACGGAACTTCTCCTGTCTACGAGCATCAGTTGGAATGTCTTCTTCAGCATAGCGAGATAAGTTAAGGAACTCCCGCTGATAGGCTTCGACGGTCTTGTTGCCCTGAACGAGGTTGCGGAACTCGGTCTTCTTCCGATCTATGATCCCCTGAGGAATATAGCGAGCACGGAAGGCAGTCTGAAACTCATCCCAAGTAACGATTGTCCCAGCAGGCAGTGTACGCTTGTGAGTGGACCACCATTGAGCAGCGGGGCCCTTCAGGAAGTAGGTCGCGAAGGCGACAAGGCTTTCAGGGGCGACATTGGCAGACTCCATCTCAAAGGCGATGTCGCGGAGCCAGTCATCGGCATCCAGTGGCTGTTCAGAATTGCGATAAATAGTGGGGTTGAGGCGCACAAACTCTGACAGTGTTATTGAAGCTGGGTTGTGGTTCTGATTGTTCTGATGCGGAAACTGAGCCATAATATTAGTCATAAACTGACGGTTGAGCTCAAATTGTTGCATCATTACGGCCATGTAGTCGGGCGGTGGAGGATGCTCAGGGGCACGACCACGACCACGACCACCTGGTCTAACCATCCTGCTAAAATTTCAACAGGGGGTAGTTTAGAAAAAGCACTTGCGAGTGTTTAGCGACAAACATAATGTAACACGACAATGAATGAGTAGTGCATCATTACATAGTAATAGTCAATTACGACATACAAATCCATACACAGAGTCGGTTACATGCGGACAGCATAACGGCGTAAAATTAAGGAAAAAGACATACTAGGCGGCGCGCAGGCACGCGGTGAGGAACTACACAACGAGACATAGCAAGGGCTACATCAACGTCGGGGGAAACCACTGAAACGGGGCAACTGCAAGTGCAAGTGCGGACGATGAATCTCTGTAGCAGAAAGGTCCTGCTCTCCGTGTGCACTCTGATGCAGAACCCGGTCTCGAACTGAAAGAAGAGGTCCACGCGCAGGCCTGTGACCTCCAACAGCAGGCCAATCGATACCTGCCGGCATCTGAGTCCTGCGCGGGTAAAGGATATACTCCGGATGTATCCCTGCTCGAACAGCTGGTAGCAACTGCGTCATAGCATCGTAGAGACGTGCTCGAGTGGCAAACAGCTCGACTGTAAGAGCCCGGTTAGTGCGATCCAGAGCCTGAGTGTACTGAATCAACACGTGCGGTTCATATCGACGACGCTCGTAAGGGGCACAGATAGCTGTGTAGTATCCAGTAGCATCTCCGGTCGGTGCATATGGAATGTACCGGAACTCAGAGGCATCCAAGGTAGTATGCTCTCCACGAAGTCGTGCGACAGCAGAATAGGCAGCATCATGGACTGCCATCTCAATCGTCACACCGATACCGTGAAAAAGGTGCAACTCGGTGTCTGAGTCATCCCTCTGATCATAGATGTGAACATCAGCATGATACTGCTCCTGGTTGAACTCGCGGTAATCCTCGTAGACCATGTACTCGGGGTACCAGCGGTAACCAAGTCTGGTCAGGAGGGCGATCAGGATAGCTGGAAAGCCAGGGGCATTGCGAGCCGAAGTGCGAAGCACAAGCTGCGTCGCGGGGCGTGGTGGGAACAGACGATCCATCTAAAACAGAGGCAACTCAGGATTGTCAAACGACAATGACAAATATAATATAATTTGGAGAGAAAGATTAAACAGACCAATGGAAAGGAAAATGTGATTATCAGAATAATCAGATCAATGATATGGAACCAGCACTGATAATCCAGCTCTCCGGGTGGACAAGATTACGAGATCCTAGTGTCGGCGTTAGTAAAATTCATTTAACCCGAAAGGAAGAGAGTTCAGAGTCCCAGAGTATAGAAGAGAAATAAAAGATCCTAATACCACCCAGTTGGCGACGTGGGCCCGTAAGCCACACAGCCATGTTAGTAAAATAATTTTTGGAAACACTAGACTCAACTACGGCCAAGGAGTTGGATAGGGGCTTCCTACAGGCAGTCGGCTCTGATACCAACTTGTGACGCCCCCATTCTCGACCGTACGCTAATCAATCACGCAATGCGTACGACCAAGATTAGGGACTCACTGATTAGTACCACAACACGACAAAAGACACGAATATAAAGTCATACAACTTAATATTACAAGCCAGGGGCCTCGAGGGCTCGAATATAAAGCTCCGACAAGCACAAGTCAGCGGAAGCAACAATATCTGAGTACAGACATATTGCTTGCAAGGCTTATTGTGATGTTGTGTTACCGAGTGGGCCCTGAGATACCTCTCCGTCATACGGAGTAACAAATCCCAGTCTCGATCCATGCCAGCTCAACAGAAACCTTCGGAGATACCTGTAGAGCATCTTTATAGTCACCCAGTTACGTTGTGACGTTTGATACACATAAGGTATTCCTCCGGTGTCAGTGAGTTGCATGATCTCATGGTCATAGGAACAGATACTTGACATGCAGAAAACAATAGCAATAAACTGACACGATCATATGCTACGTTCATAGTTTGGGTCTTGTCCATCATATCATTCTCCTAATGATGTGATCCTGTTATCAAATGACATCTCATGTCTATGGCTAGGAAACCTTGACCATCTTTGATCAACAAGCTAGTCTACTAGAGGCATACTAGGGACACAGTGTTGTCTATGTATCCACACATGTATCCGTGTTTCCAATCAATACAATTATAGCATGGATAATAAAAGATTATCATGAACAAGGAAATATAATAATAACTACTTTTATTATTGCCTCTAGGGCATATTTCCAACAGTCTCCCACTTGCACTAGAGTCAATAATCTAGCTCACATCACTATGTGATTTACATTGTAATGAATCTAACACCCATACAGTTCTGGTGTTGATCATGTTTAGCCCTTGGAAGAGGTTTAGTCATCGGATCTGCAACATTCAGATCTGTGTGCACTTTGCAAATATTTATGTCGTCCTCCTTGATGTAATCGCTGATGGAATTGAAACGTCGCTTTATGTGTCTGGTCCTCTTGTGAAACCTTGGTTCCTTGGCTAGAGCAATGGCACCAGTGTTGTCACAGAACAGAGTCATTGGGTTTAGTGCACTAGGCACTACTCCAAGATCTGTCATGAACTCCTTCACCCAGACACCTTCCTTTGCCGCCTCCGAGGCAGCGATGTACTCCGCTTCGCATGTAGAATCAGCTACCACGCTCTGCTTGGAATTGCACCAGCTTACCGCACCCCCGTTGAGAATAAATACGTATCCGGTTTGAGACTTAGAGTCATCCGGATCAGTGTCAAAGCTTGCATCGACATAACCCTTTACGACGAGCTCTTGATCACCTCCATAAACGAGAAACATGTCCTTAGTCCTTTTCAGGTACTTACGGATATTCTTGACCGCCGTCCAGTGTTCCATTCCTGGATCACTTTGAAACCTTCCGGCCATACTTATGGCAAGGCTGACATCGGGTCTTGTGCACAGCATTGCATACATGATAGAGCCTATGGCTGAAGCATAGGGGACGACACTCATCTTTTCTCTATCTTCTGCAGTCACTGGGCATTGAGTCTTACTCAACTTCACACCTTGCAATACAGGCAAGAACCTGTGACGCCCCCATTCTCGACCGTACGCTAATCAATCACGCAATGCGTACGACCAAGATTAGGGACTCACTGATTAGTACCACAACACGACAAAAGACACGAATATAAAGTCATACAGCTTAATATTACAAGCCAGGGGCCTCGAGGGCTCGAATATAAAGCTCCGACAAGCACAAGTCAGCGGAAGCAACAATATCTGAGTACAGACATAAGTTAGACAAGGGTGCCTTAAGAAGGCTAGCACAAACATAGGTAGCGGATCGAAAGAGGCGAGGCCTCCTGCCTGGGAACCTCCTAACTACTCCTGAGCGTCGGCGGTCTCCACGTAGTAGTAAGCTCCATCGGCGGTGTAGTAGCCGTCTCCAGCGAACTCCATCTCCGGGGCTCCATCCTCTGAACGCAGCAACGTATCGAAGGGGGGAAAAGGGGGAGCAAAGCAGCGTGAGTACTCATCCAAAGTACTCGCAAGACTTATATCAGAACTAAGCTAGATATGCATCATACTCAATGAAAGGGGGGTATCTCTGGACTGACTGCAGAAAGCAAGAATAGGGGGGAAGACCTAGTCCTATCGAAGACTAGCATCTTCAACATCTTGCAGCATGAGAAGAGAGTAGACCTGCAGCTCATGCATATATCATATTGTTGAGCAATTTTAATTAAGTAACACGCCCAGAGATCCTTCCTCGACTTCCCCGCGAGGAAGCAATCCCGGAGCCACAATTCATTTTAAATTAAATTATGATTAAAGTTGTATAAGGTCATGGCACCTTTCCAAGTCGTCCTGTTACCGTGGACACGGCTATTCGAATAGATATTTCATCCCTGCAGGGGTGCACCACATATTCCCCAACGCGCCTGAGTCACCTCTGGCCGGACACACTTTCCTGGGTCATGCCCGGCCTCGGGATATCAGCACGTCGTCGCCCCACCTAGACTCATCGCAGAGGCCAGCCCGCCGGTCTAAATCCTATGCGCTCAGGGGTCATGGGCCCAATCACCCCTTGCACACCTGCACGGTGCGTATTAAGGCCAATGACCTAACTCAGATCCAGCACCCAACCCATTAGCAATTTATTAGGTGCGGGGCAAGCTCGAACATATTGCAGCTCGTCGCCCCGCCAAGAACACTCGAGTGCCTTCCGGCGCACCCCACCAAGTCTCCGGATGCCTTGCGGCGCATCCCACCAATATCTCTCGCGGGTACCCTTGGGGCCGACCCGTCTTTAACATAATCAGTAACCCGGTCATAGTAACTGTGTGGTTATACGCCAAGTGGAGATCCGAGGAATCACCCTCGATGGATCCCGCTCGCGATAAGAGTAAGACAAGAGTCGTTACCGGTAAATGGAAAGGAGGAATCACCCTCGATACCCATTACCGATAACTACGCTACAGAATTAACATCGGGAGTGCTAAGTGAGGTATCACCCTCGGCACTCGATGGTAGCTCTGCAGTGCCCTACTAAAGGGGTGTGCAATGATGTGAGGGGTCTGGCTCGTCGGTCAGTTGACCGAGTCTTCTGTCGTCAAGTCCTCGGTGTCGTCGATGATCAAGCAGAGGCAACGGGGACTCAGGGGGTCTCAAGGGTTCACTGATCCACCTATACTAGGCAGTTGATATAATCAACAAATACAGTAGCAGTTCATCAAAATCAGGCTATGCATCAGAATAGGAGCTATCTAATACAGTAGCAAAATTCTAATGCATGAATAAGAGGGAGAGAGATGGGTGATATCGGAATGCTCAAGGGGGTTTTGCTTGCCTTGCTGCTCTGCGGCAAAAGGCTGGTCGTCAAGTGCGTAGTCGTACCCGGCAGCTCCGTCAGCCTCGGGGTCTACCGAAGAGAAGAGGGGGAAGAAACAATATATACAATGCACATAGATGCAACACGATGCATGACATGGCAAAATGTTTAGCTAGGCATGCACTAACGCGGCACTACACGATACCGAGAAGGGGGGAACCCATCCGGGAATGTTTTCCCGGTTCCGGACAAATGTCAGACAGATGACCGGAGGGGGGGCAATGTCCCAGGCTGCGATGTTAGAAGCATGGGACAGCTAGAAGGTAGGTGCAGGGTGATACACTGCCTATCTAAGTGCTCTAGTTAATTTAGGGATTTATCTGGAATTATTTTATTAAAATCGCGCACTATTCACCCGCCAGAAACAGGCAAAAAGTTACAGGTTTGCTATGCTAGGGGCATCTGACAGACTAACGGACAGTGTAACCGGATTCGTCTCGTCGTTCTGAGCAACTTTCATGTTCAAAGTTTTTTAATCCGAGCTACGGTTTATTTTATATTAATTATCTAAGTTTTATTAATAATCTGGAATTAATTTAATTAATTAATTCGAATTAGTCCCGAATTATCCAAAACTGTAATTATTACTGTTTAATTAACCTAAACAGTAATTACTGATTAATTAAACTAATTACTTAATTAATTAACCATTTACAATTAATAAATATATCTTTTTATTTATTTATTTATTTATTTTTTATAATTGAAATACGTATTATTATACGTATGTATGTGTATGTATATATATACATATACATACACACACACGCACACACAGACACACGCATGCACGCACGCACGCGCGCCGGCCGGCCGGACCGGGCCGGCGGCTGCGGCCGTCGGGGGGGGGGGAGGAAGGCGCGGCCGGGAGCTCACCGGGGGAGCGGGGGGGGGGGGGGGGGGGGCGGCGATGGCCGGCGTGGCGGCGGAGGGAGGCGGCGCCGGTGGCGGACGGGGGGGGGGGGGCGAACGCGGGGGCGCAGGGGAGGCGCTGCGCGCGCGGCGGCGGTCGGGGGGGGGGGGGGGAATGAGGCACGGGAGCGCTAGGGTACGCCCCGGCCTCTTATACGGGCGGCCTGGGCCGAGCCCAGTTTCGTCCAAAACCGGTCCAATTCGTAGTCTAAAATCCCTACGATCCGAAAACACGTTTTAAATACTTTTGGAGGTCCAATTAAATTCTAAAAATTCCCGTTTTAATTTTATTAAACATTACGGAATATTTGCAATCCATCCAACATTTTTAATTTTAGTTTCGAACAACTTTATCATCCGCCTTTTTCGGACGATTTAAATTGCAACGAAAATCAACGGGGTTTGCACGGACGCGAGTTCAACAACAGTGATCGCGGCAACAGTGATTGCGGTGACGTGGCATCACTAACGTAGGATTACTGTAGCTTAATTACAAATATCACTGTAGCAAAAGCCCAGGATGTCACAGAACCCCTTCTTGGACTAATCCATTTTGAACTTCTTCAAAACTTTGTCAAGGTATGTGCTCTGTGAAAGTCCTATTAAGCGCCTCGATCTATCTCTATAGATCTTGATGCCTAATATGAAAGCAGCTTCTCCTAGGTCCTTCATTGAAAGCTTGTTGGATTCAGGACGACAAGAGCTATCCAACAGCAATGGTATAGAGATGTGAAACCTCTATCAATGAAGAACCGGCAAAAACTCCAACATCGAAAACATCATAGAAGATGCATAAGGACTCCGTTTTCGATGAACTTGAGCTTGTCATGAAGCTGACCATAAGCTCAAGAACCCACAAAGAGAAAAACCAACCAAGAACCAAGAAAGATGATGATGCCAAGAATGCAATGGTTTGAGCTCTCAACGAACGATACGATCAAGCTACTCACTTGAGAGCCCCCCTTGATAGTACGGCAATCTATCCTATAACCCAGTCTCCCAACTACCACTATGAGACCGGTAAAATAGAAACCCCTATCAAGGTCAAACCTTAGCCTTGCGCATAGTCCACTTGAGCTAGATGATGACGATCTTGACTTCCTCAAGATGGACCACCTTTCTTGATTGCGTTGGCTTGAAGAAGACTAGTTGATTGCTCCCCCATACTCCACTATGGGTGAGCCACTCTTCGGCACATCTTCACAAGTCCAATAAGCTTCAAGCATGATCTCTCTGTGATGCTTCACTTGAACTTGCACACCGCAACCTTGATGACGATCAACACTTGATGTCATCCTCCATGGGTTGTATGAGATCTTCCTCTTGACGCAAACCCATGGAAATATACCTAACCCCACAACGAACTCTCATGTAGACCATGGGTTAGTACACAAAGCGTAATGGACAATGCTTATCATACCACTTGGTACATCTTCTACGCTTTGTGTGTTGATCAACTTGAATCATTCATTGCCTTAATCTTGATCAACCTTGTGTCTTATCTTCTCTCTTCATAAAGATGATGTCTTGAAGGTAGACATGAATGCTCACACAATCTTCTTCTTCAAGACATGCTTGCAATAAGCTCAACTCCCACATGACCAATCTTTGGATAAACCTTGAATACCACCTTGGTCACCATATAAACTCCTTGAAACCAACAGATGGACTTCAAGAAGTACCTATGGACAAATCCTTCAAATATAACTTAAGGCAACCATTAGTCCATAGGGATTGTCATCAATTACCCAAAACCACACATGGAGAAATGTGCCCTTACACCGGTTCTAGGCCATACAACATTTCACATTGAACTATTGAGGAATCATCAGAACGTGTCTGCCAGGCGTTCGCAACGTCTGCAGACTCTGCTGGAGCGGGTGGTTCACCAAGCGGTGCATCAAGGACATAAGCCTTTTGGGAAGCCGTAAGGATAATCCTTAGATTACGGGCCCACTCCACAAATTTACTTCCGTCATCTTTCAACTTAGCTTTCTCTAGGAACGCATTAAAATTCAGGGGTGCTACTGCGCGAGCCATTGATCTACAACATAAATATTGCAAAGACAACTTAGACTATTGTTCAGGATAATGAGTGTAGTTAATCATATTACTTAAAAACTCCCACTCAAATTGACATCCCTCTGGTCATTCGAGTGTCACATGATCCAAATTCACCAACTCAAGTCCGATCATCACGTGAGATGAGGTGGTTTCAATGGTGAACATCTTCATGTTGATCATATCTACTATATGACTCATGTTCAACCTTTCGGTCTCTTGTGTTCCGAGGCCATGTCTGTACATGCTAGGCTCGTCAAGTTTAACCCGAGTGTTCCGCACGTGCAACACTGGCTTGCACCCGTTGTATGCGAACGTAGAGTCTATCACACCCGATCATCACGTGGTGTCTCGAAACAACGAACTTTCTCAATGGTGCACACTCGGGGAGAACACAACTTTATCTTGAAATTTTAGTGAGGGATCACCTTATAATGCTACCGTCGTCCTAAGCAAAATAAGATGCATAAAAGGATTAACATCACATGCAAATCATAAGTGACATGATATGGCCATGAACTTGTGCTTTTGATCTCCATCTCCAAAGCACCGTCATGATCTCCATCGTCACCGGCATGACACCATGATCTCCATCATCTTGATCTCCATCAACGTGTCGCCATGAGATTGTCGCGCCAACTGTTGCTTCTACGACTATTGCTAACTCATAGCGATAAAGTAAAGCAAAACGACGAAAATATATTAAAGACAACCCTATGGCTCCTGCCGGTTGCCGTACTCATCGACATGCAAGTCGTGATATTCTATACAAAACATGATCATCTCATACATCACATATATCTCATCATGTAATTGGCCATATCACATCACAACATACCCTGCAAAAACAAGTTAGACGTCCTTGAATTGTTGTTGCATGTTTTACGTGGCTGCTACGGGTATCTAGCAAGAACGATTCTTACCTACGCAAAAACCACAACGGTGATACACAAATTGCTATTCAACCTTCTCAAGGACCGCCTTTGTCAAATCTGATCCAACTAAAGTGGTAGAGACAGACACCCGCCAACCATCTTTATGCAATAAAGCCACATGTCAGTTGATGGAACCGGTCTCTCGTAAGCGTACGAGTAATGTTGGTACGGGCCGCTTCATCCCACAATACCGCTGAATCAAGAAAAGACCAAGGGAGGAAGCAATCTGAGCATCAACGCTCACAAACTCCTTTGTGTTCTACTCGTGATCTCATCTACGCATAGACCTAGCTCATGATGCCACTGTTGGGGAACGTTGCATGGGAAACAATTTTTTTTCCTACGCACACGCAAGATCTATCCATGGTGACGAGCATCTACGAGAGGGAAAGTGGATCTACATACCCTTGTAGATCGCTAAGCGGGAAGCGTTAAGAAACGCGGTTGATGTAGTCGAACGTCTTCGCGATCCAAATCGCAGCCGTCCCACGATCCGTCCCGATCTAGTGCCGAACGGACGGCACCTCCGCGTTCAGCACACGTACAGCTCGATGACGATCTCCGCCTTCTTGATCAAGCAAGAGGGGGCGGAGAGGTAGATGAGTTCTCCGGCAGCGCGACGACGCGGCGGCGGTGGTGGTGGAACAATTCCGGCAAGGCTTCGCCTATGCACCGTCGGAATCTATTTGGTGAAGAAACTAGGGAATAGAGAATTAGCACGTGGACTTATGTGTTTGGGGCCTCTATTCCTCTAATATATATAGGAGGGAGGGGGAGGAGGCAGCCGCCCTAGGGTTACCCCTAGGGGTTCGGCTGAACCAGGTGGAGGTGGAGGATTCCACCTCCAATCCTACTCCTAGTAGGACTCCTTTCCTACTTGGAGTCCACCTTCCCCACTTGGGATTTTTTTCCTTTCCCCACCTCCTAGCCGCATGGGCCATGTGGGGATGGTTTGCCCATCCCACTAAGGGCTGGTGCACCCCCCCTCAGGCCCATGTGGCCTCCCGGCGTGGGTGGCCCCTCCCGATGGCCCTCCGGCACTCCCGGTACACTACCGGAAACACCCGAAACTTTTCCGGTGACCAAAACGGGACTTCCTATATATCAATCTTTACCTCCGGACCATTCCGGAGCTCCTCGTGACTTCCGGGATCTCGTCCGGGACTCCGAAGAACCTTCGGTCACCACCATACATAACTCAATACTACCGAAATGTCACCGAACGTTAAGTGTGCAGACCCTGCGGGTTCGAGAACTATGTAGACATGACCGAGACACCTCTACGGTCAATAACCAATAGCGGGACCTGGATGCCCATATTGGTTCCTACATATTCTACGAAGATCTTTATCGGTTGAACCTCTATGTCAAGGATTCAGTTAATCCCGTACGCTGTTCCCTTTGTTCTTCGGAATGTTACTTGCCTGAGATTCGATCGTCGGTGTCTCTATACCTAGTTCAATCTCGTTACCGACAAGTCTCTTTACTCATTCCGTAATACAAGATCCCATGGCTAACACTTAGTCACATTGCTTGCAAGGCTTATTGTGATGTTGTATTACCGAGTGGGCCCTGAGATAACTCTCCAGCATACGGAGTAACAAATCCCAGTCTCGATCCATGCCAGCTCAATAGACACCTTCGGAGATACCTGTAGAGCATCTTTATAGTCACCCAATTACGTTGTGACGTTTTATACACACAAGGTATTCCTCCGGTGTCAGTGAGTTGCATGATCTCATGGTCATAGGAACAGATACTTGACATGCAGAAAACAATAGCAATAAACTGACATGATCATATGCTACGTTCATAGTTTGGGTCTTGTCCATCACATCATTCTCCTAATGATGTGATCCTGTTATCAAATGACATCTCATGTCTATGGCTAGGAAACCTTGACCATCTTTGATCAACAAGCTAGTCTACTAGAGGCATACTAGGGACACAGTGTTGTCTATGTATCCACACATGTATCAGTGTTTCCAATCAATACAATTATAGCATGGATAATAAACGATTATCATGAACAAGGAAATATAATAATAACTACTTTTATTATTGCCTCTAGGGCATATTTCCAATAGCTAGCCATTTCTCCACTAATGAGTTACAACGTTTAAAACAAGGTGTGACACCGTAACGAAATATTATGATGATTTACAACGACCTTGTTGCATTCCACTTTAGAGGAAAGTGACGAAGATTTTATGGATAGATTTTGGGGAGGATTAAACCGTGATATTGAGGAGATACTAATTCATGAAAAGTGTTATCCTATGGACCATTTGTTTCATCTTGCTCGCAAAGCCGAACAGGAAATAAAATGACGTGTTGCCCACAAGGAGAACGAGCGCAAGATGCACATTCCAAGAGTTGATACGGTTCTTCCTTCAACTACTAGACGTACTATGACAACCACATCAATTGTTGTGAGGACTACATCACCTCCACCATGTGCCACGTCACCACCGAGAGTGCCTGCATCATCTGAGTTGATCATAAGAGGTAATGACAAAGGTACTGATCTTCCACCTCCACATGAGTATGATGAATGCATTGTCAATTTAAATGCACCTTGTGATGAGCTACCCATTACTTTGATCATACCACCTATTTTAGAGGACGATGTTGATGATTTGACTTTGCATTGTGATCAAACAACTGCAATATCAACAATTTTGAGTGCACCCATTGAATTAACTGTTGATGGAAAGAATCATGTGAATCTGAGAATAAATCAGATTTGGATAAAATATGTTTGAAAATAATTGTGCTAATGTTTAATCATTTTGATATGACCTCTAATCTTGGTGATGATTCTGTGTCAAATGACATGTTGCATGTTTGCTTATTTAAGCATGTTGTAGCATGTAAATTTGAAACAATTCAAGTTTATTCACCAATGTTGGG
The DNA here is from genome assembly GCA_039707655.1 of Elymus sibiricus. Classification (NCBI taxonomy): domain Eukaryota; kingdom Viridiplantae; phylum Streptophyta; class Magnoliopsida; order Poales; family Poaceae; genus Elymus; species Elymus sibiricus. Next base: position 258,957,297 of record CM077663.1, on the reverse strand, counting down.
ATGGTTTGATGATGAGCATTGCCAACCTATTGATATGAATATGAGCTTCACTTATATGTGCAAAGTGAGTTGCAATATATTCATTCTTTTGACTTCTTGGGATAATATTTTGGCTTTATATTTGACTTTTGAAGAGTGCTCTTGTATAAATGTGTCACATGTGCCACAACTGAAATCAATAATATGGATGACATCTACATATACAATGCGTACACTCTGTCTCTTTGTTAGCCACATTTAAGATTAAGAAACGCCGAGGACGGCTTTGTTTTCAATAAGGGGAGGATGATGAGGACTTTCCTACTATAGTTACACCCACAACCCCTGTTGCTATACCTATTGGACCAACTACGAGAGCTCGCGCACACGAGTTAAATTATCAGGTGCTTCCGTTCCTTGGTAATGTTTCTAATGTTCATGAGAATGTGATGCTGCCTAACTTGGATACATTTGTGTTTCTTACAATTGAAGGGGCTACCATGGACAAGAAGGATGAACATTGGAGCATGATCAAGCATGGATATGAAAGAACGCGCGGAGGGAACAAGAACAGAGTGTCCAATGGAGATTTCCACACACTTTGAAGCCACCATGATGACATAAAAGAAGATGGAGGAAATATACAAGACCGGCTTTTATAAATTTCGTCGATGGCTTACTAATGGTGTTGCGCCACCTTATTTTTGGGCCGGACCCATGTAATTTCAAAATACTACTTCATTATTTTTAGAGCCCGTATTGTAGGGGAAACGACTTTGGAGGTGGTTTAGTCCCACCTTGCCAATGGTGGACGAAATCCCTATCATTTCCCCTATAAATGCAGTCCTTAAGGCATCGTTTAGACTTGGGATTTGTTTAGTTAAAAGTTAGCTATTGCAACTTCATGTACTTCGTTTGTGTCCAATGACCAGGCCAAGACCTCTTTTGGATCCCCACTTTTATCAATGATTCATCCATATTCGCAATATTCAGAATGCTTTTATCATATTCTTACTCATTCTTCGAATGCTTGCAGGAATAGACCTTTGCGACCAGGTTGATCGTGCTCCAATGTTCATCCTTCTTGTCCAAGATAAGCCCCTTCAATTGTAAGAAACACAAAGGTATCTAAGTTAGGCAGCATCACATTCTCATGAACATTATAAACATTACCAAGAAACGGAAGTACCTAATAATTTAACTGGCATGTGCGAGCTCTCGTAGTTGGTCCAATAGGTATAGCAGCAGGGGTTGTGGGTGTAACTATGGTAGCCATGTCCTCATCAACAAGAGTTTTCAATGATATAGAGGCGTGAAACCACCATTAGTGAAGAACCGGTAAAAACTCCAACATCGAAAACTCAATAGATGATGTATATGAAATCCATTTTTGATGAACATGAGCCTATGATGAAGATGGCCACAAGCTCCAAAACTCATATGGAGAAAATCCAAACAAGGACCAAGAAAGATGATGCCAAGGATGCAATGATTTGAGCTCTCTACGGATGGTACAATCAAGCTACTCACTCGAGAGCCCCACTTGATAGTACGACAATCAAACCTATAACCCAGTCTCCCAACTAATACCATGAGCCGGTGAAACATAAAACCTATCAAGGTCAAATATTTGCCTTTCGGATAGTCCACTTGAGCTCGATGCTGACGATCTTGACCTCCTCCAGTTGGACCACTTTTCTTGATTGCGCTGGCTCGATGAAGACTAGTAGATTGCTCCCCCATACTCCACTATGGTTGAGCCTTTCTTTGGCACATCTTCACATGTTCACTGTCACCACAATTGACAATAAGCTTCAAGCATGAGATCTCTTCGTGATGCTCCATTTGAACTTGCACAACACAACCTTGATGACGATCACCATTTGATGTCATCCTTCATGGGTTATACGAGATCTTCCTCTTGATGCAAGCCCATGAAAACATACCTGACCCCACAAAGAAACCTCACAAAGATCATGGGTTAATACACAAAGCGCAATGGACAATGCTTACCATATCATGAGATGACTTGATCCCACTCGGTATATCTTCTACGCTTTGTGTGTTGATCGACTTGAGTCACTCTTTGTACTTAGTCTTGATCAACCTTGAATCTTATTTTTCTTCTTCATTAAGATAGTGTCTTGAAGGTAAAAATGATTGTTCACACAATCTTCTTCTTCAAGACATGTTTGTAATATGCTCAACTCTCACATGGCCAATCTTTGGATAGCTCCTTGAATAGCACATTGGTCAACACATAATCTCCTTCTTATACCCTTGAAACAAACGAATGGTCTTCAAGCAATGCCTATGGACGAACTCTTCAAATATAACTCAAGGCAATCATTAGTCCATAGGGATTGTCATCAATTATCAAAACCAAACATGAGGCATCATGCTCTTTCAGCCGCCCTATTCGATGGCGCTAGCCCTTCCTCCACCAAGCTCTTTGATGACATCAAGTAGGAAGTCAGCCTATGGGCTCGAGCCAGTGCCAAAGGGTTTGATAGATTAGTATTTGTAATCTGAACTTAATTGTAGGAGGCTGAACCACTAAAACCATGTGTATGTATGCCGCCAAAAATTGCCCCCTTATAACTTCTCACCCCCGTCTATTAATGGAATGATAGCATCTTTGCGTATTCGAGAAAAACAATCATTTACCTTGACACAATGACACTATTTGTCGATTGAAATCAATGTGTTTGTCTTTAGAAACTCCTTGAAGTAAAACTAGCAAAACCACTAAAACTAAATTGAAACCATACTTTTCAGAAAATCGACTTAGACACAAGACAACCTTATGCGATGAGTATAACCGAGGAAACTATGATTGCATTCATCATAAGGACAAAGAACTGAAAATTATCCTCAATTGCTAAAATAAACCTGGCTTTCATATCTCCCAGCTTGTTAACGACACTCTCTGAGCATGTACTCCACTACATACAGTACAAAACAAGAGTTATATTCAGCGAGACTTCCGTGGCGTGATGTGTCCAAGTTACATCATCCATCATTCCTCACAGTACGGAGTGCTGCATTAGCTAACTCGGCGACGGCGGCGATGGCGAGTGGCGGAGGACTTGTTTGGGCGTGTACCGGGCGGCAAGCAGCAGGTAGAGCAGCAGGTTACCGGCGCTGATGACGGCCCACAACCAGAAGTAGTAGTCCAGGTGCCCCGCGTTGAGGTCGGGCGCCAGCCACCCGGGCCTCAGCGCCGCCACCGCCGTCACCACCACCGAGTTGACGTAGAATCCCAGCGACAGCGCGAGGAAGGAGAAGGCGGAGCAGATGCTGCGCATCGACGCCGGCGCCTCCCCGTAGAAGAACTCCAGCTGCGCGATCCCGCAGAACACGTCCGACCCGGCCACCAGCACGAACTGCGGCACCTGCCACGCGATGCCCATCTTCCTGCCCGCGCCGGCGACGCGCAGCCGCCGGCTCTCCACCAGCGCCGCCGTCCCCATCGCCAGAACCACCAGGACCCTCCCCACGCCCATCCGCTGCAGCTGAGACAGCCCGGCGCTCCCGGCTCGGCCCCACCGCCGGGCGAGCGGCATGATGACGGCGTCGTGCAGAAGCACCCACAGCAGCATGAACACCACCTCGATCGACACCATCGAAGCCACCGGCACCTTCACCCTCCCGAGCAGCTTGTTGTCCATGGTCATCCCCTGCTGGATGAAGGTGGTGGTCATCTGCCCCAGGGACGCCGCGTACAGCACGCACGTCACCCAGATGGGCACCATGCGCGCCAGGATCTTCACGGCCTCCACCTCGCTCACCGTGCAAAGATTCCACGGGCCTTCGCGGCCGTCGCCGCCCTTCGCCGCGGCCTTGTCCAGACACCTGAGCCCTTTGGTGTGCGCCAGCTTCTGCAGGTCGTCGTCTTCCGCCACCTCGTGCAGGCCAAGGTCACCGCGATCCGCGGCTGCAGGCAGCCTGGCCTTCCTCTTCTTCACGGACGCCACCACCACCCTGAGGATGTCCCTGAGCGGGCTGCCGGCGGGGAGCTGCACCCTGTACCAGGGCGTGCCGGCCAGGAAGCCCGCGGCCGCCAGGAGCAGGCAGAGCGCGGAGACGCCGAAGCCGAGCGCCCAGGACACGTTCTGCTGCAGCCACGACACGAGCGTCCCGGCGACGAAGATGCCGAGGTTGATGGCGCCGAAGAACCAGGTGAAGAAGGACTGCTTCCTCCGACTCTCCTCCGGGCTGCTGTCGTCGTACTGCTCCGCCCCGAACGGGAGGAGTGCCGACTTGACGCCCCCCGTGCCGATGGAGGTCAGGTACAGCGCCGCGAAGAAGACGGAGAACTGGGTCCGCGAGGCCGGCGGGCACGAGAGCCCCTGGCACGACGACGGCCGGAAGGGCGAGATCGCCGCCGACAGGGTGAGCAGCACGAGCCCCTGCATCCATCCATCGATCGACATTTCATTTTCCCGTCAGTCCAACCACGAGTTTCGCCTGACGGAATCACAAGCGACGATGATAAAGAGGAGGGTACCGACGGCGAGGTAGAAGAGGAGCGAGGCGACGATGGTGTTGTACTTGCCCCAGCAGCTGTCGGCGAGGAAGGCGCCGATGACGGGGACGATGAAGGTGGTCCCGTTCCAGGTGTCAACGTGGGCGGCGTTGAAGGCGGTGGCGCCATGGAGCACGGTGCCCAGGTAGACCACCAGGTTCAGCGCCACGCCGGAGAAGGCGATGCTCTCCAGCAACTCGAACCCTGCACAGCACAGTCAGCCATTCATTCAGCCACATGAATCAATGGAAAGCGCCGCCGTCGTCGTTGGTTACTTACCCAGAACGATGGCAGGCCCTGTCCAGGTGAAGGGGCGCGGTTTCCTGGCCACCGCCGTCATCTTCGCAGCAGCGGCCGGCGACGAAGAGGAGGAGGAGGACGACGACGCGTGGCCGGACTCGAGCGCGGCCATCTCCTTGCCATTACCAGCAGAGGACGCCATCGTCTGCAGGCCGCACCCAGATTCAGTGAGTATTGATCGACCGGGAGCAAAGATGGAAGGCTCTAATGTCGGACAGACAAGGCAGCGGAATGAAATGAATGAATGGAACAGTAATAACAGAAATATCGATATCGCGAGACCGGAATGGACGCAGATCCCCCGGAGTTGATGAGCTCGGCGGATTTGGTCGAGCGCGGTGAAAGTCAAACTACAGGCCAAGGCAGAGCGTCAGCCCGCCCGGCCTCGGTCAGCAGCCGGACGAGCACACCACACCACGGGAGGAGCGGATAAACGAGCTGGGTCGAGCTGAAATGCGCGTACCTGGCCCGTCAGAGGCAGCCTTGGGCGTGCGGGTGCTGCGGGACTGTGAGCTTTGGCGCCATTCATGGTTGTTGGTGCGGAAGGTGGAGGAATAGGCGGCGGGTCGTGTCACCTTCCCTTACAACCCAAGACACCAAGGCACCAAAGCAGCCGGGATTCGCCACGGAAGCCCCCGTTTCGAGCGGCCGGCCAGCTACGGCCTACCAACTCAACTGTCCTTCAATGCCGCTCTCGCGATTGCTGATGTGCGTGGGACGTGGGCGGCGAAAGTGATGTAGCACAAGATCTCTACTGATTGGGGCCGTTGCTCGCTTCTCTCTTTGGCTTTCAGAGTTAAGCTCGGAGTAGACCAGGCATGCGCATTTGATAATGCATCCAGTTGGCAGTAACATACTCGTAGCTAACAGCGAGGAGAGGACCGTGGGTGAGCGAAGGCATCCAGATTCAGACGAGCACCGCTCGCGGTTAGTTTATGACTTGGCTGCTCTGGTACTTGGTGTCAACTCTTCATCGGCCACTAGGCAGGCAGGGAGTTGCGACTTGCGACCACTTAATTAAGCTGCGGGATTAGCTCGATGCATGGTCTAAAATTATGGCGGTTAGTTTATGACTTGGCTGCTCTGGTACTTGGTGTCAACTCTTCATCGGCCACTAGGCAGGCAGGGAGTTGCGACTTGCGACCACTTAATTAAGCTGCGGGATTAGCTCGATGCATGGTCTAAAATTATGGCGGTTAGTTTATGACTTGGCTGCTCTGGTACTTGGTGTCAACTCTTCATCGGCCACTAGGCAGGCAGCGAGTTGCGACTTGCGACCACTTAATTAAGCTGCGGGATTAGCTCGATGCATGGTCTAAAATTATGGCAGCCAATGACCCAACTTTGGATCACTGGATTGTATGCACTGAAAGTGGAAAAACTGCCTTTAGTTTGGCAAGGGCAGTATAAGGGCCATGTCCGAGTTTGCATTGTCATACTTGAGGCCGTGGCTTTCCAAGATCTTTGAATTTGGCACACTTTTTTCGGCATGGCCGGATCTCACAACGATATCAATGTGTTCCAACGATCTCCGGTGTTTGCTAGGATGGCAGAAAGCAATTGACCAGAGGTCAATGTTGAGATCAATGGCTTTTGATACATCAATGGATACTCATCATTAGAAATGTTGATACATCAATGGATACTATCTAACTGACGGTATCTATCCATAGTGATCTACTCTTTTGAAGACAATCTTCAATCCTGTAGGAGAGAAGAGAAAGAGATTTGTCCAAGAGCAAAAGAGTGTTAGAAAAGATGTAGAGCGTGCCTTTGGCGTTCTTCAATCTCGATGGGGCATCGTTCGGTATCTTGCTAGAACTTGGAGCACCAAAAAGTTATGAGAGGTGATGACAGTTTCTGTGATCATGCACTACATGGTCATTGAGGATGAGCGCCCAGAACGTCTCTGTGATCCAGGGTTTGAGTTTCAGGGTGACAATGTTGTGCCTGAACATGAAGAAGGGGCAACGTTTGCAGAGTTCGTCGAGTTTCATTATAAGATGTGTGATTAGAATACTCACATGCAGCTGCAAAATAATTTGATTGAGTATATGTGGATTCATGTCGGCAACCAGTAGATATATAAGCAATCTTTTCTTTTAAATGTATTTGAGACAATTAATGTTAAAACTATGATATATTTTTTTATACCTCCCGAACTATGTAATGTTTTGTATTGAACATTTAATCTAGAATTTTTTTTATTTTCTATGGATATTTTTATCAAAGCGATCAAAACTTGACCCGCAAACCTGCCGCGCGGACGAAAAATTGGTCGACGCGTTGTGCGCACGGCCGACTCATTTACAAAAGAGGACGGACGAGCCGATTCAAACGGACAAAACACGGATAAAGCGTGTGTCCGTTTGGATAGCGCGGTTAGAGTTACTCTTACAACCCAAGACACCAAGACGCCGGAGCAGCCCGGATTCGCCACGGAAGCCCCCGTTTCAAGCAGCCGGCCAGCTACGGCCTACCCAACCAGCAACCGAGTTATCTATCTATCCATCTATACGCCTGTCCTTCAATGCTTCTACTCTGGCGATTGCGGATGTGCATGGGACGTGGGCGGCGAAAGTGATGTAGCACAAGATCTCTACTGATTAGCTGTTGCTCATTTCTCTCTTTGGCTTCAGACTTAAGCTCGGAGTAGACCAGGCATGCTTATTTGATAATGCATCCAGTTGTCAGTAACATCCTACCACTACCACTAACACTGCTAGTTAACAGCGACGAGAGGACCGTGGGCGAGTGGACGGCTCTGCTTGCATCCAGATTCAGACGAGCACCGCTTGCTGCTAGTTTATGACTTGGCTCTGCTGCTTCGGGTCAACTGTTCATCGGTCACTAGACAGGCAATTGCGACTTGCGACCACTTAATTAAGCCGCGGGATTAGCTCGATGCATGGTCTAAAACTATGGCAGCCAATGACCTAACCTTAGCGTCTATCGGCGTCCACGGTACTAGTACTAGTCTATTGCTGATCCAGCTCAACTTGCAACTTGTCTGGCTACTTGGGTTTCCTGGAACTGCTGGCGACGGGTAACCTCGCCATGTGACTCTCATGAATCCCAACAAATTCCTCAACTACTGATCTAGGCTCATTAATTCAAGTTTGGTCTGCAATTTTGTTGCACGTCAACAGGAACCGCTCGAGAGATGTATTGCTGGTTACACCGAAAGTACGCAGGAACGGTCCAGTCCCAGACTCCCAGCACCACTGTTTGTTCACTACTGTAGCTTATGGACTCAAGATATCGGTCCATGTACACCATAGTCAAGATGAACCATTTCTGTTCCATAGGCGCTTCTATTCGTATGAACACGGAAGACCAAGTTTGGGTGACATTTGCTACACCTTTTCGACAAGGGAATATATTAATATCGTTGAGATACCAATCACATTCAGCCTCTACAACAACGCAATACACTAATGACATTACGGATGCACACAATAAAAAAAACTGCTAAAAAGGAAAAGTCCCGCTACAGTGATTTAGTCTAGATAAACCATTTCTGTTCCATAGGCGCTTCTATTCATATGAAAAATGGAAGACAAAGTTTCGGTGACATTTGCTACACATAAAAAAGGAGCCAAATGGGCCATAGGATGACCGGAAGAAGAACCGGTGACATTCGTAGTCAGGCGTATTGAATTAATGCACCAACAAGTTGCTTCAAAAGTTTGAACTGATATAGAGACACATCATCCGGCTACGCCGTCCATGCCGTCAGCTTAAACGCCGAGAGGTCCGAGCGGGAGCTCGTCTCTGGCGCCAGCGTATCTACCAAACATGAAAAACCTAGCAGCGTCTCGACCACATCACGCTCCCATGCGTGCGGCGAAACTCCCTCGGGAACAAGCTTGACCTTGAATTGGAACGCAGCGTGGATGGTCTGCGCCTGTCGGATCCACAGCTGGAGAAACAGGCGAACTCCTCTGTGCTCCATGGCGGGCAGGGCGCCCACTGTCGAGGTACGACAATCTATGGGACCGGTGTCGGTGTCAAAACCGGCGGATCTCGGGTAGGGGGTCCCGAACTGTGATACTTGGATCGATGGTAACAGGAGACAAAGGGGACAAGGTTTTACCCAGGTTCGGGCCCTCCTATGGAGGTAATACCCTACGTCCTGCTTGATTATATTGAGTGTATGGAGTTTACAGAGTTGATCTACCACGAGATCGTATGACTAAAACCCTAGATGAGTTCTCTGCCCTACATCCTAAAACCCTCCGGCTTATATAGACGCCGGGGTCCCTAGGGTTTACACATGGTCGGTTACACGTCGAAGGGATAAAACATGCCTATTCGCTATTCCAAACGTGGAGAACAATCCACGATTCCCGAAGCTTCCTCCTTGGAGATGAGGTCTTCTATTCTTCTAGTGCTTCGACAAGTGGCCCATACAGTCCGGCCCATAAGACATAGGCCGGCCTCCCGAGGACCCCTTAGTCCAGGACTCCCTCAGTAGCCCCCGAACTAGCCTCCAACGCCAAGGGTACAGGCTCCAGCTGCTTCGAGTGATCAGAGTCTTCGGCTTGCGAGGCGAGTTCCTTTCTCCAAACAGTGTTCGGCTCGAGCTACAGTTCGGCCTCCGTCGATGTGTAATGTTTCCGATCATAGACCGTCCGCACACCATGAGTAGTTCGGCTTCGAAGGCCAAACGTCAGAAAACCAATAGCGTTTTCTGACAACTTTTCAGATGAAAGGCCACGGCCCACCACGACTTCTAAACCAGTCACGAAGACTCGATTCGTGGTTCGAGGCCGTTTCCTCCAACACGATCTATCAATGCACAGATCGTGCCCCGTTTTACACGGGATATGTTTAATCGCGCACAACGGCACGAGTGTCTCGGGAAGCGGAGAGATTCACGGCGTCACGAAGGGAGGCTAACCGGCCATAATCTTTAATAAAAGGGGAAGGAAGCCCTAGGGCTTATCCACATCCCCCATTCACCTCCTGCTTCCCCACATTTCTGAGCTCCCTGAGCCCAGATCTAAATCTTCCATCCTCCCCCCCCCCCCCCCGAGCTCAGCCATGGCCAGCGGCAAATGGGAAGCTTCCACGGTCAAAGACCAGGACATCCGAGATCTCAAGGACGCCGGCTATCTCCCTGCCAACGTCTTCCACCGAGCCGTAGAGGAGGGCCAGGTGATCCCCACCCCCAAGTCAGGCGAGAGGGTGGTCTTCGTCCCTCACTTCATCCGAGGATTAGGCTTTCCCCTTCACCCCTTCGTGAAGGGCCTTATGTTCTTCTATGGGCTTGACTTCCACGACCTCCCGCCGAACTCTTTCATGCATATATCTGCTTTCATCATTATCTGCGAGGCATTCCTGCGGGTCGAGCCACACTTCGGACTGTGGCTCAAAATCTTCAACATCAAGCCGAAGTGCGTCGCCGGAGCGCATGCAGACTGCGGCGGGGCAGTCATCGGCAAGCTTCCGCGCGCAGTATGGCCATCCGGCACTTTCATCGACACCATCAAAACCTGGCAGAAGGAGTGGTTCTACATCACCGAGCCCAAGGAAGAGGAAGGCGGAACTGTTCCTGCAGAATACGGAACTGTTCCTGCCGAATTCAGGTCCGGCCCCCCAACCAGATTGACCTCATGGGTTAGGAAGGGTCTCGACTGGGGGTCGAAAACAGAGGTGGAGGACCTGCAAAGGGGCATCGCCTCCCTAATCAGGGAAGGAGTTGGCCTGACCAACGTGGTCCAGGTCATGCTTCGGCGGCACATCCTTCCCTGCCAGCGCCGGAGCTCTCCCATGTGGGATTACCGGACGGACGACGACCCTACAGTTCGTCAACTCTTCCGCACTACGCGGGAGAAACTATGGAAGGCGCTATTCAAGGCGCAGGAGAACTGGCCAAGCAGGAAGGAGGACAAGGGCTTGAGCGCCCTCAAGCCTGCACCCGAGGTATAGCGTTGTGTTATTTCATCGGTTCATCTACTCAGAGATATTCTAAGCATTTTCCGATTACCTTTTATAGGAATGGTCGAGCAAGGCCATGGGCATCAAGTGTCCGGCTCCGCAACCCGAAGACCCCAAGTCTCCGCTGCTGCTGGAGATGCTCGTCGTGGCGCCCTACAGGGCGCCAGAGAAGAAGGAGAAGAAGAAACCAGGCCGAACTGGCCTGCGCAACAGGGACCAGCCAGGGGCTGCGTCCGAAGAGACTCATGCCTCCTCAAATCAAGAGGAGGAACACGAGGCTGAGGGGGGAGGCGATTCCCCCCTCACAGGAAAGAGGGCGGCGTCATCAGACGCCTCGGAGGAGATAGCTCCTCCCGCCCAGAAGAAACCGCGCCGGACACAAGTGATTTCGTCCGACGACAGTTCGGACTCGAACACCGAGTCCGAGGACTTCGAGAGGGTTCCGCGGAGGAACCTCAGGGTCAAGCCCCCACCTCGAAGGTAAGGATCCGAAGACCCAATGAGCCATCAGTGCTTAATTTAGAATCTTTATTAACATATGAACGCTGATCAATTTGCAGCCCACCACGCGTTCTCCCCACCGACCAAGTTTCGGACGGGGAGACCCCGCCCGCCAAACTTGCGGAGAGCGGATCTGCGCCGCGCCCTTCTCCTCAGGGCACTACGAAGGAAGCCACGGAGGTGTCATCCCAGCAGGCTTCCCTGGGGCCGAACAATGGAGGTGAAGGCAACGTCGTCATGGTCGAGGCTAATACCTCGGCCACCGAAGACTTGGGGGAGAAGACTCACCCGGACACCGAGGAGGCCGGACATGGAAATGCCCAGTCTCCTCCAAGGCCATCTCCGGAGCACACGACGCCTCCGGAGGTACCAATTCAATCTCCGGCTGGAGATCGGGTTACCCGATCCCCGCCGGCTCCGCCGACCACTGGGTGGCCGGCCATGGGGGAGGCTCTGTCTAGCGCCTCCATTTCCAGTGAGCACCGCATCCTTATGGATGCGGTATTGCGGAGCATTCAGTCCATGGATTCCGGACTGAAGGAGGCCTTCAACGGTCTCCTGACGGGCTTTCAGGTAAGCCAAGTAATGCCCTACTTTGTGAAATATTGATTTATTTAAGTAATTGTTATACACATAGCAGCCCCCGAGCCCTGGGTAAGTTTGAAAAACTTACCTGGGGGTCCAACTTAGCCTTACATCCGAACTGAGCGTCGGACAATATGTGTTCGGATAGGCTGATCAGTTTATTAGTGGTCCGAACACAGAGTCAGCTTTAGTGACAATTCGGAATTTCTAAACCTCTTTAATGGTTATATAACTCTGTGATACAGGCTTCGTTGACAGCAGCGGCTACTAACGCCGCCGAGCTAGAGGAGCTGAATCGAAAGCTAAAGAGCTCCGAAGACGAGCTTGATGCTCTGAACAAGAGATTCGACGAGGCGCAAGGTAAGCCAAAATTAGAGTATCGAAACTCTTCTTTACCGCTCTATCAACACGGTTTCCGAACATAAGTCGATACTTACGCAGCCTCGGCGAAAGGGATAGAGAAGCTCAAAGCCGAGCTTGAGAAAGCAAAGCAAGAAGCTTTGGTTGAGAAGGCGGCGGCCAAAGAAGCGGCCACCGCTCTATCCGCCCTGAGAGCCACCAGCGACAAGCATGAGGCTCGGGTGGAAGAGATTCAACAGGAGCTAAAGGACGCCAGCAAGAAGTGCGAGGTCCTTGAGCTGAAACGGAAAGAGCAAGCCGCCGAACTTTCCACCCTGAAAACCGATGTCCAGAAGGAGCGGGTGGAGAGGCGTTCATTTGAAGAGGAGCTCCGCCAAGCCAAAGCTATCATGGATGGTAAGCCGTATTCCTTGCAGTGTATCTTCAGGGACAGCAAGTTCGAGTTGCTTAACCAGGTATGGTGTTCCTCGGGCGTCTGCTCGGACCTCCAGAAGGGCTTAGAGGACGCGAAGCAGTTCTATGCTTCGCGGGGAGAAGAAGATGAAGCTCGTCTATTCTGGGCGCAATTCGAAGCCCCCGCGCGTTCTCCTCTCCTTGTGGAGCAGCTGAAGTAGCTGATGGAGCTATGCCGGATGGCAGAGCCGGCCCTGAAGGATCTCTGCATCCGGCTGTGGCCCGACGAGCCGTTGCCGGGCAGCTACTTCGGCTTAGTGCGGAAGTTGAGCGGCGCCACCCCTCAGATCGACGCATTGAGGCGGTCTTCCTGCATAGAAGGAGCGAGGATGAACTTTGCGAGGGCCAAGGTGCACTGGCCAGGGCTGGATCCACTGAAGGTAGCCACAGCTCCTCCGCCTCCTGGGAAGGGTCATAGGCGCCCCGAGCTATACTTCTCCGGAGTTATGGAGGGTGCCCGGGCCATAGAATCACAATGTACGAGAGAGAATGAGTATGAGTAGGATGTTGTAATATGTCTGAAGACTTGTCAGCGTGTATAAATTTAAAATGCATGTTTTTTTTATCATGTATTGTATGTTTTGCATCCTTTATAACTCCTGTGTGGCCGTTAATACTGAAAGCTGCGAGTCGTCGGCTTCAGCCCCCGTGCAGATACTACACAAGGTGTCTTTTCCAACTGCACTATAACCCTTAGCCGAACTATCGGCACCCGAAGGTGGTAGTGTGGGGCAGACAAGGCAATCGGACCATAATGCTTTATTGCTTTCACTTAGCCATAGGGGCACGAGAAAGGAGTGCGGGAGCCAACAACGAGCCCCCAGGTGTTTGTGATGTTCGGATGAACCGTGGCCAAAGCCTATATCACTGGTTTGTGCGAACACCAAACCCATCGTATGACATGGAATAACCTCTGATGAGATTTAGTTAAGCTCGGATTCGCAGACCGGTTCGCGCATACTATGACAGTCAGTTTTCGGCTTTCTCCGCTGAGGCGCTTGACCAGGCTAGCCGGAAGCACAATAGCAGCGGTGCTCCCTTTGCCCTTTTAGCCGAATGAGCGGAACATAAAGGGGCAAGCACAGGAGCCGGGCAACCCAACTATTGACCCAAGACATAGTTCGGAACCAATGCATATAAAGCGGAATTCCAAGACGCCGAACACTTAAAGAAATTGTGATTAGGGCGATTTTTAAAGTCGAGCCCCCAGTCTATGACCCGGTTGCATCATACAATGTACCAAAACAGGCTCGCAAGAAGAGGGAGAAAACAGAAAGTGTTCCGAAAAGGGACAGCAAGGAGAAAATGATATATCTGTATTTTACTCAACAAGTCTTATTATTCAAATTGCTGATGCAACTGTTTACAGGTATTTGAGAAAGGAAATATAAATTTTACAGGAGAGATTGTACCAAGAGCCTTCGATCGATGACCTGACGTCCTTGATGTGCCCTGTCGCTTATCTACTCCTGCATCTCCTAAGGAGGTGTATGCCTGTATGGGTTTTGTTAGTTCGGCGAACGGACCTTGAAGAAAGGGTCTTGAGAAGTCGCCGAGATATGGATAAGCTTGACGCCTTGTGGCAGGCACTTTATGGTACCTGTAGAGTGTCTGGAGACGTGTTGACGGTAATAGTTCGGTCCAGCCGAACACCTACCCTGTGTTACTTTGTCCCCACCGCTGCCCATGGAATTTTAAGCGCAAAGTTGTGCTTCTTCGGCACGTACTTTGCCGGTAATAGGGCCATGCGATGGGGGGCGAGTCCCTATTTACAGGGAGTGGGAGATTCTGGAACCTCGGATTGAGACCGAGCTCTTTTCCCAGCCTTGGGTGCCTTGACGGCAGATGTCGGCGATTGCCAATCGTCGGTGTAGTGGAATTCGGCCGCCAGGGCCAACGCATGTTCCTCAGTTCGGAGGGAGCGCTCTGTGTTGCCGTTTACAGTAATGACCCCCCTAGGACCAGGCATCTTGAGCTTGAGGTATGCGTAGTGCGGGACGGCGTTAAAGCGAGCGAACGCTGTACGGCCGAGCAGGGCGTGATAGCCGCTGCGGAAAGGTACTATGTCGAAGATCAAGTCCTCGCTTCGGAAGTTATCGGGCGAGCCGAACACAACCTCCAGGCTTACAGAGCCTGTGCACCGGGCTTCAACGCCTGGAATTACTCCTTTGAAGGTAGTGTTGCTGGGCTTGATCCTCGAAGGATCTATGCCCATCTTTTTCACCGTATCTGAGTAAATCAGGTTAAGGCTACTTCCACCGTCCATGAGGACTTTAGTAAGGTGGTACCCATCTATGATCGGGTCTAGGACGAGTGCGGCCGAACCCCCGTGACGGATACTGGTCGGATGATCGCGCCGATCAAAGGTGATCGGGTATGCCGACCATGGGTTATACTTCGGGGCTACAGGCTCTATGGTGTAGACATCTCGAAGGGCGCGCTTCCTCTCCTTTTTGGGTATATGAGTGGTGTAGATCATGTTTACTGTTTTTACCTCTGGGGGGAATTTCTTCTGACCACCACCGATCGGACCACGAGGCTCATCCTCGTCCTCGCTGCGTGGGCTCTTGCCTTGGTCCTCAATTGCGAGCTTGCCGGCCTGCTTGAAGACCCAACAGTTACGGTTGGTGTGATTGGCGGGCTTCTCCTGAGTGCCATGGATCTGGCAAGGTCTCTCCAGAATCTTGTCCAGCGGGGTGGGTCCGTCCTGTTTGCCTTTAGGAGGCTTCTTCCGCTGCCCAAAGCGGGAATTGCGGAAGCTGGCGTTGACGGCCGTATCATCGGCATCACTATTATTGTGCCGGCGCTTGTTCTTGTTGCGCTTCGGTTTCCCATTCCCCTCCCGAACTTCAGAGGTTCCGGGGTCTTCGGGGTTATGGCTACGTCGAGCGAGCCAGTTATCCTCGCCCGCGCAAAAGCGGGTCATGAGTGACGTGAGGGCGGACATTGTCCTTGGTTTGTCCTGGCCGAGCTGTCGTGCCAGCCATTCATCCCGAATGTTATGCCTGAAGGAGGCTATAGCTTCGGCGTCTGGGCAGTCTACGATCTGATTCTTCTTGGTCAGGAAGCGGTTCCAGAATAGCCGCGTGGACTCTCTGGGCTTCTGAACGACGTTGCTGAGATCGGATGAGTCTGCTGGCCGAACATAAGTGCCCTGGAAGTTAGATCGGAATGCCTCTTCTAGGTCCTCCCAACACCCAATGGAGTTTTCGGGGAGGCTGTTTAACCAGTGCCGAGCTGGCCCCTTGAGCTTCAGGGGTAAGTACTTGATGGCGTGGAGGTCATCTCCCCGTGCCATGTGGATGTGAAGGAGGAAATCCTCTATCCATACTGTTGGGTTAGTTGTCCCATCGTATTGCTCGATGTTTACGGGCTTAAACCCTTCCGGGAACTGATGCCGCATTACCTCATCTGTGAAGCACAGTGGGTGTGCAGCTCCTCTAACCCGGGCTATGGTGTGCCGATGACCGGCGTCTGCCCTAGTTCGGTGCTGTTCCCGATCTTGATTGTCGCGGTCGAAACGAGGCCTGTACCCGTCCCGTCTATCGGGTGAGTATCCTCTGGATCCGTAAATGGATCGCGTGTGGCCTGCTCTATAGTCTAGGTCGTGTCGCAGGTCGAACCTGTCATCGGGCTCTAGTGGCTCCTTTCCCCGTCGATGGGGTATCATTGGCCTATAGCCGGTATCATCAGCCGTCCGATCTCGTCCTCGAGGGGGGCGGTCTGGCTTGTCGTATGGGGTATGCTTGGGTGACGGCGTATCAGTGAGCTCGTCGTCGAATTGTGGCAGCAGCCGTCGGCGAGGATAGCTCTTAGGCTGGTCCGATAGACCGGTGCCGTATCCTTCCTCGGCTGAGAGGACTTTCGTCCATCGGTCGTTGAGGTCGTCTTGTTCGGCTTTGAGCTGCCGCTCTTTTGCTTTCAGGCTTCGAGCCGTGGATATGAGCTGTTGTCTGAATAGTTCCTGGTCAGCCGGATTATCGGGGATGGCAAAGTCATCGGCATCCGCGTTATCCTCCCCATCGATAGAGCGGAGGTAGTCGTCGTCCTCGGGATCATCTGGATCATCTGGGTCACGACGGTCTTCAGGTCTCTCCTGACCCTCTAACGGGTGTTCGGGGATTTTGGGGCCGCTGATGTCTTTCGGGGTATCACCATCCCCGGTGCCATCGGTAGATTTTCGCCCCTTTTTCCCTTTTGACCGTTTAGGCGGCCTGCGGCGTCTTGACGGCGCTTCATCCGATTTATCGCCGTTGTCTTTCGGGGTGTCCACCATGTAGACGTCGTATGTAGATGTGGCGGTCCACTGCCCGGTCTTAGCGGGGGTGAGGGCGTAATCCTCCTCATCCATATGCCCTGCTTCCTCGGAAGCGTAGTCGAGCATGTCGGTTAAATCTTCGATAGTGGCTATGAAGTGGGTGGTGGGTGGGCCGGAAAATTTGTCCTGACCAGTCTGAAATCCGGTCTGAGAACAGATCGGAGTTAGATCGTCGGTGATCTTCATCGACGAAATCCGGTCCAGAGCCTCATTGAGTATCGAGAGCTCGGTCGGGTCGGCCTGCGCGGGGTTTCCGGAGCGAACCTCTGATGCATCCGTGCGGGGGAAGTGTTCGGCAAGAACTGGTGTCCGGGCATCGGGCGCTATGACCGGATCCGGACTGGGCGTCGGGCCCTCGACCGGGTTAATCCCAAGGGAGGGGCCGAATAGCGGTTCTGGGGTTAAAGCCTCAGAGCCTTCGGGCATGGCGGGCGAGACCGCAAGCCCAGACAGTGATAGATCGCCTCGAGAGTCTACGGAGAACTCTAAGTTCCCTAATCTAACCTCTTGATCAGGGGCGAAGCTTCTGACGCGGCCTAGATAGCCGGTGTGGTCGGCGTGCAGCACTATGCTGCCGAAGGCGAAGATCTGTCCGGGGACAAAACTACCCGTGTTACAGACCTCGTTGTTGACGACTAGGCGGGCCATCGATTCCTTCCGGCGATCACAGCGGTCCTCTCAATGAAAGCACCAATGTCGGTGTCAAAACCGGCGGATCTCGGGTAGGGGGTCCCGAACTGTGATACTTGGATCGATGGTAACAGGAGACAAAGGGGACAAGGTTTTACCCAGGTTCGGGCCCTCCTATGGATGTAATACCCTACGTCCTGCTTGATTATATTGAGTGTATGGAGTTTACAGAGTTGATCTACCACGAGATCGTATGACTAAAACCCTAGATGAGTTCTCTGCCCTACATCCTAAAACCCTCCGGCTTATATAGACGCCGGGGTCCCTAGGGTTTACACATGGTCGGTTACACGTCGAAGGGATAAAACATGCCTATTCGCTATTCCAAACGTGGAGAACAATCCACGATTCCCGAAGCTTCCTCCTTGGAGACGAGGTCTTCTATTCTTCTAGTGCTTCGACAAGTGGCCCATACAGTCCGGCCCATAAGACATAGGCCGGCCTCCCGAGGACCCCTTAGTCCAGGACTCCCTCAACCGGTAGGGCCCTTTTGAGGTTCACTACAGGGATCAACGTGCACAAAGAGCAACACTAGCTAGCAACACGCAAAGGGTTTATACTGGTTCGGGCCACCCATGCAAAGGAATAGTCCCAAATGTAGCTCTTTATCGCCACTTCTTTTATCCATGCATAGAAGGGGATGCTCGCTCCGGCAGCATCACGTGGATCCCTAGGGCCGCCCATAAGGAAGTATATCCCCCCAGCAACCTGCACCAGAAGTGGGAGGAATGACGGAGACAATGGTGTTACATCAAGGACAAGGACGCACCGGCATTTTGCTGGATCCAAAAGGCGAAGCCCGTCCGCAGCAAGAACTGGAGCACTCTCGACGCCCACGAGGAGAAGCTAGAGATCGCCATCGCCCGTATGCTCTGCTTGAAGGCTGTCGGGCTCACCATCGAGATGGTGGGCGCATATTTTTTTCTCCACCGGTGCATCGCCCCCCTGCAGGACCGGAAGCGCTTTGATTGGGAATACGACAATGTTGCTGATGTGATGTGGTTGCACACGGGGCTTGGGGCCAATCTGACATCAATGCAGCTCTCCTGCCTGTGCCGCAAACTTTTCCGCCTTACGGGAAATTCAAGTTTGCGACGGGCATCATTCCACTCTGCAACAGCTCCGCCAAGGATACAATCATGGCGATGATGCCGACCTGCAAAGCACATGGTCTCGAGCCCACACGCCAGCCGCTAGCAAAGGAGGTAGTGCAGGAGTGGTTCGACAACCTGACGGAGGTGGCCGTTAGGGACGAAGGCAATCTGATCCGCAACATCACCGAGGAATAAATCGAGTGGATCGGCAAGAGGGTCGTGGAAGCCGGCTTGAGGTGGGCGGCATCAGCTCTGGTGTTGCCACATCCGATGATGAAGAGGAGGAGGCCGACGATGAAGAGGAGGAGGCCGGTGGCAAAGAGGAGGAGGAAGCTGCGGCAACTGACTTGCCAAAGGGCCCTGCCGGGGCGAGGAGCCTAAAGCTGTCAGGGAGCAAGAGTTCAAAGCATTCCGAGCCCCTGTCATCCCTAAGAAGACCGGGTGCTCTGAAAGACCGTCACCGGGGAGCCTGTTCGCCCTTCTCCGTCAATCGAGGAGGAAGAAGAGGAGGACCCCTCCGCCAGCATCACCCATCCACGGAAGGCGGGGCATGCCGTCGCGAAGTGCCCAGCAGGGATCTCCGCTAAGGGGGTGGGGTCCTCGAGCGCTATCGCATCTTCAACGCGCGCAAGACTCCTAATCCACCACCCGCTCATGCCGCACCCGAGAAGGCCATCTGGGACTTGTTGGCCCTCAGCTCGGAGGAGGAGGAAGAGTAAGCATCCATGTCCATCCGCTACTTGTATTGAATTCTTGAATTGCATTTGTCTAATCTTGTTGTTGTTGCTCCGCAGGGATGTGGAGACCTTGGCGCAACGCATGGCCAAGAAGGCGAGCTTGGTGTCTGCCCCGAATGGGACGACGAGTTCCGTGCCGGAGACGGAAATTGACGTCATCAGCCCCCAGTGCAGCCCTACACGCAGCCCCCAACAAGAGTTCCCCTTCTAGTACCCGACAACAAGTACTCGTGTGGACACCACTGCCACCTCCATTCCCCTACAGACGGAGGCGGAGCGCCAAGAGGTGGACCTTCACGAGGCCACTCAAACGTGCTCTACCCCGGGAAGTAGTTCTTCGGCGAGCCCCCCCCCCCCCCCCCGCTGGCGAGCCTGTCCGCGCCGGCAGGCGACGCTGTCGGCAGCCACGCAACGGCAACTGATGCTGTCAGAGAAGGAACTACTCCTTCTCAACAAGTGCACACAGGTGAGTTCCTTGTTGTTGATGTTTTGCTTTCTTTTTTGTCTTCTTGCACTTTTTCTAAGTCCAACCTTTCTGTTTGTTCTCTCGATCATGCAGATCTGCCTCCGGTCGACGACATGGACGTAGACGCCACCATCGGGGAGATCGCCAAGGAGGCGGCCGCGGAGGCCAACCGGACCGCAGCGGAGGAAGGAGCCACCAGCAAGACCGTGGAGGAGGCCGCCAAGGAGACCGTCAAAGAGATGGTGCCGGAGGCGACCAGGGAAACTGAAGACATTGTTGTCTCGGGAGCGCCCGGTAGGGGCATGCTCGCTGTGGCGGGGGCAATTGGTGGAGTTGTCACGGGGCAATCAACATTCGAAGAGCCGCCACCCAGCAGGTACCTCAAAATCAGCGACCTTCAATTCGTCAGCTTTCCCGGCAACACAATCCTTCGAGCTTTCTCCGAAGATGAGGTGCTAGGTGGCGCCGTTGCTACATCTAGAGGAGCAGTCACTGTCAATCCTTTCGGCAGCAACGACGAAGCTAAGGAGCATGGCATTCTCTCCACCATCAGCAAGGGCTTCAAGCAACTCCAGTCCCACTACGGCAATAACTCGAAGAAGCTGGACCGCTAGGAAGCTATCCTTGCTGAGGCGGAGGACAGGTTCCAGGAGCGTCTTGACGAGATGTGCGCTTGGTTCAGACAAAGCCGTCAAGACTTCACCAACCGGCAAGCAAACTTCTGAAAGGCCGTGGCGGAGTTCATTTCTGAAAGGGCCCAGGCAGAGACAACATGGGAGGAGGCTGAGCAGAGAATTGATGTCGCTGATGCTGATTTGATCAAGCACAGAGCAGCTCTCCACTCTCATGAGGAAGACCTTGCTACCCGGGAAGCTGCCATCGCCACCAAGATCGAGACATAGCTGGAGAAGAAGATCCAAGAGCTGGAGCAAAGGCACAAGGATGCCCTGGAGAAGCAAGCAACAGAATATGCCGGCAAGCTCCAAGAGGCCATCAATCATGCTGAAGTCGCCCAGACCGCCAAGGCTGAATTGGAGGGCAGAGTGCAGCAGCTGGAGACAGATCTTGCCGCGTCCGGCAAGGAGGTGTCAAGGTTGTCAGAGGACATCCAGAAGACGGCCCAAACCTTGGCAGAGCTGCAAGTGACGATTTCCGCCAAAATGAAAGAGCTCTCCGCTGCCGCAGATGTCATTGCCGATCTAACGGTGAAGGTGAGCACCTATGAGGTCAACCTCGAGGCCGCCAAGACAAGGTGGTGATCTATCACCTCCCTGGGGACACCGGGGATGTCAGATGGTTACCAGGCAAACACATTGACATTCGCCCGCAGGAAGAAGATGAGCGCATTTTTCTATTTGTTGTCGAGGGTGGCACTTATGGTGAAAGTGCCGCCCTCGCCGTCCTCTCATGCATCCACTTGCTTTGTCTTCGGGGTCGCCACTTTGGTCTTCTTGCTTTTGGTGGCAGAGCTCTCCGGCAAGTCCTCAATAGGCATGCTGCACTCCTTGGTGCACTTCCCGGAGTCCTTGCTGGAGGTCTTGCCGGTACTCTTGTTCTTATTCCCCCCGGGAGCTTTGCCGGCAGGAGCAAGCGCCTCCTCGGTAGATGCTGCAACTGCCTCCCGGTACAGTTTGTCGGCGCATAAGACAACGCTATTCTTGTCGGCGTGACGGTGATGACGCTCATTGGCCCTGGCATCTTCAAAGTATTGTAGGCGTAATGCGAAGCCACTATGAACTTTGCCAGCGCCGGATGGACAAGGATTCCATTATACAACAACGGTATCTTGGCGACATCAAAGACTATCTTCTCTGTCCTAAAGTTAAGTTCACTGCCAAACGTCACTGGCAGGGTGATCTTTCCTTTCGTCTAGCTCCTTCCTGAGTTGACCCCGTGGAACGTCCCCGCCCACGTGAGATACGTGTCAGTGATCTATAGCCGCTTGATCACTTCAGGTGAGATCAAGTTCAAGCGGGCCCCACCGACAACCAGCATTTTCGTCACCTGGAGGTTGCGAATTGTCGGTGAAACCAACAATGGGAAACACCCGACAATAGTAGTGCGGCCAGGGTGGTCTCCGGCGTCGAAAACGATGGGCGTGTTGGACCACTTGAGGGGCTTTTGTGCCTCCGCTGCCGGTTTCGCTGCATTGATCTCACGGGCCCATTGCTTGAGCTGTCGGTGAGAGGAGTGCAAAGACGCATCTCCATCCAAGCACATGGCATCCGTTGCCTTCTGGAATTATTGACCATCAAACTCTTCTTCATCCTCATCGTCATCATCTTCGTCATCTGACTTCTTGTCTCGGCCTCTAGCAAGTTTCTCCTTCTGCTCTTTGGCCTTGCCGCGGCGACCACCATGATACGTCTCCAACGTATCTATAATTTTTTCGTGTTCCATGCAGTTATATTATCATTTTTGGATGTTTTACAATCATTTTATAGCAACTTTATATCATTTTTTGGGACTAACCTATTGACATAATGTCAAAGTGCCAGTTGCTGTTTTTGCTTGTTTTTTACTTCGTAGAATATCAGTACCAAATGGAGTCCAATCGCGACGAAACTTTTTGGAGAATTTTTTTGGACCAGAAGAAGGCCAGTGGACCAAAGCGCCCACAACCCACCAGGGCGCGCCCTGATGGGTTGTGGCCGCCTTGGGAGTCCCCTCCACCGCCTCTGAGCTCTATAAATACCCAAATATTCCAGAAACCCTAGAGGATTCGACGAAAAATACATCCAGCTGCCGCAAGTTCCAGAACCGCGAGATCCAATCTAACACCATCACGGAGGGGTTCATCATCCTCATTTGTGCCTCTTCGATGATGCGTGAGTAGTCCACCATAGACCTACGGGTCCGTAGGCAGTAGCTAGATGGCTTCCTCTCTCTCTCTCTTTTGATTCTCAATACAATGGTCTCTTGGAGATCTATTTGATGTAATGACTTTTTGCGGTGTGTTTGTTGGGATCCGATGAATTTTGAGTTCATGATCAGTTTCTATCCATGAATATTATTTGAGTCATCTTTGATCTCTTATATGCATGATTACTTATAGACTCGTATTTCTTCTTCGAATCTTTGGTTTAGTTAGTCCAACTAGATTGTTTTTTCTTGCCATGGGAAGAGGTGCTTTGTGATGGGTTCGATCTTGCGGTGTCCTCTCCAAGTGACAGAAGGGGCAGCGAGGCACACATGTATCATTGCTATTAAGGATAACAAGATGGGGTCTATTCCTACATGAATAGATCTTGTCTACATCATGTCACCGTTCTTATTGCATTACTCCATTTTTCCATGAACTTAATACACTAGATGCATGCTGGATAGCAGTCGATGTGTGGAGTAATAGTAGTAGATGTAGAATCGTTTCGGTCTACTAATCTTGGATGTGATGCCTATATAATGATCATCGCCTTGGATATCGTCATGATTATTTGATCTTCTATCAATTGCCCAACAGTAATTTGTTCACCCACCGTGTGCTATACTCATGAGAGAAGCCACTAGTGAAACCTACGGGCCCCGAATCTACTTTTCCAACAAATTGCTTTCCGATCTATCTTTTTGCCGCTTTTGTTTTCAGATCTATTATTCCAAAAAAAATACTTTGCTGCACTTTTTATTTGCCTCTTTTATTTTGTGTTCTTGAGAGATCTATCTATCCAATCTATCACAACCTAAACTATCTTTTTACCATGGAGAGATTGACAAGCTCTCTTTCGCGTCGGGTTGCAAGTATTTGTTCTTTGTGTGCAGGTGTTGTTTACATAGTGTTGCATGATCTTCCTACTGGTTCGATACCTTGGTTTCATAACTGAGGGAAATACTTACTGTCGCTGTGCTGCATCATCCCTTCCTCTTTGGGGAAATACCGACGCAGTCTCAAGCCACGTCAAAGGAATTTCTCGCGCCGTTGCCGGGGAGGAAGCAGTCTCTTCAACGTGCCAATCTCTGGCACCGAGGAGACACCATCAACATCTATCAGGTTCCTAATCACAAATCTCATCTCCTTGCAATTACATTATTTGCCATTTGCCTCTCGTTTTCCTCTCCTCCAGTTCACCAAGTTTGTCGTTTTATTCGCCCTCTTTTTCGTTTGCCTTTTTCTCGTCAGATCTCTTGTTTGCTTGTCATCATGAGTGATTTTGGTATGGCAGAAATAGATGACGGCAGGACTCTTAATATTGGACAGTCTGGTAATCTAGATGCTAAAACTTTTGTTTTGGGGCAAGGGAACGTTATAGGAAAAGAAGCTATCCAATAATTTTTCAATTGCGTTGGAAATTTGACTCTCGATGATACTCCTATACTGAAAAGAACTAAAACTTATGCGGACGCTATTTTAGTGCTAGTTCTGAAACATGAAAATAGGTTTATTCATACCCATCCTACCTTGCAAAGATTGGTTTATGAGCTACCCGTCATAAAGGATCCCAAAGCTAAGAAGTTAGCCACCCTTGTTCTCATGGATGAATTTGATCACATAGTACGAGAAGCTAGGGAGATTTTCGATTTCTTTGGTATGAGCCGTGAAAAACCGGTAATAGGAGAGATCCTTTACAATAGTGATTACATGTTGAGACACCTGCTTGGAAATAATCATTTTTTTCATGAGAATCTTAAAAAGGAAGTCCCCGTTTTAGATATGTTCCAACAAGTTTTCAAAGATGTTAATCAACAATATTCTTGAATTGTGGCCGGGAATCAACGAGGGTACGTACATGGACAACTTGATAGTGCTAAATTTCTATGGATGATGTGGTTCAAGTTTTATTTGCAAAACTTCTTGATAAAAATATCTCTACAAAAACCGAAGATGACAATACTTGAATCTATGCATTATGCCTAGTTAGGGGCGTAAAACGATAGCGCTTGTTGGGAGGCAACCCAATGAATAAATTTATTTTCATCTTTTTATTTCTGTTTTTGAGTGTGGACACAATTATGCCTCTGTTATGATTGTGTTTTTATGTTTTATTTAGTGTTTGTGCCAAGTAAAGCCTTTAGGATGATTCATAAGATGAGTAGAAACAATGCTGAATCTAAAACAGAAACTTTGCCTCCAGTGCGCGAATTTTAATTTTTTACTGGAGCGTGATAATGAGCTAAAATTTTAACACAGTATTTCTATACAAATTCTTAACGTTTTTATAATTTTTCAGAATTTTTAGAGTTACAGAAGTATGGTTAGAGTACAGATTACGACAGACCGTTCTGTTTAAGACAGATTCTGTTTTCGTTGCATTGTGTGCTTGTTTTGATGAATCTATGGTTTGTATTGAAGGGTATAAGCCATGGTAAAGTTAAAATACAGTAGATATAATGCAATAATAAAATTTGAATGAGTTTTCAACAGTACTTAAAGTGGTGATTTGCTTTATTATACTAACGGATCTCACGAAGGTTTTGTTGAGTTTTGTGTGATTGAAGTTTTCAAGTTTTGGGTGAGATCATGATGGATGAAGGAATAAGGAGTGAAAAGAGCCTAAGCTTGAGGATGCTACAGCACCCCCAAGATATATCCAAAGAGAAACAAGCAACTAAGCTTGGGGATGCGCCTAGTGGCATCCCCTCTTTCTTCTAACGACCATCAGTATTTTACTTGGAGCTATATTTTTATTCGTCACATATCATGAGTTTTGCTTGGAGCGTCTTGTATTATTCGAGTCTTTGCTTGCTTTGCTTTTTAGTTTTTCACTAGTATCCTTGCTGGACACACCTATTTGAGATAACCAAAATTATGCTATGATTTGTTAGAATTGCTCTTTATGCTTCACTTAAATTTTTTTAGCTATGGAATTGCTCTAGTGCTTCACTTATATCTTTTTGAGCATGGTGTGCTTTAGATTTTTGAAGAAATACTCTCATGCTTCACTTAGATTAATTTGAGAGTTAGTAAATTTTGAAGAAATCCTCTCATTCTTCACTTATACTATTTTGAGAGATGAAATCTTTATGTTCATGTTCTTCACTTAAATTTGTTTGAGCTTGTCAAAAGCAATGGCAATATATGAAACTAGTCCCAAAGTGATAGATATTCAAGAGGGATATAATAAAAACTTTCATGAAGATCATTGGACAAATTAAACTTGATTCCTTGTAATAGTTTTGAGACACGATGATAGTGATATGTGAGTCATTATAGTGAGTAATTATCCTTTAGTAAGAATATTGGTGTTAAGGTTTGTCATTCCCTATGCAAGTACGAAAGTCAATAGTTATGCAATGAAATTACATCCTACTTATGATGCATTATTCGGTGTTAGTTATGCTCAATGCCTGTTTATGAGAATTTTCGTTTCTTGGTTGGTTGCTTCTCAATCTATTTGCTAGCCTCCACTTGTACTAAGTAGAAATACTACTTGTGCATCCAAAATCCTTAAACCCAGTTTTGCCTTATGAGTCCACCATACCTACCTATATGCGGTATTTCCATGCCGTTCTAAGCAAATTTGTATGTGCCATCTCTCTGGGGGGGTACATGTAGGTCGATCGGCTGTCCAGGGAGTTTATGACCTCTGTGGTATGCACCAAAGAACTGGTTACACAAATCCACCCAAGGGGATATGGAACCCTCTGACAAGTTCATCAGCCAGCTTCTCACGTTGGGCTTGAGCGCCAACGGAAAGTAGTTGGCGAACACCTTCTCATCGCATCCCCTGGCAGCATGCACCATGATGGTATAGATGCCTAGGAACTCTGACGGGTTGATCTTGCCGTCGTAGTTGTCCGACAGATCAGGCTTGAATGTCTTAGTGGAGGGCCAGCGAACTTGCCGCAGCTCACGGGTAAATGCTGGGCAGCCCATCTCGTAAGGCAGGCTGCCGGGCATCCTGGGCACAGGCTCATCAACGTCTGGCCCAACATGGTCATTAGATTGACGTCGTGCCTCCCGCCGCCACTCGATTACGGTGCAAGCATCTTCCTTCCGTCGGTCTTGTAAGACTTGGCGTTGATCTTGGCGCCGCTGCATACCCGATGACGCCATAGACATCTCGTCTTGCGTATCGGCCTGGTGAGCTTGCCACTGTTGTTGTGGAGGCGACTGCACCGTGGCCGCTCCGCCAGCATTGCATTCTCTGGCAGGCCTCGTTGGCGTAGTAGGGTGCGCTCGCGAAGGCCCTGCTTGGTCCAGCTTGTCACGGTTGGCGAAGCTGAGGAGACTCTGTATCGTAGTCCTTCACTCCTCCATCTTCTCTGGTGCTGGAGGGAAATCCAGCAACAGCTGGGCTTACGCCAAGGCTTCCTCCGCAGTCTTCAGCACGGTACGTGCCGAAGCGTGAGTGTTGATCTTACTCCTGACAGAGCCAGAAGGAGCCCCACCCCGCTCCTGCGTATGATGGACGTTTCCGCCGGTGGGTTGATGATGACCTGGGCCACGTGCACCTTCAGAGTGATGCATGGGAGCATTGTCAGCATGCAGTCCGGAGTCGCAGCTGTTCCGTGGATGTTGGTCGCGCCAGGAGCGTTGCTCGCCTCCGCATCCATCAGTAGTAGCCGCCGCATGGGCAGCCTGGATGAGGACGGGACAGGCACTGACGTACCCTTGGAATTCTTAGGCGCCATGGGTGTGGGTGAAGACGATGAAGTAGACGCGCAGAAGCTGGTGCAGATTCACGCACGTGACCCCCTACCTGGCACGCCAAAGATGTCGAGGTACGAAAATATATGGGACCAGCGAGGCCCCTTTGAGGTTCACTACGGGGATCGACGTGCACAAAGAGCAACACTAGCTAGCAACACGCAGAGGGTTTGTACAGGTTTGGGCCACCCGGAGGTGTAATACCCTACGTCCTGTGTGTTTTTTGGATTATGAGATTACTCAAATTACAAGGAGCGCAACAGCCCAACAAGGTGCTCAGGAGTGCTACTACACGTGCAATTGAGCAGGGTTTCGACCCTTGTGCGAGTCGCCATGGGCCTCCTTTTATAGATAAAGGGGTCACCACGATGGCTAAAAGGGTAATTACATGAGGTAAGTAGTGGAGTAAAATACCCAACCCTGACGGATTAGGACAGTCGCATTAAATGCACCGTCAGGTGTCATGCCGGCCTCGTCTCTTGACAACTCGGCCTCTCCTTTTGTGCCGTCAGCCCAGCTACCAGCCATTCTTCCGCCACGCCATTAGGACGGGTGCCATTAAAGTTGGGGTAATTCACCGGAGCCGCCACGTACCCCGATGGGCCCTACCTAATAGCCTGCCCGCTCAACACCTCATTGATGGGGGACATTCAGCTTGGTGAGCTGGCGCGGTGGTTCGGTACTGGGAGTCTGCCGGGTACAAAGCTTCCGGGTCTTCTCTTGCCGGCAAGTTACCTTGCCGGCGCGTTGATCTCCTCCTGATGATGTCTTGAGTGTAGTATATTTCCGGAAAGGCTTGACGGTCGAGAGGCTGCTGTCGTCTATGCACAAGTCAGGGTACTAAGGGACCCTTTCCTTATTACACCGACAAGAGCCTTGTACCTATCCTCCGACCGCACGAAGACGATGAGGAAATCTTCTGGCCGATAGCGGTGAATGGACAACCGCCGATCTTCAACACTAGCCTTAATTTGTAGCGCCTCCAGAATGAACTCCAGTGAGATCTCTCGCCGTGCCCCGCCTGCATACCCACCATGGCGAACTGGAGGCGCCTCTCTAGATCGTCCATGGAATGAGAACGCCGGACGACACACAACTCCGAAGGCACCATGACCATGTCCATCGGCAGCTCCAGGAGTCGACAGGAGCGGGCACAACAGGCCCAACCTCGGTCAAGATTCCACCGGCGCCTGCACCGCAGGGGAGGGGGAGGGGGTGGTGGCATTGCCCGACCCAAGGGGGGGACAGACCGCGGGAGGTGCGACGAGCCACCAAGGCCATAACTTGTCGACGGAGCTCGGCCTCCGAGGAAGGGTTGCGTGGCCGCTTGCAACCTCTGGAACCATGGCCCTCGCCACGGCATCTAATGCACACGATGGGGTTAGTGCAAACGCTTCGTAAGTGGCCCTCGGAAAGGCACCGGAAGCAGAGCCCCTCCATGTCCGGAGACATCTCGCGACGCGGGGAGGAAGAAGCGGGGCAAGGGGTTGCGACTGTAGCGCCCGTAGATCTCAGTCATGGTGGAGCTTCCACAACGTCTTCTTGGACGGCGGGGCTGGGGCCCAGGGCGCCACCGTCGTCAGTCCACCCGTTGCATCTCCCTGTAGCGCAGGACCACCATGAGCGTCTGATAACCCACAAGTATAGGGGATCACAACAGTTTTCGAGGGTAGAGTATTCAACCCAAATTTATAGATTCGACACAAGGGGAGCCAAAGAATATTTGCAAGTATTAGCAGTTGAGTTGTCAATTCAACCACACCTGGAGATTAAATATCTGCAGCACAGTAATATGATAGTTTTGATAGCAGTATTAACAGTAACGGTAACAGTGATAGCAATGGTTTGGTAGCAAGTGTAACAGTAGAAGTAGCAATAGTAACTTATCAAGAACAATATGTGGAAAACTCGTAGGCATTGGATCGGTGAATTCGTTGGATGATATTCATCATATAACAGTCATAACCTAGGGCGACACAGAACTAGCTTCAGTTCATAAATATAATGTAGGCATGTATTCCGTAAATAGTCATACATGCTTATGAAAAAGAACTTGCATGATATCTTTTGTCCTACCCTCCCGTGGCAGCGGGGTCCATAAGGAAACTAAGGGATATTAAGGCCTCCTTTTAATAGAGAATCGGAACAAAGCATTAACACATAGTGAATACATGAACTTCTCAAACTACGGTCATCACCGGAAAGTATCCCGACTATTGTCACCCCGGGGTTTACGGATCATAACACATAGCAGGTTCATATGACTAGCAAGATCAGATCAAGAACATAGATATAATGGTGATAACATAAACGGTTTAGATCTGAAATCATGGCACTCGGGCCCTAGTGACAAGCATTATGGCAAATTCATAGCAACATCAATCTCAGAACATAGTGGATAGTAGGGATCAAGCCCTAACAAAACTAACTCGATTACATGATGAATCTCATCCAACTCCTCACCGACCAGCGAGCCTACGAAGGAATTACTCACTCCCGGTGGGGAGCATCATGGATTTGGCGATGAAGGAGGGTTGGTGATGACGAAGACCGAAGATTCCCCTCTCTGGAGCCCCAAACGGACTCCAGATCTGGCCTCCCGATGAAGAACAGGAGATGGCGGCGGCTCCGTCTCGTGAAACGCAATAAAACTTTCGCTCTGATTTTTTTCTCTAAAAATAGGATTTTATAGCACTGGAATTAGGCTCAGTGGGGCCTCGAGGTGGGCACAACCCACCAGGGCGCGCATGGAGGGGGTGGCGTGCCCTGGTGTATCGAGCCCAGCCAGGGCACCCCCTTCGATGGTTCTTGGCTCAAGTATTTTTCATTTAGTGTAAAATAATTGTCCGAAAAGTTTCGTCCAGTTCCGAGAACATTTATTTCTGCACAAAAACAACACCATGGTAGTTCTGCTGAAAACAGCGCCAGTCTGGGTTAGTTTCATTCAACTCATGCAAATTAGAGTCCAAAACAAGAGGAAAAGCGTTAGGAAAAGTAGATACGACGGAGACGTATCAACTCCCGCAAGCTTAACCCATTGCTTGTCCTCAAACAATTCAGGTGACAAACTGAAAGTGATAAAGAAAAACTTTTACGAACTCTTTTGTTCTTGGTTACATATATATGCTTAAGTAGCACCCAGGTTTTCAGCAAAGATTATGACTAACCATGTAAGCAATACCTCTTAAAAATTAAATTAGCTCATATCAATAACATAAGCAACTAGCGAGCAATAATAAAATATCTCAAGCGCCAACACTTTGTCAAAACGGCATGATATAATATGACAAAAGTGGTATCTCGCTAGCCCTTTTTGAGACCGCAAAACATAAATGCAGAGCACCTCCAAAGTTCAAGCTGCGACTAAACATTGTAATTCATGGTAGAAAAGATCCAGTCATGCTGCATCCAGCATTAACTATACACAATGCATGAGGATGACAATAGCGCTCTCAGATCTGGCTCTTATTTGAGAAGGTGATGACTCAACATAAAAGTAATTTGATAGTCCCTTCGCAGAGGGAAGCAGGGATTTGCAGAGATGCGAGAGCTCAAAGCTTAAATCAGAGATAAATATAATTTTGGGAGGTGCACCCTTCCTGTCAACGTTACGACCAAGAGTTATCAATATCTTCCGTGCTAAACACATTAGCGGCGGTTCCCAAGCGGTAAAAGTAAAGGTTTACTCCCCCTCCACCAACAAACACACGCCACGGCTAGCCGAATCCACGGGTACCGTCCATACCAACAACATTCCTGGGGGAGTTTTTTTTAATTATTTGCAAAAAAAAATGATTTCGGGACTGGGAATCCCTATTACCTCCCCTCTCGTGCAAGGACGAGTGAATAAACACTCATCATGAGAATAACCCGCTTAACATGGAAGATACTGACAGCCCCCTGTTGCTCCATGAGCGGTCCAGGCACACAAAACAGATGTTCATTTGAAATTTTAGAGGTGGCACATGCAAATTTACTTGGGACGACAGGGTAATACCGCATATAGGTAGATATAGTGGACTCATCTGGAATAACTTTGGTTTAAGGATTTTGACGCACAAGCAGTATTCCGCTTAGTACAGGCGAAGGCTAGTAAATAGGTTGAGAAGCAGCCAGCTAGAGAGCGAAAACGGTCATGAACATGCATTATGAATAATAAACATTGAATACTAGCATGAGAAGGATATGGACACCATGAACATAAATATCGTGAAGGCTATGTTTGTTTTGATTCAACTACATGTGTGAACATGTGCCAAGTCAAGCCACTTGAAACATTCAAAGGAGGATACCATATCATCATACTACATCACAATCATTTTAATGCATGTTGACATCCAAGATAAATCATTATCCACTCCTAGCTACTTAAGCATGGCATGAGCAACTATAATCTCTAATTGTCATTGCAAACATGTTTGATCATAACATGCTGAATCATGGATACTAGGTTAAACATATTTACAAAAACAAAAACAAGTTGAGTTCATACCCGCTTCTCTCTGCAACAGTCACTTCATCAAATATCGTCATTATTGCCTTTCACATGCACGACCGAATGATATAAAAAATAATAACAGTGCAAGAGTGCCATGGACTAAGCGGGAATCTGCAAACATTTTATTCAAAAGGAGAAGACAAAGTAATTTGGGCTCTTTGTTAGATTAACAATAATGCATATGAGAGCCACTCAACATTTTCATCGTGGTCTTCTCCTTGGTACGACTCAAATAAAAGGAAAAGAATTTCAGAGAAACACACTGAAATATATTTTTAGAGTTTTTTAGTTTTTTCTTAAAGAAAGCAAATCAAAGAAGGAAAAACAAAGACGAGAAAAACTATTTACACGGGAAAACTCCCAACGAGTAAAAGAAGAAACGAGAAATATTTTTGGGTTTTCTCAAAGTTTTTCAAACACGCAAGAAGAAAGCAAGAAAATAAATCCAGCAAGGATAATACAATGAAAAAGTGTGGACACCGACAACTAGAATGAAATGTGTAAACATGAATATAATGTCGGTGGAAATATGTACTCCCCCAAGCTTAGGCTTTTGGCCTAGCTTGGTAATTGCCATTCATAATAGCCATCCGGTCCTATGTGGAGGTGCTGTGGCGGCGGCACCTGAGCGTCCCACTCCTGGGGCTCCTCCTCAGCTGCTGCCAGGTTGTTCCGGTAGGCAGTAATGTCCTCTGGCATGACCCTGTATTCGTTCCTGGCAATAGAATCAAACAAAGTAGGTGCATGCAACGGGATAACATCACGGGTAACCACGCTGAATACTAAGTTGTAGCGAATGTTATGAAAAGAATCAGCTACATCAATAAATTGATGATCCTCCAATGCCTTGTGATCTAGAAAAACTCGGGGTAAGGGATAATCATGTTGGCGAATCTGAACATTAAAGTGTCTCGCTAAGCGAGTAGCAAAAATACACCATGTATCTTGCCCTTAGTTCTGTTAAGGTGTAGGCGACATGCAATAATAGCCCCTATACTAAAAGTGTGATTATTGTGCAGTGCGCGGCGTAGAATGGCGAGGTCGGGGGCACTGAGTGCACCAACCTTCTCCCCAGCGGTTAAACACTTTGCGATGAACAAAGCAAAGTAATGTACATAAGGAAACTGCAAACTAGTGGGAGTGGCATTTGACACGCCTCTTTCATCACCCACTGTCAAAGTGAGGAGAAAGTCCTCAAACTCCGCTGGTCTAGGCTCTCTTAATTCCCCATCAGAAGGGATCAAACATATGTCACAAAAGTCGGTGAGCGGTATCTGACGGGTTTCAGCATACAAATCAAACTGCACCTCAGGAGGATTATTCCTACTCAAAAAATGAAAATTTTACACAAAGGAATTTGTAAGGAGGTGGTGTTGGTCACACTTAGCTGTGAGGAAGTCGGTCGGCCCAGCATTCGCAATGAATTGGGCAAACTCTTGATGGAACCGAGCCTCCTCCATGAAGGCATTATGCGGCCATTCACACGGCCGCACCTCCACCGTTCTCGGAGTGTGGAGGTCATTGTCCGATGATTCCCAATGACTCCTTTAGCATTCCTTTTGGAGGAAAACCTCCTAAAGAAACTCATCGTATTCCTATAAATAAATTTTTGAAAATTTTAGTCTACAAAATTTTTGTCAACAAAACTTCGTAAAATTGATAGCAACTACTCCTAAGGATGCCTAGAGGCCATATTAAGCATTCAAACTACTTAGAACTCTAAGAATTCAACATGCAAGTCCATCTACAACAACAACAAGAGTAGCTAATTATTCTAAAAAAATAAACCACGAAGTCAAAAACTAATTGGAGCAATGGAGGAGTCACATACCAAGTAGCAATCCCTCAAAACAGTTTCGAAAACGGAGCTTCGAGCAAAGAGATCGAAATCCACGGGTTTGAAAGCAAGAACACGAGAGAGAGAGCTATGTTGATTTTTTCTGGAGGTAGGAGATGGAATGGGCTAAAGGGATAAGTGAGTGGACCCACGTGGGGACCACAACCCACCAGGGTGCGCCTGGGGCTGCTGGCGCGCCCTGGTGTCTTGTGGACACCAGGTGCACCCCCCTCTGATGTTATTTGCACCAGAAATTCAGAAATATTCAGAAAAAATCGTGTTAAATTTTCAGGACATTGTGAGAACTTTTATTTTTGGGTCATTTTTTTATTGCACGAAGAAATCAGAAAACAGGATAAACATGGCATTTTATTTTATTTGACTAAGAAGAATAGAAAACAAAAGGTGGGAGCAGAAGGTTGTGCCTACTAAATTCATCAACTTCATACCTCTCAAAAATGATCCATTAATAAGGTTGATCAAGTCTTATTGACAACCACTTTCGATTAGCATGAAACCGAAGAACTTTCGTAAAACACTAAGTTACCTCAATGGGGATATGCATATCCCCAACAATAAGTATGTCATATTTCTTTTTGGCAGTAGGTAGAGGCAGTTGAAAACTTCCAATAGTGAGTGTCGGAGATTTGTCAATAACATTTATACCATTCACTTGGAATTTGTTCTTCGAAAAGTGCACCGTATGCTCATTACCATTGATATGAAAAGTGACTTTGCTTTTATTGCAATCAATAACAGCCCCTGCAGTATTCAAAAAGGGTCTACCAAGGATAATAGACATGTTGTCGTCCTCGGGCATCTCAAGAATAACAAAGTCTGTTAAGATAGTAACATTTGCAACAACAACAACGGGCACATCCTCACAAATACCGATAGGTATGGCAGTTGTTTTGTCAGCCATTTGCAATGATATTTTAGTAGGTGTGAGTTTATTCAAATCAAGTCTTTTATATAAAGATAAAGGCATAACACTAACACCAGCTCCCAAATCACACAAAGCAGTTTTGACATAATTTATTTTAATGGAGCAAGGTATAGTTGGTATTCCAGGATCTCCAAGTTTTTTAGGTACTCCATCCTTAAAAGAATAATTAGCAAGCATGGTGGAGATTTGAGCTTCAGGTATCTTTCTTTTATTAGTGATGATGTCTTTCATGTATTTTGCATAAGGGGCCATCTTTAAAATATCAGTTAAGCGGGTACGCAAAAAGACTGGCCTAATCATTTCAGCAAACGTTCAAATTCTTCATCATCCTTTTTCTTAGGTGGTTTCGGTGGAAAAGGCATGGGTTTGTTCCGAGAACTTTTATTTCTGCACAAAAACAACACCATGGTAGTTCTGCTGAAAACAACGTCAGTCCGGGTTAGTTTCATTCAAATCATGCAAATTAGAGTCCAAAACAAGAGCAAAAGCGTTAGGAAAAGTAGATACGATGGAGACGTATCAGCATCAGCCTCCTGATGCGCA
Organism: Elymus sibiricus; assembly: GCA_039707655.1. Lineage (NCBI taxonomy): Eukaryota > Viridiplantae > Streptophyta > Magnoliopsida > Poales > Poaceae > Elymus > Elymus sibiricus. Next base: position 258,921,937 of record CM077663.1, on the reverse strand, counting down.
CCCGACGAGACCTCTTGGCCGCCATGGGCACCGGACGACTCAGAGCAGGAGGAGATACCGAGCCCCGAGACCACTGGTCGGTCGCCCGCCCTGTGAGAGGGAGCAGCCACGGAGTTGGGGCTAGAGGCCATGGCTCCGGAGTAGCGTGAAGGGGGGAGGGTGGAGTTGGCCGATGTCGTTGGAGCGGCGGACGACGGGTGAAGATGGACGACGGCGTCGGAGTGACGCATGGCAGTCGAGCGGTCGCTTAGGCTCAAGAAGCCACTATATAGAGAAGCCTACAAGCACATCATCTATCGTGTGCCTGGTCCTGACCTGTGGCCCAAAACCAACTCACATGACATTGATGCGCCTGTTTTCAAGAGCAAGAAAGGAGTGCAACAAACAGTTAGGAGGAAAGGCAAGGATGAGTTTGTTTTGCCCAAAGTTTCCTCAAGGATGGCAACCATAACATGCAGTAACTGCAAAGAGCAAGGACATAGATACTCTAACTGTGATATCACACTTACACCATCTTTTCAGATGAGGAAAAACAAACACAAGGTACTTCACAAGTGGTTTCTTTCATTGTTCACTTATTAAGGTAGCATGCTTACAATTTGTTTTCATGTGCAGCCAAACATGAGATCTTACAGTGAGGAGCCTGGATCATCAGCACAAGGCAATGCACTGACATCCTCAAGTACATCAAGAAAGAGTGGACCAAATGCACATGTCAGTGCAACTCCTATAAGCTCTGCCCTTCCACCTATGGCTCCATCTAGGGCTACATTGACTACAACAACAAGTGCTCCAGCAACAACCACGGCTCCACCATCTCCTGCCGCTAGGGCTCCATCAGCAACAACAAGGGCTCCAGCAACAACTAGGGCTCCACCATCTATGGCTCCATCTAGGGCTACATCACCTGCAACAGTAAGGGCTTCAGCAGCAACCAGGGCTCCACCATCTCCTGCAGCTTGGGCTCCATTAGCAACCAGGGCCCTACCTACATCTCTTGTGATAAGATCAATGGCAGTAGCAGCCAAACCTGTCATAAGATCAAGGGTTGCAGCTACCAGGCAGGCTACAACAATTAGGTCTAGGTCTTTCTCTGCCCCTAGAGCAGCTGTTGGCATAGGTCCTTCAAAAAGGTTGATTAAACCAACAATCAAGATGTGAGATTACCTGACAACTAGTGGTGCTAAGTGGGAGTGATGTGTTCTGTCATGGTCTATGCAAACTAAATTATTTGCTTTGTGAGAGTGCAAACTGAATAATTGAAAGCAAAACTTCTCCCTAGATGGTTTTGGTAATTAATAACAACATATATTTCATTGGACTAATGTTTCCACCAAGTATGTTTCAGGAAAAAGTTCAATGTTTGATTGGCAAAGGATTGTGAGGAGACCCCAAGATGCAAGGGATATGATTGGCTAAGCTACAAGCATGAAGACTCTACATTTTACTTTGTGACAAATCACTTTGAGTCCATAGGAAAGCCAATACTATCAAAAGGTGGTGAGGTAATAATGGTGAATGAAATGATCAAAGTGATCAAGTGTTAGTCACCAAAAACACCCACAGGCTCTCCCACAAATATTCTGTCATAGAGCCTACCACTCAAAATCGGTGTCACCAACATTTCCACATCAGCTACACCGAGTCAAAAGCCCAAACAGACTCCCTAGCCAAGACCCACAACTTGGTACTACCAACATTCCTTTCGGTGCCACCGAAAACAGTGACCAATTTCCTGATTAGCCATTTTCATGATTCGGTCCCACCGAGTTTTGCAAATCGGTCTCACCGAGAAGTTGGGCCAACTCTCTATTAACCCATTTCTCCAAATCGGTCCCACCGAGTTTGAGAAATCAGTTTCACCGAGATTTGGCTGCCTAGGTCACCCATATCGATATCACCGAGTATTCCATATCGGTTTAACTGAAAAGCCTAAAGTTGCCACATTTTGAACAAGTCGGTGCCACTGAGTTTTACTTCGGTTCCACCGAGTTGGGAAATAATGTTGTAACGGTTGGATTTTTGGAGATGCCTATATATACCCCTCCACCACATCCCACTCGCAAGAGAAGCACTCAGAACCATTCCACACTTGCCATATCCAATTTTCTGAGAGAGAATCACCTACCCTTGTGTTGAGGTCAAGATCATCCACTCCAACCATATGGATCTTTATTTCTAGCCTCCCGAGGTTGCTTCCATCCAATCAATCTCTTCTACCCAAGCCAAATCTGTGAGAGAGTGATTGAGTGTTGAGGAGACTATCATTTGAAACACAAGAGCAAGGAGTTCATCGTTACTATCGAGCCTATTACCTTTTGGAGGGTGGTGCCTCCTAGATTGGTTAGGTGTCGCTTGGGAGCCTCCTACTTTGTGTTGTGGAGTTGAACCAAGAAGTTTGTACGGACAAGGAGATCGCCTACTTCGTGAAGATCTACCCATAGTGAGGCTAGTCCTTCGTGGGCGGAAGCCGTTATGGAATAGTCGAGGTTGCTACTTCGTGGACCCTTTGTGGGTGGAGCCCTCCGTGGACTCTTGCAACCGCTACCCCCCGTGGGTTGAAGACTCCATAAATGTGGACGTACGATAGCACCACCTATCGGAACCACGGGAAAAATCTTCGTGTCTCCAAATTGTGTTTGATCTTCCTACCCTTATCCTTGTACATGTGTTTGTCTTTACTTTCCGCTGCAATACTCTTAGACATGCATGTGTAGGGTGAACTTGACTTGTGCAAATTGCTAAAATCTGCCCACAACTAAAATTGGGAAAATGATAGATTTTTATTTGGTCAAGTAGTCTAATCACCCCCCCCTCTAGACATACTTTGGATCCTACAATAATGTGATATGGTACTGTATGTGGTATGATACTGTATGGATGACTGTAATGCAATGTGATATTAGGTTAGCTTTAAATAAATTATGTATGTGTGAGTTATCTATGTGATGATCCACTTTTATCATAAAATATTGTCATTTTGTTGTACCAATTTGGTACAACAGGGATGAGTCTTTCTGTTGTGCCAATTATTATGTGGGAAGGAGTCAGTTTTATAAACCAATAAGAGGTCATTCTGTTGTACTCATTTTGAGTCAACTTTAGCTGCAATTGCTACTTCGAGATGCTCCCAAATTGGAAACCTACTTGCTGGAGATGCTCGTAAATGGTAGTACTCCCCAAATTGAAAACCTACTTGCATCCAAATATCACTATCTGACAAACATAGCAGCTTCCAAAGATGGACACACAGAGACAAACCCACTTCAGATACTTCAGATAGAAAAAGGAGGTACTCCAACAAATTCAGTACAAAAACATACTTCAGACTGATGAACTAAACATAGTTCGGTTTAACAAGTTCAACACATTGCAACTCCAAAATACAGTTCAAACTAAACATGATCCAGATCACTACTAACTGCAGAGGTCAATTTTCTTCAGTCTTCAAACTAGTGAACTGCTTCAGTTCATCAGATGAGCAGAACGACGAGGCACCGGCTGCGCACCAATGAGGCGAGAAGAGCGTCGAAGAGGCTGCTTCTGCTCCTTCTTCTTCTTCTGCACCAAGGGCTCCACCTCCTCCGGCTGCTCCTCTAGCTTCACGGGGACATCCACGTCCACGTCGGGCAGCACCTCCATGTCAATTGGCTTCTGCCCCTCTCCGTTGATGGCCGCCCATGCGACCCGAGGGCGAGCGAAGACCTGCACCTCCGGCTCCTCACCGTCGATGGAAAATGAAAGGATGTCTCGCGGGGAGGATTGCGGACGAGGGATTCATACTCACGGTCGACATAGTCCGGCACGGCCACCTTGACCACCACGTCTGCATCCGTTGGATCTGCCGGAAACCTGCTTTTCGGTGGCCTATACATGATCCAGCGGTTGGCTGCCGGACATCGGCGGACATCGACTAGAGCATGCACCACACGAGGACAGCTACCGCCGGCACGCCCTTGCGGCCATCGCGGAAGATGTGTGCCCTCTTGTCATCCTTGAACACCGGCAGGAGGCCTCTGGTGTGGTTGACGAGCGCGGAGACGCTCTTGAACCGCTCGGTGAGGTCCCTGCCGATTGCCTTCTTGGTTGGATCGTTGTCGGCCCAGTCGTCTACGGACCGCTCCCAACTGCACATCATCTTCGACAACGGCGCTGGCGGCGGCGGCGGCGGCGGCGGCGGCGACGACGGTGAATGGTGGGTGGTGGGTGGTGAGGCGATAGAGGCGAGAGGCGATGGGAGAGAGGAGCGGTGTCTTTTTGTGCGTGCGGCGTGACTGGTACTGAATGCGGTGTTAGGAGGAAGACAAGGGTTTTCTAGATTCGGTGGGAAACCGAACGGGCAGGACTATGCAGCGAACGAGCGACGACTAACTGAAGAAACGCAAACAGACCGACCGCGCGCGCTACGGAACGAACAAGCCAACTGGCCAGCGCGTCGACCGGCCAGCCGCGTTCGACCGAGCCGCTTCCGACAGCCGGTCGAACGGCTGTTAATGCCCGTTAGCGCCTCGTCGTCACCGTTGTCGGCCCGCGAGTGATCGGCCACGTCAAAACGCGATCATTTTTTTGTTCTATGTTTTTTGCCACTGTCATTTTTTCAATGCGGTGCAAAGCGTCACGTTTTGTAAAGTGGTGGTTTTCTGAGAGTCATATGTCACGGAAGTGATGGTGCATTTTACTCAGTTCAACGGCCTGAACTCCTGCCACTGAGCCAGCATTCAGTTCTCACATTTGTCACACCTCACCCAAATAAAAAGGATAAAGACGGTATGCAGCTGCAAACACAGCTTTGTTTCTTTTGTGTTCCAAGGGCACTTTTTATTCAAGTGAACACTACTGAAGGAATTTCGGCGAGATTTAATTACATCAAAGTGGTTCTGTAGACAGTACATACACAACAAAGAGGATAAAAACTGTACGCCAACAAACGGAAGTAGCTTAAGCCTGTGACCGACACTCCGACAGCAACCCGCGCTCACCGGAGCTCGACTTTCTTCACCGTATAATTCCTCGCGAATGCCGTGTACACGACGAAGTTCGCCGCGCCGATCCCGGCCCACAGCCAGAAGTAGTAGTCGAGATGCCCGTCGTTCAAGTCGGCGGGAAGCCAGCCCTGCCCGCCGCCGCTCTTGGACAATGCAGCGATGGCCGAGATGATCATCGAGTTCAGGTAGTAACCCAGCGACATCGCAAGGAACGAGAACGCCGAGCACAGGCTCCGCATCGACGTGGGCGCCTCCGAGTAGAAGAATTCGAGCTGGGCAATGCCGCAGAACACGTCGGAGCAGGCGATGAGCATGAACTGGGGGAGCTGCCACGCTATGCTCAGGTTGTGGCCGGCACCGACGCTGCGAAGCCTCCACATCTCAACCAGCGCGGCCGCGGCCAGCGCCGGGACCGCCAGGAACCGGCCGACGCCCATCCGCTGCAGCTGCGTGAGCCCGGCGACGTTTCCGGTGTATCGCCTGGCTGCCGGGATCACGATGCTGTCCTGGATCACGACGAAGATCATCATGAAGACCACCGAGGCCGAGTTCATGGAGGCAGGAGGGACGGAGAAGGATCCGATCTTTGTGTTCATTTTGTACCCCTGTTGGATGAAAGTGGTGGCTGTTTGGCACATCGAAGCTGCGTAGAACACGCTGGTGAACCATATTGGAAGCATCCGAACAAGGATCTTCACTTCCTCCACCTGAGTTACAGTGCATAGCGTCCATGGACGCCCGGAAAGGCTCTCCTTTATCTCGTGGTCCCCTAAGACCACAGCAGCCTTATCTAAGCACCTGAAAGGATTCAAATGTCAAAGTGCAGAATACATATTCGACTAAAAGGTAACAAAAACGACCCAAATTGCACACAATCTTTACCATGAGTCCATGATGATAACTAGCACGTTACACGTTACGGAAACTGAAGTTGTAGTATTAGACTGTATTGCACATGCAAAAAGTCTTATGTTCTTTTTTAAAGGAGGGTAACCCCTGGCCTCTGCATCATTTCAATGCACACAGCCACAAAAATTTCTAATGTTTGATCATTATATAACATAACATGACTCACATCCACAATGTTGCGAGAGACAATTTAATTCTATCTGGTAGATGAGATAGTACAAATTAGGACTGATATGTTTCATGACAAATTGTTTTGACTAATTACAATCGGAGGTTGTGGTTGACGAATAGTACAATACAAGGACAGATTCAGCTTTATTCTCTTTGAGATTGACATGACCAAATCAAGGCCACACATATCAATTTAACCTTTTGATACAAAGATCATATTTTCTAATAGTTCTAACAACATAGTTATTTATAAGAAAAAGAACATAAAAAACGCTACTGATTTCCTAAATATGTTTTGACTCTATTTCCATAAAATGATGTTAAGGGAGATAATACATCTTCCATATGTTTATTTGTAGCCAGTGGGGAATTCTAGAAAACATGTGATATAAGCTTCTTTTTAAAACAAACAAATTTAAACTAACTTGTCCCGCTATGCTAGCAGCCCTGGATTCCATCATGTGATAAACGTACCTGAATCCGTCAGTATGTGCCAATTTGTTTGGTGCCTCATTGGTTAAGTCGGCTTCATTCCCGTCAAACAATATTGAGCTATCAGCAGGAACCTCCACTTTCCTCTTTTTAAATGATGCGACAAACACCGCTACAAGACTTTTCAGTGGGCTTCCGGTAGGAAGTTGAACCCTGTAGATTGGTGTTCCTGCCAAGAAGGCACCTGTGGCGATAATCAGGCATACCGATGAGATGCCGAATCCAAGAGACCAAGCAACATTTTGCTGTATCCATACAACAACGGTCCCCGAGATGAAGACGCCAAGGTTAATGGCAATGAAGAACCAGCTAAAGAAAGCTTGCTTCTTTTTACTCTGCTCAAGGTTTGAATCATCATACTGATCAGCTCCAAGGGGGAGCAAAGCTGATTTAACCCCTCCGGTCCCAACCGAGACAAGGTATAGTGCGGTAAAGAAGACAAAATACTGAAGCCCTGTGGCAGGAGGGCATGAAGTTCCTTCACATGGGGCGGGTTGTAAAGATGGAATGATCGCCGAAGCAGTTATGATGAGCAGCCCCTATTTGTTGACAGAGAAATTGAGGAGCTAAGAAATCACACATGATGACTGCAACAAAACATAAAAGAGAGCAGGTTTTGAAGTTATAGAATGCATGTACTTACAGTAAGATAGAAAATTATGGAGATGGCGACGGTCTTGTATTTCCCCCAGTATGTATCAGCAAGAAACGCTCCGAGAACGGGGGTGAGGAACGTAGTGCCGTTCCATGTATCAACATTCGCAGCATTTGAAGCGGTAGTTCCATGAAGGACCTTCCCAAGATATACTACCAAGTTGAGGGCAATACCAGCGTATGCAATGCTCTCCAAGAATTCAAACGCTGCAGTGAAAAGGAGTGTTAATTTGTTTGCAACGGAAAACAATGTTCATAATATAGTAAGTTTGTTTGCATCTATGAGATCGGTAGGCACAAATTTGAGGAGCTGACCCAAGATAATAGCAGGAGCCTTCCAGTTGAAGGGTTTGCAGTTGTGATCTGCTGACGAGACCTGTATGCATGGAGAAAGAGAAACAGAAAAGCCAGATTTAAAAAAAAAGTGACCATAAATGAGGATAGAGATGGTTGACCAATTTAGGGAGCAAAGGGACGAGAGATTCAGTTTGAGGCAGATAGCAAGTGTTAGTGCAGAGGAGCAGCAGGCAGGAGTGCGCATCGAGGGTGGAATTTTGTTGTGATTGAGCTGAGATCGAAATGCGCGCGCACTTGTACAAGAAAGCAAGCGAGCGGCGGAGAGAGATCCAACAGGATGAACGCCATGTACGGTGAGAATACACATGCCACAAAACGGAAATTGACCAACCCTATCTGACAAACCAGGAGCTGAATCTGAACCCCGTGGCGTGGCCATGAGTCCGAAGAGCCTGATCTCAACCTCTTGCTGCTTGCGACGTCAGGGATGCTGCTGGTGGCAGCAGCAGCAGCAGCAGCAGGAGAAGAAGAAGAAGCAGCAGCAGCCCCTGGCTGATAGAGCCGCCGAGCCAGAGCAGGGAAATAAATGGTTGGCGAGCAGAAGCGGGCGGGCAGGCGTTTTCGGGAATGGGCTTTTCCGGTAGGCAAGGCGGGCTTACCTGGTTGGGGCTGCGCTGGTGGGAGAGGAGCGGCGCCTCTCCGGCCTCCGCGTCCATGGCGCGCCGCTGCCGGCCGTGGGTGCCGACGGAGGATGTCCGGAGCTGAGATCCCTCCCCCGTCTCACCTTCCGGAGCTGGGATCCCTCCCCCGTCTCACCTTCCCCCGAGCGTCCGCGTCCTCCCGCTCCAGCCTCCAAGCTGCTTGGTGCTCGTCCTTGGCACGTAGCCGCCAGTACCAACCACTTTTATTATTTCCTCTCTACTCTCTCTCTCTCTCCCGCTTCGACTCGTGTACAGTATTATTTATTTTGACGTCAAAAGAGAAAAAGAGCATTACTCTACTGTATTTCGGAAGGGGGGGCGTCATGTCACGCGTGTGTTCCCATCCAACTGTGGCTCCATTAATCATTATTTGTGTGCGTCGTGTTTAGCGCGAGTTGCGTAATCTACATCGATTGTCTCGATCGCCTTCAGTTCAGATGATCGGATCCACCGAACTGCATTCATTTCCTTGTGTCCTCGAGCTCAACCATGCTACTGCTGTAGACTGTGAGACCGGATCTGACCTGATTCGCTCCCGTAGCAGTAGCGCGGGAGACTTTTTTTCCTTCCGCTCGTGTTCAGCATGTCCTTCCTTTATTCCTGGGGAAAAAAAATCAAAGGATGCTGCTCCAGACCCGTGTGGAAAAAATCTGGGCTGTTTGGTTACGTGTGTATAACGTTGGTTCTGCATCGCACGAAGTTTAAATCATATATTGACGTGTCTCGTTGGAAACGAGCACACATGGATGGACCCTTTGCATGAGAGGAGGGTGGAAAATTGCGAGTTGTGTAAGTGCTTCTTCTTCTACCTTCACTAAGCTCCTCCCTAATCCCTTTTCCAAAAAAAAAGCTTCTCCCTAATCTTCTCTCTTCCTTCTCCCCTCTAATCTACACAACGGTGCTTTGATTCGAGATAATCTCTACATGAACGGTTGCATTTCTGCGATCGGTTCGTAGTTTTCGACCGGAAATGCATTTTTATGTTCATGTTTGAAACTATTTTGGACGAATTTTGTCAAATTCGTTGCGGACGGTCGACCGTTTGAAATTTCCTTTGACGGGTAACTTCATCTCGTAGTTCCACACGACATTCGTGTTGCGAGTTTTCTTTTTCGACGATTGTTCATCTCGGTCTTGTCTCCTCGATCCGTCATTATGCACACATTGTATTTCTTCTACTTTGTCCTCTGCTTCACAGCCCTCATATTCGTCCGTCTCGACGTCGGCATCGTTCCTCTAACCTCCTTGCTCGCGTCCTACTACATTGTAGTCCTTTTCGGCGTGGTCATCTCGACCTCCTCTCTCTCGTCCTACCGCACTGACGCTACCATGACGCGAGCATTGCATTTCTCCTCCTCTGTCCTCTGCCTATGTGCGGACTTTCTTTGCGGTGACGAGGCTAGCAACTACTTCGTCGTGCCGCCGACGGGGTTGCTCACACACAACTCCGTGCTCGTCGTGTCGGACGCGGCACCACGACCACCGTCCACTGCAGTCGCCATGGTCTGACACACACTGCATTTCTCCTCCCCCGTCCTCTGTCGCAGCGCTCCTCCGCACGGACTTTCTCTGTGACGGCGATGCTAGCAACAAGTTCGCCGCACCGCCGATGGGGTCACTCGCACACGACTCTGTGCTCGTCGTGTCGGACGCGGAGCCACGGCCACCGTCCACTGCAGTCGCCATGGTCTGACACACTGCATCCCCCCCCCCGTCCTCTGCCTACGCGCTCCTCCTCATAGATTTCCTCTGCGGCGGCAGCGCTAGCAACTAGTTCACCATGGCACTGGAAAGAACGCTCAACCAAGACTCTGTGCTCATCGTGTCAGACGCGGAGCCATAGCAACCGTCCACCGCAGTCCCCGTGGTCTGACACGCACTGCATTTCTCCTCCCCCGTCCTTCTTGAAAGGTAGGTAGCGAGTAGCTGGCTCGTTAGCCATCTCTGGGACGATGTCTCGAAGGTGGAGGAGTGCCTTGCGTGCAGCTGTCTCGACTGCGAGTGCTAGGGTCTCCATCTGTGGTCCTTCAAAGAACCAACTGGTCGGGGAGTCGTTTGCCTTCACGACCACATCAACGTGGTACTCCTTTGTGACGGCATCGACCAAGTGCTCGTGGTAGAGGAAAACGGGTGATCGGCGATACTAGCACTTCTCCAGGCTATCCTCAAGGAGTAGGGGAAAGCCGGATGCTAGGAGGGCTTCAGGTACGACGGCCATCTACAAGTTTGAAGGGAGGAGAGTCAGTATAGTGCTGTGAGAAGACTAGAAGAGGTAAGAAGTGCAGAACTCCTAAGTATATGTGTAGTTTTTGAAAATGGTTTTATCCTAACTAACGTCCATGCTAACTAAGGGCTTCCTACAGTCAGGATGGCTCTGATACCAGCTCTGTGGGGACCCAGACTCATAAGTCGTGATCACCGAATGCACGTGTACAATGATCCCAGAGATCAATGCTCACTGAACACACAGAAGCTGAATAACAAGAGCCTTACATCCATACTTAGCGTCTTACACAAATAAAGACCACGAAGGTCAAGTCTTACATAGATAGGGCCATGAAGGCCAAATAACAAACACAACTAGCAACGGAAATCTTGATCGAAAGCGTAGACCCATGCCATCTGCCTTAACCTACAGACATTCTAGCTAGGAAGCGTCCTAGTTCGCATGTTCGTCACCATCGAACTCTTCACCATACTCCTGCTCTTCCATGCCTAGCCAATTAAATAACCAGTGGCAAGCCAATGAGTGCTTTGAATATACTCGCAAGCAACCCTTTGGAACAAGGTATAACAATGCATGATATAGCACTAAGTAGGTAAGTTTTGCAGAAAGCTAGTTTTAAGTGCAATGGCATGATCAAGTAACTTAAGTAAGCACGCATCAACCGTTGACAGGTATTCATGTGAACAAGTCACAGTTATCATCATAAGCAGGAGCTGAACATCTCATGTTCATCATCATGCCAAGTCATCGGACTTAGCTCAAGTATCCTCCTTGTGTCATCCACACACACACCAAGTTTGTGAAAACATCGGACGTAGTTTAAGCAGGACCTCCAACTGTCCATGATCATGGACACGGCTATTCGAATAGTTTTACACTCTGCAGAGGTTGCACACTATACCCACAAGACTCGGGGAGCTTCCGTGTCATCCACGACTCGCGGTATATTACATACCCGAGGTAAGCACCCAAACATTGACTTTCCCCTAGCGACACTAAACAAAGAGTCCACTCGTTGGTGCCATCCCTCATGATGTACATCACACGTATCATCCATGAGGGCACGCAACGGTGTGCCCGGTGCTTGTAAAGACAGCGCATGGTCGCCCTACCAGGCACGACCCCGTATCGAGAGTGACCATGTCACTCCCGCCAGAAGTAATGCGAGCTCTCTGCTAGTACCCACCAAGGTAATCAACAAAGCCCCGTCCCATAAGGGGTATCATGGTTGTACATGTAAGGTTGGGATGGTCAGCAAATCTTAAATCTCTCTATTTTCGAAAGCACACGCACACAACTTGCTCCGGTACACCACTTCTTTATCAAGTGGTTACCTAGCTCAACTTCATCTCCCTCGGGCATTAGTGGCACCCGACGGGGTTTTCGAAAAAGTCTTTGAAATCATTTTGTCTCCATCACCATGCATATCCCCATCCCATTTGCGTAGCATCATCTAAGCATCCTATCTACTCCCACCCGCACAACCCTCATAAGGATGGTAGGGTCATGCACGATGCAAGTATCAACGGTAAAGTATCGGAGGCATCCCACCGAAGGGGGACACCACATCAACATGATCAACATCACGAAATAAAGTGCTAATGCCATGCATTAAAAGGGCTTCATAGTCATGGTCAAAGGGCTGCTTGCCTGGCTCAACAAAGTCTTCTGGGTCTTCAAAGTCTTCGGGTCCAACTCCCTCGTCAACAGCGCAATCTATCGTCGCGATAAATAACGGTAAAAATAAGAATCATCACAAAAACAGAGCACAAAACCCACTTCTAAAATGTTACCCTACTCTGAAAAATACTAAATACAATACTAAAATATTTGCCTAAGGTTTTGGGGTGAAAAAGGTTTTCAAAATTATTTTTAACAGAGGCTAAAATAATCAAAACTAGCATTTAAATAAAATCAGTACATAAAATGTTTTCAAATTTTTTTACAAATAGCACCAATAAATACTACAGAATATTACAAGAATTTAGGTGGAAGAATATTTGGCATTGGAATATTATTTAATTTTGAGGGATTTTTGGAAAACAGAATAAAAAGAAAAAGGAAAAGACCCACAGTGCCTTGGGCCAAATGGCCAGCCTCTGGGCCGGCCCAGTGGCCAGCCAGGCCAGGCAAGCCGGTGTCCCCGCGCGCGTCAGGTTTCAAACCTGACGTGCGGGGCCCGGTGGCCAGTCACACAGAGGGGAGGGGGGAGAGAGGGGTCGATGACAGATGGAGTCCACCTCTCATCCCCTTTGTCGTGGTTTTGTCATGGCAAGATGTCCTCGTGAGAGAACTTAGGTGTTGGGGAACGTCGCATGGGAAACAAAAAATTTCCTACGCACACGCAAGATCTATCCATGGTGATGAGCATCTACGAGAGGGAGAGTGAATCTACATACCCTTGTAGATCGCTAAGCGGAAGCGTTAAGAAACGCGGTTGATGTAGTCGAATATCTCCGCGATCCAAATCGCAAGTCGTCCCTCGATCCGATCACGAACTAGTGCCGAACAGACGGCACCTCCGCGTTCAACACACGTACGGCTTGATGACGCCTTCACCTCCTCGATCCAGCGAGCGATGGTGAAGTAGTAGATGAGTTCTGGCAGCACGACGGCGTGGTGATGGTGGTGAGGAACAATCTCTGCAGGGATTCGCCAAGCACTACGGAGATTATGACGGGAGGAACTAGAGGGCTAGGGTTGCCGGCACACGGCTTGGGAAATCCTCATGTGTCCCGTGTGCTAGCCCTGCCCCTCTATTTATATGTTGAGCCCTGGGGTCTAAACTTGGAGAGAAAACCTCCACAAGGTCGGTTTTGCCCGCACAAGGTCGGCTTGGCCCGCACGGAAAGAGTCCAACTCGGATTCCAGCAGTACCGCGCACAAGCGGTAGTACCGCTCGTGAGTGGTAGTACCGCTTGAGCGGTAGTACCGCTTCACACAAGCGGTAGTACCGCTTACGCGGTAGTACTGCCTTACCAGCGGTAGTACCGCTTAAGGCAGCAGCAAAACTTCCTGTTGCACTTTCCAATACCTCGTGGGTTTTACCCCTTTGGTCCATATAAAGTGTTGTTGCACCCGAACACTTCGGTAAACATCCAGAACCCCTTCCGGTGAATTCCGGAACCCTTCCGGAGATCAAAACACTATTATCACATATATCAATCTTTACCTCCGGACTCTTCCGGAGATCCTCGTCATGTCCGGGATCTTATCCGAGACTCCGAACAACCTTCGGTCACCAACTCAATAACTCAACTATACTAATCGTCACCAAACGTTAAGTGTGTAGACCCTGCGGGTTCGAGAACTATGTAGACATGACCGAGACACCTCTACGGTCAATAACCAATAGCGGGACCTGGATGCCCATATTGGTTCCTACATATTCTACGAAGATCTATATCGGTTGAACCTCTATGTCAAGGATTCAGTTAATCCCGTATGCTGTTCCCTTTGTTCTTTGGTATGTTACTTGCCCGAGATTCGATCGTCGGTATCCCTATACCTAGTTCAATCTCGTTACCGGCAAGTCTCTTTACTCATTCCGTAATACAAGATCCCGTGGCTAACACCTTAGTCACATTGCTTGCAAGGCTTATAGTGATGTTGTATTACCGAGTGGGCCCTGAGATACCTCTCCGTCAAACGGAGTAACAAATCCCAGTCTTGATCCATGCCCACTCAACAGACACCCTCGGAGATACCTGTAGAGCATCTTTATAGTCACCCAGTTACGTTGTGACGTTTGATACACACAAGGCATTCCTCCGGTGTCAGTGAGTTGCATGATCTCATGGTCATAGGAACAGATACTTGACATGCAGAAAACTATAGCAATAAACTGACACGATCATATGCTATGTTTATAGTTTGGGTCTTGTCCATCACACCATTCTCCTAATGATGTGATCCCGTTATCAAATGACATCTCATGTCTATGGCTAGGAAACCTTGACCATCTTTGATCAACGAGCTAGTCTATTAGAGGCATACTAGGGACACAGTGTTGTCTATGTACCCACACATGTATTTGAGTTTCCAATCAATACAATTATAGCATGGATAATAAACGATTATCATGAACAAGGAAATATAATAATAACCATTTTATTATTGCCTCTAGGGCATATTTCCAACAGTCTCCCACTTGCACTAGAGTCAATAATCTAGCTCACATCACTTATGTGATTTACATTGTAATGAATCTAACACCCATACAGTTCTGGTGTTGATCATGTTTAGCCCTTGGAAGAGGTTTAGTCATCGGATCAGCAACATTCAGATCCGTGTGCACTTTGCAAGTATTTATGTCGTCCTCCTTGATGTAATCGCGGATGGAATTGAAACGTCGCTTTATGTGTCTGGTCCTCTTGTGAAACCTGGGTTCCTTGGCTAGAGCAATGGCACCAGTGTTGTCACAGAACAGAGTCATTGGGTTTAGTGCACTAGGCACTACTCCAAGATCTGTCATGAACTCCTTCATCCAGACACCTTCCTTCGCAGCCTCCGAGGCAGCGATATACTCCGCTTCGCATGTAGAATCAGCTACTACGCTTTGCTTGGAACTGCACCAGCTAACCGCACCCCCATTGAGAATAAACATGTATCCAGTTTGCGATTTAGAGTCATCCGGATCAGTGTCAAAGCTTGCATCGACGTAACCCTTTACGACGAGCACTTGATCACCTCCATAAACGAGAAACATGTCCTTAGTCCTTTTCAGGTACTTCAGGATATTCTTGACTGCCGTCCAGTGTTCCATTCCTGGATCACTTTGAAACCTTCCGGCCATACTTATGGCAAGGCTGACATCGGGTCTTGTGCACAGCATTGCATACATGATAGAGCCTATGGCTGAAGCATAGGGGACGACACTCATCTTTTCTCTATCTTCTGCAGTCACTGGGCATTGAGTCTTACTCAACTTCACACCTTGCAATACAGGCAAGAACCCCTTCTTGGACTGATCCATTTTGAACTTCTTCAAAACTTTGTCAAGGTATGTGCTCTGTGAAAGTCCTATTAAGCGTCTCGATCTATCTCTATAGATCTTGATGCCTAATATGAAAGCAGCTTCTCCTAGGTCCTTCATTGAAAAACTCTTTTTCAAATATTCCTTCACGCTTTCCAACATTTCTATATTATTTCCAATCAGCAATATGTCATTCACATATAATATTAGAAACGCTATAGAGCTCCCACTCACTTTCTTGTAAATACAAGCTTCTCCGTAAACTTGTATAAACCCGAACGCTTTGATCACCTCATCAAAGCGAAGATTCCAACTCCGAGATGCTTGCACCAGTCCATAAATGGATCGCTGGAGTTTGCAAACTTTGTCAGCATTCTCTGGATCGACAAAACCTTCTGGTTGCATCATATACAACTCTTCCTTAAGGAAACCGTTAAGGAACGCTGTTTTGACATCCATCTGCCAAATTTCAAAATCGAAAAAGGCAGCTATTGCTAACATGATTCTGACAGACTTAAGCATCGCTACGGGTGAGAAGGTCTCATCGTAGTCAACTCCTTGAACTTGTGAAAAACCCTTTGCCACAAGTCGAGCTTTATAGACGGTGACATTACCGTCCGCGTCCGTCTTCCTCTTAAAGATCCATTTGTTCTGAATGGCCTTACGCCCTTCAGGTAATACTTCCAAAGCCCATACTTTGTTTTCATACATGGATCCCATCTCGGATTTCATGGCCTCTAACCATTTCTCGGAATCCGGGCACACCATCGCTTCTCCATAGCTCATAGGTTCATCGTTGTCCAACAACATGACCTCTAAGACAGGGTTGCCGTACCACTCAGGAGCAGTATGCGTCCTTGTCGACCTACGAGGTTCGATAGCAACTTGATCCGAAGCTTCATGATCATCATCATTAACTTCCTCTTCAACTGATGTAGGCTCTACAGAAACATCTTTCTGCGCTGCGCTACTCTCTGGTTGAAGTAAAGGTTCAATAACCTCATCAAGTTCTATCTTCCTCCCACTCAATTCTTTCGAGAGAAACTCTTTCTCAAGAAATGTTCCGTTTTTAGCGACAAACACTTTGCCTTCGGATCTGAGATAGAAGGTATACCCAACTGTCTCTTTTGGGTATCCTATGAAGACGCATTTCTCCGCTTTGGGTTCCAGCTTTTCAGGCTGAAGCTTTTTGACATAAGCATCACATCCCCAAACTTTAAGAAACGACATCTTTGGCTTCTTGCCAAACCATAGTTCATATGGCGTCGTCTCAACGGATTTCGATGGTGACCTATTTAAAGTGAATGCAGCTGTCTCTAATGCATAACCCCAAAACGATAGTGGCAAATCGGCAAGAGACATAATAGATCGCACCATATCCAATAAGGTTCGATTACGACGTTCGGACACACCATTACGCTGTGGTGTTCCAGGCGGTGTCAATTGTGAAACAATTCCACACTGTCTTAAGTGACTGCCAAACTCATAACTCATATATTCTCCTCCTCGATCAGATCGTAGGAATTTAATCTTCTTGTTACGATGATTCTCAACTTCACTCTGAAATTGCTTGAACTTTTCAAACGTTTCAGACTTGTGTTTCATTAAGTAAATATACCCATATCTACTTAAGTCATCAGTGAAGGTGAGAAAGTAACGATAACCACCGCGCGCCTCAATGCTCATCGGACCGCACACATCAGTATGTATGATTTCCAACAAGTCACTTGCCCGTTCCATTGTTCCAGAGAACGGCGTCTTAGTCATCTTGCCCATGAGGCATGGCTCACATGTGTCAAGTGATTCAAAATCAAGTGACTCCAAAAGTCCATCAGCATGGAGCTTCTTCATGCGTTTTACGCCAATATGACCTAAACGGCAGTGCCACAAGAAAGTGGTATTATCATTATCAATTCTACATCTTTTGGCATCAATGTTATGAACATGTGTATCATCACTATCGAGATTCAATAAGAATAAACCCCTCACATTGGGTGGATGACCATAAAAGATATTACTCATATAAATAGAACAACCATTTTTCTCAGATTTAAATGAGTAACCGTCTCGCAATAAACAAGATCCAGATATAATGTTCATGCTTAACGCAGGCACTAAATTACAATTATTCAGGTTCATCACTAATCCCGATGGTAATCGAAGAGCGAGCGTGCCGACGGCGATCACATCAACCTTGGAACCATTTCCCACGCGCATCGTCACTTCGTCCTTTGCCAGCCTCTGTCTATTCCGCAGTTCCTGTTTTGAGTTGCAAATGTGAGAAACTGCACCGGTATCAAATACCCAGGCACTACAACGAGAGTTGGTAAGTTACACATCAATAACATGTATATCATATATACCTTGTTTGTTGTTGGCCGCCTTCTTGTCAGCCAAATACTTGGGGCAGTTCCGTTTCCAGTGACCAGTTCCCTTGCAATGAAAGCACTCAGTTTCAGGCTTGGGTCCAGCCTTGGGTTTCTTCACGGGAGGGGCAACTGCTTTGCCACTCTTCTTGGAGTTACCCTTCTTACCCTTGCCATTCTTCTTGAAACTAGTGGTTTTATTGACCATCAACACTTGATGCTCCTTCTGAATCTCAGACTCAGCGACTTTCAACATCGCAAACAGCTCGGCGACTGACTTGTTCATCCCGTGCATGTTATAGTTCAACACGAAGCTCTTGTAGCTAGGTGGCAATGCTTGAAGAACTCTGTCAGTGATAGCCTCTGGCGGAAGGGGCATCCCCAATTCAGCCAGACGGGTGGAGTACCCAGACATTCTGAGTATGTGATCACTGACAGAGCCGTTCTCCTCCATCTTGCAAGCATAGAACTTATCGGAGGTCTCATACCTCTCGATCCGGGCATTCTTCTGAAAGATAAACTTCAACTCCTGGAACATATCATATGCTCCATGACGTTCAAAACATCTTTGAAGTCCCGGTTCTAAGCCATACAACATTGCACATTGAACTATTGAGTAATCATCAGAATGAGCCTGCCAGGCGTTCACAACGTCTGGAGACTCAACTGGAGCGGGTGGATCACCAAGCAGAGCATCAAGGACATAAGCCTTCTGGGAAGCCGTACGGATAATCCTTAGATTACGGGCCCAGTCCACAAAGTTACTTCCATCATCTTTCAACTTAGCTTTCTCTAGGAACGCATTAAAATTCAGGGGTGCTACTGCGCGAGCCATGATCTACAACATAAATATTGCAAAGACAACTTAGACTATTGTTCAAGATAATGAGTTTAGTTAATCATATTAGTTAAAAACTCCCACTCAAATTGACATCCCTCCGGTCATTCGAGTGTAACATGATCCAAATCAACCAACTCAAGTCCGATCATCACGTGAGTTGAGGTGGTTTCAGTGGTGAACATCTTCATGTTGATCATATCTACTATATGACTCATGTTCGACCTTTCAGTCTCTTGTGTTCCGAGGCCATGTCTGTACATGCTAGGCTCGTCAAGTTTAACCCGAGTGTTCCGCACGTGCAACACTGGCTTGCACCCGTTGTATGCGAACGTAGAGTCTATCACACCCGATCATCACGTGGTGTCTCGAAACGACGAACTTTCGCAACGGTGCACACTCGGGGAGAACACAATTTTATCTTGAAATTTATGTGAGGGATCACCTTATAATGCTATCGTCGTCCTAAGAAAAATAAGATGCATAAAAGGATTAACATCACATGCAAATCATAAGTGACATGATATGGCCATGAACTTGTGCTTTTGATCTCCATCTCCAAAGCACCGGCATGATCTCCATCGTCACCGACATGACACCATGATCTCCATCAACGTGTCGCCATGAGGTTGTCGCGCCGACTGTTGCCTCCACGACTATTGCTAACTCATAGCGATAAAGTAAAGCAAAACGGCGAAAATAATTAAAGACAACTCTATGGCTCCTGCCAGTTGCCGTACTCATCGACATGCAAGTCGTGATATTCTATACAACACATGATCATCTCATACATCACATATATCTCATCATGTAATTGGCCATATCACATCACAACATACCCTGCAAAAACAAGTTAGACGTCCTCTAATTTGTTGTTGCAAGTTTTACGTGGCTGCTACGGGTTTGCAAGAACCGTTCTTACCTACGCAAAACCACAACGTGGTGTAGTGATTGCTTTTTGATCTTCTAAAAGAACCCTCTTCATTGAACCGATTCAACTAAAGTGAGAGAAACAGACACCCGCTAGTCACCTTTATGCAACAAGTGCATGTAGCGGTGAAACCAGTCTCGCGTAAGCGTACGCGTAATGTCGGTCCAGGCCGCTTCATCTCACAATACCGCCGAATCAAGTATCAACTAGTAACGGCAAGCAATATGTATACACCCACGCCCACAACTCCTTTGTGTTCTACTCGAGATCTCATCTACGCATAGACCTAGCTCTGATGCCACTGTTGGGGAACGTCGCATGGGAAACAAAAAATTTCCTACGCACACGCAAGATCTATCCATGGTGATGAGCATCTATGAGAGGGAGAGTGAATCTACATACCCTTGTAGATCGCTAAGCGGAAGCGTTAAGAAACGCGGTTGATGTAGTCGAACGTCTTCGCGATCCAAATCGCAAGTCGTCCCTCGATCCGATCACGAACTAGTGCCGAACAAACGGCACCTCCGCGTTCAACACACGTACGGCTTGATGACGCCTTCACCTCCTCGATCCAGCGAGCGATGGTGAAGTAGTAGATGAGTTCCGGCAGCACGACGGCGTGGTGATGGTGGTGAGGAACAATCTCTGCAGGGCTTCGCCAAGCACTACGGAGATTATGATGGGAGGAACTAGAGGGCTAGGGTTGCCGGCACACGGCTTGGGAAATCCTGATGTGTCCCGTGTGCTAGCCCTGCCCCTCTATTTATATGTTGAGCCCTGGGGTCTAAACTTGGAGAGAAAACATCCACAAGGTCGGTTTTTCCCGCACAAGGTCGGTTTGGCCCGCACGGAAAGAGTCCAACTCGGATTCCAGCAGTACCGCGCACAAGCGGTAGTACCGCTTCACACAAGCGGTAGTACCGCTTACGCGGTAGTACTGCTTTACCAGCGGTAGTACCGCTTAAGGCAGCAACAAAACTTCCTTTTGCACTTTCCAATACCTCGTGGGTTTTACCCCTTTGGTCCATATAAAGTGTTGCTGCACCCAAACACTTCGGTAAACATCTGGAACCCATTCCGGTGAATTTCGGAACCCTTCCGGAGATCAAAACACTATTATCACATATATCAATCTTTACCTCCGGACTCTTCCGGAGATCCTCGTCATGTCCGGGATCTTATCCGAGACTCCGAACAACCTCCGGTCACCAACTCAATAACTCAACTATACTAATCGTCACCAAACGTTAAGTGTGTAGACCCTGCGGGTTCGAGAACTATGTAGACATGACCGAGACACCTCTACGGTCAATAACCAATAGCGGGACCTGGATGCCCATATTGGTTCCTACATATTCTACGAAGATCTATATCGGTTGAACCTCTATGTCAAGGATTCAGTTAATCCCGTATGCTGTTCCCTTTGTTCTTCGGTATGTTACTTGCCCGAGATTCGATCGTCGGTATCCCTATACCTAGTTCAATCTCGTTACCGGCAAGTCTCTTTACTCGTTCCGTAATACAAGATCCCGTGGCTAACACCTTAGTCACATTGCTTGCAAGGTTTATAGTGATGTTGTATTACCGAGTGGGCCCTGAGATACCTCTCCGTCAAACGGAGTAACAAATCCCAGTCTTGATCCATGCCCACTCAACAGACACCCTCGGAGATACCTGTAGAGCATCTTTATAGTCACCCAGTTACGTTGTGACGTTTGATACACACAAGGCATTCCTCCGGTGTCAGTGAGTTGCATGATCTCATGGTCATAGGAACAGATACTTGACATGCAGAAAACTATAGCAATAAACTGACATGATCATATGCTATGTTTATAGTTTGGGTCTTGTCCATCACACTATTCTCCTAATGATGTGATCCCGTTATCAAATGACATCTCATGTCTATGGCTAGGAAACCTTGACCATCTTTGATCAACGAGCTAGTCTATTAGAGGCATACTAGGGACACAGTGTTGTCTATGTACCCACACATGTATTTGAGTTTCCAATCAATACAATTATAGCATGGATAATAAACGATTATCATGAACAAGGAAATATAATAATAACCATTTTATTATTGCCTCTAGGGCATATTTCCAACATTAGGTGTGAGGCCATCGCAACTAGGTGGCGGCTTGAGAGGGGTTGGTCGAAATCGAGAGACGCGAGTTTACCCAGGTTTGGCTCCTTCGATGGAGGTAAAAGCCTACGTCTTGCTTTGTGTGTATTGATGATGAGGATGATCTCGATTACAAGGGTGCGGAATCGCTACCTCTAATCTCGAGGGTTTCTAATATGTCTATCTCTAATGACTTTTTACTTGTCCCTCTTGGGGTGCCTTACCCCTCCTTATATAAGTTGAAGGGGTAGGTTTACATGTAGAGTCCTACTGGGAGTAGGATTAGGACTAGTCTCTCTTGAATCCTAATCTGGGTCTTGTTTCCTTTATGAGGAAATCCTTCCTCATCTTGGGCCTTCTCTGTGAGCCGCCTTCTGGGCCGTTGGGTCTTGTCGTTCGTCTGACCCGCCTGCCGGGTCACCAATGAGCCGCCAAGCGCCGGCCGGGTCACCAGTGAGTCACCAAGTGCCGGCCGGGTGATACTTCAGGCCGGGTTATACCGCGGGGTAATATCCCCGACATTAGCCCCCAAGTTAGCTTGAATTTATTCATGGTAAGCTCCTGAAATAAGAATAACAAATATGTTAAGAGACTGGCTTGCTCCACTGGCCGGCTTAATGAAGTAGCTCCTTGAAAATCCGAGTTTCTTCTTCATATTAACGAGCCGTCTTCACAATCATCTTTAGGTATGTGTCCTTTGCAATAAAATATTGGGAATAAAACATCCATATGACGTTGAGTCGGCCTCCAATACTTTGGCTGGATGAAAACCTTGGGAATAAGAAATTCGTCTATTGTTGAACCACTTCATGGGACGCGGGGATCTTGTCGGGTCATCAGATGTAGTGGACGTCAACTTATGATAAAAATATTGCTGATTTATGGATGTAGAACTTGCCAACTTGCGAAGCCGGGTTGCTTATATAAACTCTGCCGGGTCATAATCATTGATGATGCCGGGTCGTGATTGTTGGTGCTGCCAGGTCAAAATAAGCAGACTCCAGTTGACTTGATAAAATTATTGGGAATAAATAAATCCGTGTGATGTTGAGTCGGTCTTTCAATGCTTCTGCTCCATGAAAAATGAGACCCGTCTCGCTCATAATTGACATCTTGAAAGTGTTCTTCTATTTTTCTATATCCATATTACCTGTAGCCCCCAAGCTCCGAGTTTATCCATGATGACTTGGTGCTTTTCAATAATATCTTTGATTGTGTAGCCCCCAAGTGCCGGGTTGTCTTGCCTGCAGCAGCCTGGGAATTGCAATTGTCTTTATACTTTATAAAACTTCAGCCAGTGTAGCCCCCAAGTGCCGGGTTGTCTTGCCTGCAACAACCCGGGACTTTGAACTTGGTGTTGAATGTTGAGAAATCTGGGTTGTCATCTGAGTCGCCAGATATAGACTGAGTGTCTTGTATTTCACATGTGTAGCCCCCAAGGGCCGGCTCATCAGTATGTGATGGGCGGGGTCTTCAATTTGGACCTTTATAATTTGTTTAAGCAGCTGAATACTGTGGCCCCCAAGCGTCGGGTCGCATGTGAGGGAGTCCTGGTTTAAGGGGTCCTCGGATAGCTGACCTGTTTCTCATGGGCCGGACTATGTGGGCCACTGGATGAGCATTGGGTGATCAAGGGCCTCGGCGCCAAGGTGGAAGTTTCAAGGAGCCATGGCGTGTCCTCCAAGTTGTCGGTAGTAGATAGGCATGTTTTTTCCCTTTGATGTGCAACCAACTATGTGTAAGCCCTAGGTACCCTCGGCGTCTATATAAGCCAGAGGGTTTTAGGTTGTAGGGCAAGAGAGAACTCATCTAGGGTTTAGCTATTCGATCTCGAGGTAGATCAACTCTGTAACCCCTATACCATCAATATAATCAAGCAGGACGTAGGGTATTACCTCCATAGGAGGGCCCGAACCTGGGTAAACATCGTCTCCTTCGTCTCCTGTTACCATCGATTCTAGTCTCACAGATCGGGACCCCCTACCCGATATCCGTCGGTTTCGACACCGACATTGGTGATTTCATTGAGAGTTCCGCTGTGATCACCAAAGAACCGACGGCTCACCTTGTCACAAGCAACGAGGTCTGCACCCAGGGGACTCTCGCCCCGGATCGGATCCTCGCAAGCGGCGAAATCTTGTCGCATGCTTACCCGATCGGCCACCTAGGCCAGATCGGAAACTTTTCCCCCGATCAAGAAATCAGGTTCGGAACCCTAGAGTTCGTCGCTGATTCACGGGGAGAACTCGTCTTGATAGAACCCTCGACTCCTACGGAGGAGCCCGCAGATCCCGACGCCTCGACGCCGAAGACATCGGGCCCCGCCTCCGATGATGAGGACATTATACCCGGGCCGTCTGGACAGCCCAATCTGGTCGTTGTGACCGGATATACCATGGTTAAACAGGACCTGGGTCGGCTTTCGTGCGACTCCGGAACTGCGACGCTGCATACCGACCCCACTCCCTTCAGCGACACGCATCCTACCATCGCCTCATTTCTGAACGAACTATTTGATCGGATCGAGACCATGCGTATGGCTAATGACCAGATCCCGGTCTATGACCGGCTCGGGCTTAAACCCGACGATAGGGAGATTCACATACCCACGGTCACCCACCTTGTCGCCACCGTTGAGTGTCCGGCTGGAGGCTCGTCCCCCCAGCGACCGGAATTAAAAACGGTTTATACCCCAGTCTCCGATCACCGAGACCTCGCCTGCAACCCAGACTCTGGAGTTCGCTCCGGAAACAGACCGGTATCGGTCCCTGATCTATCACATAGTTCAGAGTCCATGATTCCGAACTCTCACCATGGCATGGAGTCAAATCTTTTCCCACCCACCTCCCAAGCCGATCACTCAAGCATCACAGCAGAGCCCAAGTCTTCGGACTTACGGGACGTTAAGCAGTTACCAGGAGAGTCGGTTCGTCATTACTGGGCCAGACTCCTCCTCGCTAGAAACAAAGTACGGGGCCTCAGTGATCAAGAGATAATGGCAACCTTTAATCGCAACTGCCATGATAAAGGGATTCTCAACGCCCTGGCTCGTCGGCACATTCGTGACTTCACCGAGCTGTCTGATTTGGTACAAAAATATTGTGTCATGGAAAGCGCTTGGCAAGCCGAACGGCTGTTTTCGAAACCAACCTTTACCGAATACCCTAGAGGAGATCGGAAAAAGAGGATACCTCCAAAGCGGCCAGCCAGACTCGAACCCGCCGAAAAGAGAAACAGGCCCCTTTCAGGGGTCAGTACCGTCCTTGATGGACTACTGGATAAACCTTGCCCTATACACTCCGTATTGCTGAACACAGCTCCGACCCACAGCCTTAGAGCTTGCTGGGTCGTCAGGCAAATCGCAAAAAGCGGTGAAGCCATCCTTGAGGCACCACCGCCGAACAGGCGCTCCACATCGCCACCAGAATACAATACTGAAGTCCTGACGATCTACGAAACGTTCCCCTCAAGGAACAGGAGGAAAAGAGCTCTTAAAGAACTCGAGCAGATATATCATGTGGCAGCAACAAGTGCATGGGCAGACATACCCATCACCTTCGGAGATACTGACCGACCAGCCATTCTTCCCGGTCATTCACCGGCCGCACTAGTCCTGAACCCCATCATCGATGGCTTCAGGTTACACAAGGTGTTAATGGACGGCGACAATGGTTTAAACCTGATCTACGAAGATACCCTAGAAAAAATGTAGTTTGACCGATCTCGCTTCGAGCATAGCAACACAACTTTCCGGGGAATCATCCCGGGGAAAGAGGCACGCTGTTCAGGACGCATCGTCCTGGATGTAGTGTTCGGCATGCCCGAAAACTACCGATCCGAAGAACTCCTCTTCCATATCGTGCCCTTCCCCAGCGGCTACCACGCCCTTTTGGGACGTGATGCCTTCACAAAATTCCAGGCTATACCACATTACGGGTATATGACAGTTAAGATGCCAGGACCAAACGGGGTGATCACAACCGCCAGTGATCCGAATATAGCCCTTCGGGCCGAAAACAAAACAGCAGCACTTGCCCTCGAGGCTCTAGCTGAGACCTTTGCTGCAGAAGAGCTGACCGCACTTCGGTCAACGGTAGACAAGGACGATGTGATCCTCAGCAAAAGGCCCAAGCCCATGTCCTTTAAACCGGCAAAGGAAATCGTTAAATTTCAGGTGCACCCAACGGACCCTAACAAGACAACGTCCATCGGAGCTCAGCTCGATCCTATAGTGGACGAAGCGCTGCGAACATTCTTACGAGAAAACTAGGACATCTTCGCCTGGCACCCTTCTGATATGCCCGGCATCCCACGGCGGCTGGCAGAACATAGTCTGAACATCATCGCACGCTTTAAGCCCGTCAAGCAGATTCTGCGCAGCTTTTCTGAGCCCAAACGACAAGCTATGGGTGAAGAATTAGCTAAACTACTAGAGGCCGAATTCATTCGGGAGATTAAGCACCCCGAATGGTTGGCAAACCTGGTTATGGTACCAAAGAAAGATAAATCATGGCGGCTGTGCGTCGACTTTAAAGACCTCAACAAGGCCTGCCCTAAGGACCCTTTCCCCCTACCACGCATAGACCAGATTATTGACGCCACAGCCGGACACGACTCGTTGTGTTTCCTCGACGCTTATTCCGGATACCATCAGATTAAAATGAAGGAATCCGATCAAGCGGCAACCGCATTCATCACCCCTTACGGGCCATTCTGCTTCAACACGATGCCCTTCGGGCTAAAAAATGCTGGGGCTACATACCAGCGCATGATCCAGACTTGTCTCGCAAAACAAGTCAGTAAAATAGTCGAGGCATACGTGGACGACGTGGTAATCAAAATCAAACATGTCAGCCATTCGATCGACGACCTAAGGCAAACCTTTGCCAGCCTACGCGAGTACGATATACGACTCAATCCGGAGAAATGCGTATTCGGAGTTCCCGCTGGTAAATTGCTCGGATTCATTGTCTCCCATAGAGGAATAGAAGCGAATCCGGCTAAGATCCGCGCCCTATCGGAACTTGCAATTCCCACAGAGCTAAAGCACATCCAGAGGTTGGCTGGTTGCGTGGCAGCGCTAAGCCGCTTTATCTCCCGCCTCGGGGAAAAGGCTTTACCGCTCTATAGACTGCTGAAACGGACCAACAATTTCGAGTGGACCGATGAGGCAGCGACTGCGTTAGAAGAAATCAAAATACTACTGGCAAGCAATCCCGTCCTCACAGCACCAGGCGCTGGTGAACCCATGCTACTATACATATCGGCTACCAACCAAGTCGTTAGCGCGGTGCTCGTTGTCGAACGAGAGGAGGAGGGACACAAATTCCGGATATAGAAACCGGTCTATTATGTGTCAGAAGTACTAACGCAGTGCAAGTCCAGATACCCGCACTACCAGAAGATAGCCTATACAGTATTTATGGCATCACGGAAACTCAGGCACTACTTTCAAGAGTGCTCGGTCACGGTGGCATCCGAAGTACCCTTGAATGATATAATCAACAACAGGGACGCCACCAGCCGAATAGCTAAATGGGCCATCGAGCTCCTTCCCTTTGAAATCGCCTACAAGCCAAGACGAGCTATCAAGTCTCAAGTGCTGGCAGATTTGCTCGCCGAATGGACAGAGGCCGAGCTCCCAAGGGAATATAGCACATACTCCCATTGGACAATGTACTTCGATGGATCTAAAACTCTGGCCGGACTGGGGGCTGGAGTTATCCTCACACCCCCCACAGGCGACAATGTCCGATACGTGTTGCAGATCATGTATGCCGATTCCAACAAGGCAGCCGAATACGAAGCACTACTACACGGTCTTCGGATGGCAGCATCAATGGGCATACGCCGGCTGGAGGTACGGGGAGACTCCAACTTGGCCATCTTCCAAATCAACGGCGAATTTGACGCCAAAAACCCAAAGATGGCGGCATACAGAAATGCTGTCCTCAAGATATCCGCACGGTTCAAGGGGCTGGAATTTCACCACGTCGCTAGAGACGACAACCAAGCTGCCGACATACTGGCTCGCATGGGGGCCAAACGCGACCCTGTCCCACAAAACACTTTCCTGGAACGGCTCTTTAAGCCATCCGTGGTTTGGCAAGACGATCGAAAGGGCGCCGATCTAACCAGTGCAGACGAGGTTGTTCCCCCTATAAATGAACCAGACGATCAAATCATCGGCGGCTCCGTAATGGACGAAACGCCCTTGGCTCACGAGGTCATGGCAGTAATCGCGCCATGGACCGAGCCCTTCCTCACCTACCTTCTTCGCAAAGAACTCCCGGACGATCAGACGGAGGCGCGGCGCATAGTTCGGCGCTTCAAAGCCTACAAGGTACACGAGGGTGAGTTATACAAGAAGAGCACCACCGGAATACTACAGCGGTGCATATCTGAGGAAGAAGGGCGGCAGCTCTTAGCCGAAGTCCACGCAGGGATGGGTGGTCATCACGCCGCAGCAAGAGCCTTAGTAAGCAAGGCCATCCGGGCTGGTTTTTTCTGGCCCACAGCTCGGGCGGATGCCCAGTCACTTGTCAAATATTGCGTGGGGTGTCAACTTTTTGCAAATCAAAGTCACATGCCCCCAACAGCTCTTCGGACTATTCCGATTACCTGGCCCTTCGCGGTCTGGGGGCTGGATATGGTCGGACCACTTAAAGGGGGGACCAAGAAGAATAAATACCTACTGGTCATGGTTGACAAGTTCACCAAATGGATAGACGCAAAGCCTGTCAAATCAGCCAAGTCCGGACCAGTAATCGACTTTATATCCGGCGTGGTACACCGTTACGGTGTTCCACACAGTATAATAACTGACAACGGATCCAATTTCACGGCCCAAGAGGTCAAAGACTGGTGCGCAAAGATGGGCATCAAGCTCGATTACGCATCGGTTTATCATCCGCAGACCAATGGACAAGTCGAACGAGCAAACGGCCTCATTATGAGCGGCATTAAGCCACGTTTGGTCCGGTCTCTTCATGAGTCAGACTGTCATTGGGTTGAGGAGCTCGGCTCCGTTCTATGGGGCCTGAGCACCACCCCGAATAGATCAACGGGATACACACCGTTCTTCATGGTCTATGGGGCAGAAGCAGTCCTCCCCTGCGACATTATTCATGACGCGCCATGGGTGCGCATGTACGAGGAAAGGGAGGCCGAGTTAGATCGGCAGGACGACCTGGACGCCCTAGAAGGAGAGCGCGACATAGCTCGGGCTCGCTCCAATTTTTACCAACAGCAGGCTCGACGTTACCAGAGTAGGGAGGTCAGGGCAAAGGCGTACAACGTGGGTGAGCTCGTCTTATGACTTCCGGAGAAGCAGAAGCATAAACTCAACCCCAAATGGGAGGGCCCCTTCATAATCGACGAACTACTCGCGGGAGGGGCTTACCGTCTTCGAAACCCATCGGATAATTGCCTTGAACAAAACCCATGGAACGCAGCTCGTCTTCGGCGCTTCTACGGATAAACCGGTGTCGTCACACTTTTTACCATTTATTTCCCTTTCCTTTCTCCTTCTTTATTTTCTACTTTCCCTCCCACCTTGATTTTTGGCAGGTTTCATTATTTCCTTTTCTTCCCAACTCTATGTTCGGCTCAACCAATCTTGTACTAAGATTTTCGGCCTACACCCTTAAGTGTTCAATCTGAACACAACACCTGGGGGCTTCTTTCCGAAGCCAATGTTTTTATATTATAAGCACTTATTCACATTTATTGTGTATGCATGTTTCCCTTGTCATTTTTAAGCCATCATATGCATCAATTCGAACTAAGACTTTGCCAAGCTGGGTTGCCTCGCTCTTGTGGTTACCCTCTACGTTCCCGATTGTTCGGCTAGAGGGTAAAGGGAGCACCTCTGCGATTGTTACGGCCGGGTCATCCGGATACGTACCTCAAACGGGTGAAGCCAAAAGCTAGCTATCTTCAGCAGACAATTGATCGGCTACGACGGAATCAACTAATAAGACTATGGTCGTCATGACCATTACTCGGGCTTCTTCTCTTACAAAAGCCCTTAGTCGCATACTAACAGTATACGGCCTTCTACCTATGATTTACGTAGCACCCTGAAGAAAGGTATCGATAGAGGTACTATTTTCTTCGGAAGATGTTTCTTACGCTAAGCTGTAATATAACATATCTCCCTGTGTGCTTTCTGTCTGTTCGCACCACATGGCCGGATTGCCTGGTTCCCCGAACATAATTCACTCCCCTAGGGTGATAATTTCCAAGGAACACTCCCAAGCTCTTAGCGCGGGAGGCCGAAGCCGATGGTCGGTTAAGACAAAGTTTACAACACAGATGGAGCAATTCCTCGATTATTAGTACATAGTTACATATAATCAGACATCTGGCTGCCGATTGAGACTGACGATTATGGTGTCCAGGGAGCAATCTTCTTGTGAGAGACGGGTGACAGGCATCACCTAGTCGTATACCAGGTGGAGCGGCACTTCTTGTCCATCTGACCCTACTGGCCCAACCTGAGCCATACGCTCGGGGTTAAGTCCGGTATAGCGGGTCTTGATCATCGCCCACGCCTCTCGTGCTCCCTCTCGACAAGCCGATGTCTTCCACAGCTCGAACCTACTTCGGGCTCCCTTGAACCGATAGACTAGTTCGGTCATCCCCTCCGGAGGTTGCTCGGCGGGCCACAATGCTTTCACCATGCTCTTCATGGCCTTCCGAGCCCGCTCATGAAGGGTGGACAGCTCTTTTAGAAGGCTTCCCTGGTAGGATTCGATCTCCTCTTCGGGTCGCCCAGACAGGAGACCTGTACATGAGTCACGGCATGCGTATTATGCTTCATTCATAGGAAATACCTTCTGATGTTAGAATCACACTTACCGAACATGCCCCTCTATAATTTCTGGTTCTCTCCTTGGGCCTGGGCCAATTGAGTCTTTAAGCTCTCAATTTCTTCGGCCTGATGTTTGTTCTCCTCCTTAAGGCGATTCTTCTCTTCAAGGTGTCGTTGCAAAACACGACCGCCAGCCTCCTGCTGGGACTCGGCATATCGCTGAGATTCTCGGGCTACATCCAAATCTCTTTGTAATTGCCCTATTGATTCAGCTGCTACATAGTACCCTCGCGTCAGCATGGGAATATACTAAGATCAGCAGAACAGATATACTCACCATGTGCCTCCCGAGTAAAGCTCTTCACTTGCTCCAATTCGGCCTTTACAGATTCGACCTGTGTTCGGCTGGCTTCCAGTTCCTTGGCCAATTGCTCGCTCTGTTGCTTCGAGGCCTGCATTAGCAGTAAAACAATACAGGGATCCTTAATTCGGTTGTGCCGACCAATTTAAGGCTCGGGGGCTACTGGGTTTACACGAGTGTTCGGACTCTAATAACCGACTACTCACCTGCAGGCTGGACGATATCAATTTCATGGCCTCCCCGAACCCAGCTCGGGCAGCTCCGATGTGCGCGTCCGCCGTGCGCAGAGCACTGAACTCTTGTTCGGAGAAGGCTGGGTGACGCAGGGCTTCTCGTCGCCGCCGATGATGCATAGCGCTTCCAACCTCGGATTTGGTGACGGATATGGCGTCACCGGAATCGGCTGGAGCTGGATTGACCATGGGAACCTCCGTAGCAGGTTCAGCATGAGCGGAAGGCCTGGCATTTTGAGCACCGCCGGACATCCTGGCAACATCCTCGGCGGGGGACGGCCGAACTCTTTGCCTGAATATTTCGACATGAGGTCTCTTGTGAGGTTTTATCAATTATGGTAATAAATCAAACGGTCGAGCAAAATACCTTTGAGATGAACCTGTAGGCGGCCTCGACCCCGCGACCGGCTCATTTGTCGGACCCTTGTTGTTTTCCGGCACGGGCACTACCGCCGTTGCCGATGTATGTCGCGCGGATCTACGGCGCTTGGGAGTAGGAGCCGTCGCGTTTGGGTCATTGGAGGATACTTGCCTTTTGCGGGACGAGTTTTTCTTCTTCTTGCTTATCACAGGGGAAGGGAAGGATCCGGGGTAATCGGATATGATAACCACCTTGGAGCCGTCAAGGCTATCCTAGTAGA
Organism: Elymus sibiricus; assembly: GCA_039707655.1. Lineage (NCBI taxonomy): Eukaryota > Viridiplantae > Streptophyta > Magnoliopsida > Poales > Poaceae > Elymus > Elymus sibiricus. Next base: position 258,890,216 of record CM077663.1, on the reverse strand, counting down.
AAACCCCATCTTCGAGCTCAATCGAGAGATCCGGATCATCATGAAAGCCCGGATCATCGTCACGGGAATAGTCCTCGGGCTGGGGGGGCGGACAGTTAACTGTCTCGATGAAGCCCCTCTATTCCTGTTCACATAAAGTTAAAAGGCTTCGGTCAAAAAGGGACGAATTGAAAACCCGAATTGTGGTCACGGGGTTGAAAGGCTCACCCATTCGATGGGATTGTGGCTTGAGTATCCCTCCTTGGTCGACCGCCGAATAAAATCTTCTTGCTCCCCCTTGTATAGGTCGGCAAGAGCGGCGGCTAATGCTGTTTGATCGGCAGGGCCCAGTCTTCGAGAGCGAGTAGTGTCGCTTGTCCCGTTGTAACACCACAAGGGGTGTATCCTCTGTTGAAGGGGTTAGACGCACCGGGTGATGGCGGCGGCCATGACGTCTATCATGGTCAGCTTGTGATGGGCTAGTACCCTCACACGGGCTGCTAAGCGCTTGTGACGCCCGGATAATTAAGCTACAGTAATCCCACACTAATGGTGCCATGTCATCACTGTTACTGTTGTTAAATCACACTTCGTTTAAAATCCATATCAAATTCAAAATTTAATCAAAGTCAAATTAATATTTCTTCAAACAATAAAACAAAAATGTTCATAATGTTTCAAATATTCTCAAAGAAATTATAAAAATATAATCAACATTAATTGAATCCCTAAAATAACCCTAACCTCCAACAACAGTACCCAAATCGGTTATTTAAATCCAACTCCATTCAAATAAAATTCAAATGAATTCAAAATACTCCCAAACCTTTGGAGGCAGTAAGGAATACCGCATAATGATTTTTGGAACAAGTTGTACATTATATATATATAGTATATTGACAACAGAAAGACAAAACAGAAACTGCAAAAATAAAATAGAAAAGAAGATAAGAAAAAGGAGAAGAGCCACTGGGCACTAAGGCCCAGTGCTACAGTACGGAGCCCAGCCCACCGGGGCCCTTCTCCCTCCTCCCACCTGCTCCCGCGCCGTGTCACGGCCGGAGCCGCGGTGATCGCCGACGCCGCACGCATCGCCCATCCGCCGTTTTCTTGCGAGGATAAGGATCCCCTCCACGCCGTGGTGAACCCTAGCACGCCATTCCCCCCCTCGCCCAGCTCGCTCTCCCCTCTCTCCCTCCTTCAGATCCGCCGGCCGCCGCCATGGCCGACGGGTAGCCGCGGCCACTGAGCCTCCCACTCGTCGCCTCCGTGCCAAGAAGGGCCGCCGTGAGCTTCTCCTTCGACCACATGAGGGATCACTAGAAGAGTGTCTAGAGGGGGGGGGGTGAATAGACTACAAGCAGGAATTAAAAACCTAACCTTTTCCCAAGTTAATAGGTTGGCAGATTTTAGCATTCCATGACAAATTAGCAAGTCTAACAGCCCTACACATGCATGTCAACAAATATGGTGGCGGAAAGTAAAGACATTGCACATGAAGTAAAGAGTAGAGATATGGAGATCAAACTCAATTGGAGACGCAAGGATTTTTTCCCGTGGTTCCGATAGGTGGTGCTATCGTACAACCACGTTTATGGAGTCTTCAACCCACGGAGGGTAACGGTCGCGAGAGTCCACGGAGGGCTCCACCCATAAGGGTCCACGAAGTAGCAACCTTGACTATTCCATAACGGCTTCCGTCCACGAAGGACTAGCCTCACTATGGGTAGATCTTCACGAAGTAGGCGATCTCCTTGCCCTTACAAACTTCTTGGTTCACTCCACAACACGAAGTAGGAGGCTCCCAAGCGACACCTAACCAATCTAGGAGGCACCACCCTCCAAAAGGTAATAGGCTCGGTAATGACGATGAACTCCTTGCTATTGTGCTTCAAGATGATAGACTCCTCAACACACAATCACTCTCTCACAGATTTGGCTTGGTAGAAGAGATGGGATTGGTGGAAAGCAACTTGGGGAGGCTAGAAATCAAGATCCATATGGTTGGAGTGGAAGATCTTGACCTCAACACAAGGCTAGGTGGTTCTCTCTCAGAAAACTGGATGGGGCAAGTATGGAATAGTTCTGAGTGCTTCTCTTTCGAGTAGGTGGTGGTGAAGGGGTATATATAGGCATCCCCAAAAATCCAACCGTTACACACAAAATTACCAACTCGGTGACACCGATGTGTTAATCTCGGTGGTACCGAAGTGACCAAAAGGTGGCAACTTTTGAATCTCGGTGAGACCGATATAGGAAACTCGGTTGCACCGATAAGGTGACCAACGGTCAGATTCCCAATCTCGGTGACGCCGATCCAACATTCTCGGTGGTACCGAAAATGTGAATTTGCGTAACAGAAAGTTGGCAACCTAAAATCGGTGGCACCGGTATGGAATCGGTTGCACCGAAGTGACTAGGGTTTGGCTGAGTCTGTCTAGGGTTTGGAATCGGTGGCACCGGGATTGGAATGTTGGTTGCACCGATTTTGGGTGTTTGGCTTAGGACAGACTTTAGTGGGAGAGCTTGTGGATGTTTTTGGCGACTATCACTTGTGCATGTTTGAGCATATTGTTCACCAGCAAAACCTTACCCCCTTTTAATAGTATTGGCTTTCCTATGGACTCAAAGTGATTTCTCATAAATGTAAAATGTAGAGTCCTCTTGCTTGAAGCTTTGCCAACCTATTTCCTTGCATCTTGGGGTATTCCACAATCTCCTTTTGCCAATCCTTTTCTCCATGGACTTGTATCTGAAATACACTAGGTAAAGGTATTAGTCCAAGAGACAATGTATGTTGTCATGAATTATCAAAACCACCAAGGGAGCATGTTGTGCTTTCAATCTCCCCCTTTTTGGTAATTGATGACAACATACAATCAAAGCTTCAAATAAAGATATGCATGGATATAATGAAGACTTTGAGAGACACATGACTCAGATTTGCTCCCCCTAAATGTGTGCAGTCCTTTAAAGTATAGTTGCTTTGGAATGCATGGACACACATATGGATGAAGGGATATACTAACTCATGTATATCTTGGCTATATGCATCAATTATATATGAATGAGATGTATCCTTGTTCAAGACTTCACTCTTGCAAACAATATGTGCAAGAAGCAAGAGATCATCTTGATCAAAGGTATGATGCATATACTTACCTTGAGTTCTTGAGCATTCTAGTAGTAGAAACACACTTTAGAAAACAATGTTAGGAAACACAAGAGTATTCTACCAATCAAAGGCAATAGAACTCAAAAGTGCCAAGATATGGAGAACATATAGAAGATAGTAATCATTATGATTGATATGTCTCCAAGATCATTAGAATTTTCTTCCCTTAGATATGAACGGTAGTTCATCCTCTCCCCCTGAATCTCAGCATGTAGATATTGGAATTGGATAGGGTGAGAAAGGTAAACTTCCAAATTTGTCTTCTCCTCCTACTTTGATACTGAACATCCTCTCCTTGTTTAAGTAAGTATGAATATTGATATTGGCTCTCCCCCTTGATCATGTCTCCCCCTTCGCATAAGCATGTATCTCCCCTTTAGCATGAAGCTTTGTTCTTCTCCCCCTTTGGCATTAATTTCCAAAAAGGTCAAAAACAGGGATAGATACAGGGATCATTGACTGAGAAGGGATCCTTGAGAACATGGGTCACTGAATGTAGGTTTCATGAAAGCTGAGGGAATCATGGAAAATAGTTTCTCTCCTTTTGAGATGATGTAAGACTTTGTTTTTCTCCCCCTTCTTCCATTAAGATAGGAATCCTTGAATAAAGAAATTTTCTCCCTAAGATCAGCTTTGTTATTCTCCCCCTTTTTTTTGTATATAAACGGGGTCATCGAAGTAACAGAAGTATTGCTAGAGAGATCACAAAGGAAACACAGAGTAAAAAAAGGAACGCAAATAAGAAATAGAAACAAATCGGTGACTCCGAGACAGATACACCGGTGGTACCGAGATTTTGTGGTGCAGCTCATCTGCAATGTCGGTAGAACCGAGATGTTTGTATCGGCGGCACCGAGTCAGAAACAGAACGAAGGACCAAGTTTCTGATTTCGGAGAAACAAAAGAAAATAAGGGAATGCAAATGATTTTACAAAGAGATATCAACTAGATAAGATTTGAGTGATTCCGAGAAGTCTTACAAAAAGAGAGTGAACCACACAAGATTCTTAACTAGATGATGGGCGGTGACTAGGTCACCTATATTAGAGTATATTGACATAGGAGCCAAGCAAGAATACTTGATCATAGGTCATACTCTACGTTAAGGTCAGAATGGGGTTACCATTTTTCGATTAAGCATTTTAATGTCTTCATATCACTTGAGTTGCTTTACCTCATTACTTGGAGTAAAGCCTTTTTCAAGGACATGAGTACATACCTTTGAGTGATGTTGATGACGTAGCTTGTAGGTGAACTTGTTTAGGATGCTCGAGGTTGATGAAGATCTTCTTGAGTTTTGGAGCAATCCTTCTCGTTTTAGTACACTTGTCACCTACAAGGGTTAGTCATGCAAGGAAGGGTAATAGATATATCCATTTGACATGATACCAAATTGAGAATTATGAATATGGGTCAAGGATATGCTTTGATATCTTCTTCCTTCCATCATCAAGAGGGGATGTGGATACTTGGTCAAGACAAGATTTCTTAGGATTTGAGTTGGTTGCAATCTCATGGAATGAAGTTCTTCCAAGTACCTACAAAAGATTAGATGCAATACAAGGGAGCATAGAATTCCATGGCATAAGATAACATGTTAGGAATATCATGGAAGTATTGAGAAAGCTCATGCCCTTGCAAGCATCCGAGTGAGTCTAGCTCAGGTTTGAAGCATCAATGATGTTCTACTCACTCCTCAAGTGACAAAAGGTTTTCTCATCAAGCGGTTTGGTAAAGATATCGGCCAATTGCTTGTTAGTGCGAACATGCTTAAGTTTAATATCTCCTTTGGCAACATGATCACGAATGAAATGATGTCTAACTTGAATATGTTTAGTTCGAGAATGTTGCACGGGATTATGACCAATCTTAATAGCACTTTCGTTGTCACAAAGTAATGGAACATTTCTAACATGGATTCCATAATCTTTAAGAGTTTGTGTCATCCATAGTAATTGTGCACAATAAGATCCAGCAGCAATGTACTCAGCTTCGGCAGTAGATAGAGATACAGAGTTTTGTTTCTTGGAGGACCAAGATACAAGAGATCTACCCAAAAATTGACAAGTACCCAAGGTGGATTTTCTATCAACCTTGTCACCGGCATAGTCCGAATCGGAATAGCCAACAAGGTTAAAGGAAGATCCCTTGGGATACCAAATGCCAAAGTTTGGTGTTTGTATCAAATATCTCACAATACGTTTCACGGCCAAAAGATGACACTCTTTAGGTGCAGCTTGATATCTTGCACACATGCAAACACTAAGCATAATATCGGGACGGGAGGCACATATATATAGCAATGAGCCAATCATAGATCGATAGACCTTTTGATCAACGGGTTCATCCTCTCTGGTAAGATCAACATGTCCACTAGTAGGCATGGGAGTTTTCATACCTTCGCACTCTTGCATGTTGAACTTCTTGATCAAGTCCTTGGTATACTTAGTTTGAGATATGAAAGTTCCTTCTCTTGATTGCTTGATTTGCAAGCCAAGAAATAATTTCAGCTCACACATCATAGACATCTCATACTTTTCGGACATCAACCTTCCAAATCTTTCACTAAATTGAGGGTTAGTTGAACCAAAGATAATATCATCCACATAGATTTGGCACACAAATAATTCACCATTAACTCTCTTAGTGAACAAGGTTGCATCAATTTTACCGATCTCAAAACCCTTTTCAACAAGAAATTTCGTTAAGCATTTATACCAAGCACGAGGGGCTTGTTTAAGACCATAAAGAGCTTTACGAAGCTTATAGACATGATTAGGTTTCTTAGGATTTACAAAACCAGGTGGTTGCTTAACATAAACCTCTTCTTCAAGTTCACCATTTAAAAAGGCACTTTTAATGTCCATTTGATAAAGCGTGATATCATGATGCTTAGCATAAGCAAGAAGAATGCGAATAGTTTCAAGTCTAGCGACGGGGGCATAAGTATCACCGTAGTCCATACCTTCGACTTGCGTATATCCTTGGGCTACGAGACGAGCCTTGTTCCGTACAACTTGACCGTCTTCATCTTGCTTGTTTCGAAACACCCATTTGGTTCCGATGATGTTGTGCTCATCCTCGGGCTTCTCCACAAGTGTCCACACTTCGTTCCTTTCGAAGTTGTGAAGCTCTTCATGCATCGCGTTCACCCAATCAGCATCTTCGAGAGCTTGTTCTACCTTCAAGGGCTCAATGCTAGAGATGAAAGAATAATGCTCACAAAAGTTAGCTAGACAAGTTTTACAGCGAGTGATTCTCCCGGTTTGGATGTCACCAAAGATTTGGTTTAGGGGATGGTTCTTGGTCACTTGAGCTCGAACTCGGGGTATCTTGGGCTTGTTAGATGGTGGAGCTTCTTCTTCTTCATCATCATCTCCTTCATCTTCGTTGTTGTTGACGATGTCGTTCCCTTGAGGTGGTGGTGAAGGAGGTTGTGGTGGATCTTCATGATGCACTTCCTCCTCTTCATCATCTTGCCGTGTACCGCTTGTGGATGCCTCCATGTCATGTTGTGGTTCACCTTGACGTGAAGTAGGGGCTTCCACTTGAGTTGATGAAGTACTTTCCTTCACCTCCATGGGACGAATCTTGCCGATGGGCAAATCTTGGATAGCTTCCGAAGGGTCCTTATCACCTACATCATTTGGCAATTGTTCGACTTGCGAACCATTAGATTCATCAAACTTCACATCTACCGTCTCTTCAACTTTTCGAGTGAAGTTGTTGTAGACACGGTAAGTGTGAGAGTTCGATCCGTAACCGAGTAGAAATCCTTCGTGAGATTTAGGAGCAAATTTAGTACGACGATGCTTATCAAGAATGTAGCACTTTGAGCCGAATACCCGAAAGTATCCAACTTGGGGTTTGTTACCGGTGAGTAGCTCGTATGCCGTTTTATCGAGAAGCTTGTGCAAGTAGAGTCGGTTTGTGGCATGACATGCTGTTTCCACGGCTTGTGCCCAAAAGTGTCTTGGCGTCTTGTATTCGTCAAGCATCGTTCTTGCCATCTCAATGAGCGTCCGGTTCTTCCTCTCAACAACTCCATTTTGTTGAGGCGTGTACGTAGCCGAGAACTCATGTGAGACACCTTCTTCGTCAAGGAAGGTATCCACATGGGTGTTCTTGAACTCCGATCCGTTATCGCTTCGAACCTTCTTGATCTTCACTTCAAACTGATTTTGCGCTTTGCGAGCGAAGTTCTTGAAGATCTTTTGAACCTGCGACTTATCATCAAGAAAGAATACCCACGTAAATCTGGAAAAATCATCAACTATAACTAGACCATAGGAATTTCCACCGAGGCTTTTCTAAGCATTGGGACCAAAAAGATCCATATGAAGTAACTCGAGTGGTCTCCTAGTAGTCATGATATTTTTAACGGGATGACTTCCACCTACTTGCTTTCCGGCTTGACAAGCACTACAAAGCCTATCTTTGTCAAAGATAACATCTTTAACACCAAGTATATGATCACCTTTAATAAGCTTGTCTAAATTACGCATGCCAACATGTCCTAATCTTCTATGCCAAAGCCAACCTTTAGAAGATTTAGCAATTAAACAAGTGCGAGGTTTGGATCTCTTAGTGAAGTCAACAATGTATAGATCACCTCTACGGAAACCGATAAAGACCATTTTATGATTATCTTGACGAAACACTTGGCAATCTACTTTCGTGAATAGCACATTAAATCCAAAGTCAGCAAGTCTAGATACGGAAAGAAGATTGTAGCCAAGAGATTCAACAAGCATAACATTTTGATAGAGCTATCATGGGATATGGCCACCTTACCAAGACCAAGTACCTTACCCTTGGAGTTGTCTCCAAACGTTACGTACCTTCGCGGTCCATGGTTTGGTGTGATCTCTTCAAACATTTCTCTATCTCTAGTCATATGATCGGTACATCCGCTATCGAGAATCCACTCTTTTCCTCCGGACATATAATCCTTGAAGTTTGCCATGAGACTTAGATTCTTCATGATCTTCTCACACTCGATGTCGAACAGCTCATCTTCATCATAGTAGCCATGTTCCACATTGTCATCATCAAGTGGGAAATCCTCGTCATAAAGAACAAGAGATTCGTTAGGATTGTGATCATGACAATGTTCAAGTTTATGAATGCGAAGGGCCTCTATAATGATATTGTTGATAGTAGTGACATCTCCTTTAGCACGCATGAGGTCTCTAAGCTCAAATAGACAATCATCAAACTTAGGATCACTAGGCGTCATTTTGTGGAAGGCAATAGTTTTATGAAGAATTTCATCAAGATTACTCAATGAATGATTTGGATATCGTTTCTCCAAATCATTCCACAAAGTGTAAGCACAAGCAAAATTCTTCATTTGATTAAGCATATTTCTAGGTAAAGCTCTAACAATAAGATTGACAGTTCTAAGATTGCATAGCATATCAATTTCCTCTTCGTGTGTGGGATGTAAAGGATCAATGGGAGGAACATAGGGGCACATAACATATTTGCTCAATTGAAACTCATTAAACAGCTCAAGCATCAAGGTTTTCCATTGACTATAGTACTCTCCATTAAGAATAGGCCATCTACAGCTCAAACTCCCTATACTAGACACATCCATCTTCCTCCTCGGTGATTAAACCGAAGCAATGGAGACCAAGGCTCTGATACCAATTGAGGGATCACTAGAAGAGTGTCTAGAGGGGGGGGGTGAATAGACTACAAGCAGGAATTAAAAACCTAACCTTTTCCCAAGTTAATAGGTTGGCAGATTTTAGCATTCCATGACAAATTAGCAAGTCTAACAGCCCTACACATGCATGTCAACAAATATGGCAGCGGAAAGTAAAGACATTGCACATGAAGTAAAGAGTAGAGATATGGAGATCAAACACAATTGGAGACGCAAGGATTTTTTTCCCGTGGTTCCGATAGGTGGTGCTATCGTACATCCACGTTTATGGAGTCTTCAACCCACGGAGGGTAACGGTCGCAAGAGTCCACGGAGGGCTCCACCCATAAGGGTCCACGAAGTAGCAACCTTGACTATTCCATAAGGGCTTCCGTCCACGAAGGACTAGCCTCACTATGGGTAGATCTTCACGAAGTAGGCGATCTCCTTGCCCTTACAAACTTCTTGGTTCACTCCACAACACGAAGTAGGAGGCTCCCAAGCGACACCTAACCAATCTAGGAGGCACCACCCTCCAAAAGGTAATAGGCTCGGTAATGACGATGAACTCCTTGCTCTTGTGCTTCAAGATGATAGACTCCTCAACACACAATCACTCTCTCACAGATTTGGCTTGGTAGAAGAGATGGGATTGGTGGAAAGCAACTTGGGGAGGCTAGAAATCAAGATCCATATGGTTGGAGTGGAAGATCTTGACCTCAACACAAGACTAGGTGGTTCTCTCTCAGAAAACTGGATGTGGCAAGTATGGAATAGTTCTGAGTGCTTCTCTTTCGAGTAGGTGGTGGTGAAGGGGTATATATAGGCATCCCCAAAAATCCAACCATTACACACAAAATTACCAACTCGGTGACACCGATGTGTTAATCTCGGTGGTACCGAAGTGACCAAAAGGTGGCAACTTTTGAATCTCAGTGAGACTGATATAGGAAACTCGGTTGCACCGATAAGGTGACAAACGGTCAGATTCCCAATCTCGGTGACGCCGATCCAACATTCTCGGTGGTACCGAAAATGTGAATTTGCGTAACAGAAAGTTGGCAACCTAAAATCGGTGGCACTGGTATGGAATCGGTTGCACCGAAGTGACTAGGGTTTGGCTGAGTCTGTCTAGGGTTTGGAATCTGTGGCACCAGGATTGGAATGTTGGTTGCACCGATTTTGGGTGTTTGGCTTAGGACAGACTTTAGTGGGAGAGCTTGTGGATGTTTTTGGCGACTATCACTTGTGCACGTTTGAGCATATTGTTCACCAGCAAAACCTTACCCCCTTTTAATAGTATTGGCTTTCCTATGGACTCAAAGTGATTTCTCATAAATGTAAAATGTAGAGTCCTCTTGCTTGAAGCTTTGCCAACCTATTTCCTTGCATCTTGGGGTATTCCACAATCTCCTTTTGCCAATCCTTTTCTCCATGGACTTGTATCTGAAATACACTAGGTAAAGGTATTAGTCCAAGAGACAATGTATGTTGTCATGAATTATCAAAACCACCAAGGGAGCATGTTGTGCTTTCACCACACCCCGCCATTTGAGCCCGGAGACGCTACAGCCTCGCCCCGAGACGTTTTCTTCTTCGGATCCCCGCCGCCGTTCGTCGTCGTCTCCAGCCACGTCGAGCCCTCCCCGAGCACGCTTTGAACGGCTACGCCTCACAGTGAGCCTCCGCTTCCTCCCCTCTCGCTCTCGTCGCCGTTAGCTGCCTCTAGGGCCCTCCCCAACGTGCAACCGAGCTTGCCTCCGCGGAGCTCGTCGCCGGCAGGGCTCCGGTCACCAAATTGTCTTGGGCTCATGCCCATTCTGCTCGCCCGCACGCGTACGTCTAGCCTCGCTAATTACATCGCTCGCGCGCGCACCGTAGCGTCGTCCCCGTCGCGCACCCGTAACCGCCGCCGCCTGCCGTCATCGCCGGCAACGATTCCGGTCGACTCCGGCGACGCCACCACCACCGTTGGACGCGCGCTCGAGTGGCCGTTCCAACGCACTAAGCCGCGTGCCAAATGGACGCCCGTAGGCGAATTCCGACGAGGGCCGTGGCCCTCCGCCGCGTTTCGATGTCGCCGGCGGCTAGTCGCCGGCCACCGCTGAGCTGGCACCCCCGGGGCCACCCCCAGAGTCGCTGCCAACGGGCCCCACGGGCCCCGTTGACTGGGTTGACCCAGTCAACGTGCTGACTGGGCACCCGTGTGCCACTGACATGTGGGGCCCGTACCCCCAGTGTCTATGACATATGGGCCCCCACTGTCAGTTGCCTAATTAACTAATTAGGATAATTAAAATAGTTAATTTAAACTAATTAGTCACTGACATGTGGACCAACCTGTTAATTAAACCTGTTTAAATTAATCTGATAAACTGGAATTGGCCTGAGTCAATGACAGGTGGGGCCCACTAGTCAGGTTTGACCTGGCCAGCCCCCTGTTGACTGCTGATGCAATGCTGACCTGATGCTGACGCCACCATTCACTATTCTGGATAATGTTGGATTTAATTAATTAAAATAATTCCAGAAAATGATTAAAACTTTGAAAAATCATAGAAAATAATCTGTAGCTCAGATGGAAAAACTTTATACATGAAAGTTGATCAGAAAAATCCCACGAATCCAAATATGCCCTCCATTCATCTGTCACATGCTCCTAGCATGATGACCATGAAACTTTCACCTCCAGATCGTCTGTCCCGTTTCGTCTGCAGCGTATAGTACTGCGTTAGTGCATGCCTAGCCCTGCATATTGTCATGTCATGCATCGTATTGCATCTGTGCTTTATATTTATTGTTTCTTCCCCCTCTTCTCTCCGGTAGACCCCGAGACTGACGGTGCTGCCGGGTACGACTACACCGCCGACGACCAGCCTTTTGCCGCAGAGCAGCAAGGCAAGCAACCCCCCCTTGAGCATTCCGATATCGCCTATTCCTTTCTCTCTCATGCTTGCATTAGATTTTTGCTACTGTATTAGTTAGCTCCTATTCTGATACATAGCCTGTTTTTGATAAACCGTACTTTACCCGCAATCATACCAACTGCTTAGTATAGGTGGATCAGTGAATCCCCAGTGACCCCTTAGTCCCAGTTGCCCCTGCTTCTTCATCGACGACTCGACGACTCGAAGATTCGAAGACTCGGTCAACCGACCGACAAGCCAGGCCCCTCACATCACCGCACTCCCCTTAGTTATACGACTCTGCAGCGCTACTATCGAGTACCGAGGGTGACACCTCGTGAAGTACTCCTGATGCTAGCTCTGTAGTGCAGCTAGTCGGTCGTGGTTATCGAGGGTGATTCCTCCTTCACCACTCCCGACGATGACTCTGCCGTGCAACCCCTCAAGTGTGGGACCCTCGAGGGTGATTCCTCTAGTTCCACCTTGACGGTTTCATCGAGCAGGGACCATTGAGGGTGATTCCTCAGTTCCTGCCTTGATGTTTTAGACACACAGTTACCTTGACTTGACATTTGTTACATGTGAAAGACGGGACTGGAGGGACAAGCGGTACCACCCTGGTTGAGGTGGACCTGAGTTCTCGACAGTCTTGAAACGGGTCGGCCCCAAGGGTACCCGTGTGAGATGTGGTGGGATGCGCCGGTAAGGCATCCGGGTTATGTTGAGGCGTGGACTGGCGAGAGAGGCCTTTGCCACACATCCTCGAGTCGGGGTGACGGGACCGCACTTTGAGGGTCGCGATTGCCCCGCATTAATAAAATGCTAATGGGTTGGGTGCTTGATCTGAGTTAGGTCGTTGGCCTTAATATGCACTAACCATCACGTGGGAAAGTTATGGGCACTCAGCGTTGTTGTATCAGCCAAAGCTCTTCGGACGTCAGCAATGGAGCGGCGCGCGCCCGAGTGGTCCGCTACGGCATCGCGCTTGTTACTAAGGGGTGCTAGGACTGACCTCGGCCGCCCTCGCATCGTGCAGGTGTGCAAAGGGTGATTGGGCCCATGACCCCTGCGCGCATAGGATTTAGACCGGCGGGCTGGCCTCTTCGATGAGTCTAGGTGGGGCGACGACGTGCTGATATCCCGAGGCCGGGCATGACCCAGGAAAGTGTGTCCGGCCGGAGGTGACTCAGGCGTGTTGGGTAATATGTGGTGCACCCCTGCAGGGATGAATAGTCTATTCGAATAGCCGTGTCCACGGTAACAGGACGACTTGGAATTGTACCTTGACCTTATACAACTATAATTGTAATTTAATTTGAAATGAATTGTGGCTCCGGGATTGCTTCCTCGCAGGGAGTCGAGGAAGGATCTCTGGGCGTGGTTACTTAATAAAATTGCTACAACAATATGACTATATATGTGAGATACCAATCTGCACTCTTCTAATGCTGCAAGATGTTGAAGATGCTAGTCTTCGATAGGACTAGGCCTTCCCCCTCATTCTTGCTTTCTGCAGTCAGTCCAGATATAACCCATTCCCTTGATAATGATGCATACTTAGCATAGTTCTGATGTCAGTCTTGCGAGTACTTTGGATGAGTACTCACAGCTGCTTTCCTTTCCTTTTCCCCCTCGATACGTTACCGCGTTCAGACGATGGAGTCCAGGAGATGGAGTACGCCGGAGACGACTGCTACACCACCGCTGGAGCCTACTACTACGTGGAGGTTGCTCCCGACGCTCAGGAGTAGTTAGGAGGTTCCCAGGCAGGAGGCCTCGCCTCTTTCGATCCATTGCTTATGTTTGTGCTAGCCTTCTTAAGGCAAAACTTGTCTAACTTATGTTTGTACTCAGATATATTTGCTTCCGCTGACTCGTGTTTATGTCGAGCTTTGTATTCGAGCCCTCGAGGCCCCTGGTTTGTAATATGGAGCTGTATGACTTTATATTTTTGTCTTTTGTTGTGTTGTGATATTAATCAGTGAGTCCCTAATCTTGGTCGTACGCATTGCGTGCATGATTAGTGTACAGACAAGAATGGGGGCGTCACAAGTTGGTATCAGAGCCGACTGCATGTAGGTAGCCCCCTTTCCAACTCCTTGGCCAAAGTTGAGTCTAGTACTTGAAAAACTTTTACTAACATCGTTGTGTGGCTTACGGGCCCACATTTCAATCGGGTGGTATTAGGATCTTTTACTCCTCGACTATACTTTGGGTTCTGATCTCTCTTCTCTTTCGGGTTAAAGATTTTATTAACTCTAACTCTAGGTTCTCGTAACTACTTCCCCCGGAGAGCCCCTCATTTCAGACGATGTCTCGATTCATCAGAAGACTCCGAAGGTACTCTCTGATGTTTTCCGAGACTTTGTGCTCATCGGTTTTGCAATTCCCTACCACCGATAAGTCCCTATGGATGAATAATTGCACTTGTCATTCATACAATCCTTTCTCGTTGCTCTTGTTGTTACAAGATGCCCCGAAATACTCTCCATTTCCCCGATAACCCTTTGAGTTTACTGCCTTGCAGTTCTTTCCGCATGAAAAACCTTACGGTTAATTCCTCACATTTATCGAGGATCCGTTCAATCCAGTTGTTCATGTGTTCCACAAAATTCTTCGAAATACTTTTCGATCTTCCGAAAATCCTCTGCAGCTTGTTGCTCTTGAAATTCTTGCCTGCTCGCATAATGGTTAACTCCATATGTCTAGTAGTCTTCGTTGACATCCCTTGTCCTTGCCATTTTGAGCCTATTGATTCAATGTGTGCGTATGCACGCAGTCATCAGGTGATCCTTTTAAATTATCTTTCCGGCTCAAACGTCCTTCCGGACATGAGTTGGTTCTCGGCAAGTCAAACCTTTATTGGTTGTCCGACTAAGTCTTTTCAACTTGTCTATCCTTGATCAGAGCGTCTGCTTCTGATCCTTAGTTTTGGAAATCATAATTCCTTTGTATTTTAAGCAACAGACTATTCAGGTGTCTCTTGAATCCGATACCTCTGCATTCTTTCTTCCTCTGATTGAGTACCGATACTCACATCAACTTCGTTGTGGATCGCCCGATCCATTGTTGGGTTATTATCCGACAATGTCGTTCATATTCAATCACCTTGTGAGTTCTTCCCCTGATACGTAATGCCTTGGTAAATTGTACCCTCTGTTTTGCCAACCATGCTCTACGCTTGAGTTTGTGTTAACTACTCTTGAAGCTGGTGGTATATGCTCCTAAGATGCCCCGATGGGTTGAACCTATGCCTTCCTTAATCCGTGTGGACCCGACAGTTTTCACGAGTCATACTTTCCTGGTGTTTTACCAGTTAAACCTTCATAACTATAACTTTATCAAAGGCGAGGTGTAAATGGAAGGTGATGCATTGATGAATTGGGAGTCGACATTGAACTTGTGTTCATGCCCATGGAAATGATGTAGACCGTCTCGGAAGCCCCTTTGCAAAATAATTATTCGTCCGTATGATCCTTTCGGTATCCTTAATTTGATCGATTGCAGTTATGGTTCCGACCATACTATCCTTATTAATTTATCCGAAGGTAATTCATTCCGGTGCCTCGTCAATTTTTGACAAGGTTAAAGTATCTGCTGTCGCAGGTCAATGACTCAGATTCTACTTTTATCTTGTTCTACCTTCGAGTTTTACCCTCTGGTATCTCGAGGATATCACGCCTTTGCACTACATCTTATTAACTTTGATGAGGTAAGAATTTTCCTTGTCTTAGTCACTCCACGGGTTCTGGGATTGTTGACAACCGAGAACACCGATTGGAAAATTTATTCCACACTGCAACTTAATACCCCCTTGTAATTGTTACTGGGAATATCAAAGTCAATCTGGTCATTCCTAGACTATCGGCTACATCCTTGTCTTGCTATCTTTGAATGTGCTACCTCGTCCTTCTCTGGTACGCAAATCCTTCAGAGTGTGAGCATTGCTTACGTCGAGCTTTCAACATCATGTTGTTTGTCCTGAAAAGCAACCCCGATATCGAGCTTGCATCTTATCTGTTGTTCCTATAACCTTCCACGTTGTCGTTCCCCTACTTGACGCCACCGCTGTTCGGTTGCATTCTCTTGAAAACTCTCGACAAATGGTGTCGTGATCGTCGTCCACGACTTAACTTCTTCTGAGACGTCAACTGAGTTCTTGATGAGAAATACCTTCCTTGCCCTCGATGATTTTTGTGATCATCGACAACCCCATTGACTTCCTTCCATCGCAAATTTGTCCATGATATGGATGCAACTTGCTATCCAGCTTGTGTTATGTTCTGCCTTGAACTATTACTGTCTTTTGTGTCGAGAATGTTGTGAGGATTGCTCCACCTCTTAGAAATTCTTGGCATAGTGATACTTCTCAACATCAAACGATGCTGCTTTGATTCTAACTTCTGGCAACCCTATTGCTTTGAAGTTAACGATCGTCAGTTCGTTCTTAGGCTGTTGGTTATTGAATCCACACTCTAACATTGATCTTGCTACCTAAGGTCATGTTTCGGACGCACTTTTCAATCAATGGTTATTGATGTATGTTTTCCTCGATCATACAACATTATATCATTTGAGCTGACAAATGCCATCTCCTTGTTCACATAATTGTGGAAATCCATCCGTTTGGAATCTCGACGAATTGTTGCTGAGCCATCAGCCACATCCTCTTCTCCCTCGTGGTTCATGGTGAACATTTAAATTAGTGTTGGAAACCTTGAAAGCATTATCTTTGTGCCTAGTTCATGAAGAATATGTTTGGTAAAAGAAGTGTCATTCTATAAGTTCACGTGCATTTTTGCCACCGTGCTTATGGGAAAATTTTGTCTCGCTTCCTCTGGAACCGTCCCAATTCATTCAGGCATGTGCGAAGTCTTCTATGGTTTGATAGATTTGTTACCTTCACTCCATGTGTATTTCCTAGCACGCTAGGCCACTGATTGATTTGATTTGTCCTAGTCCAGACTTACACATGGAATTTTGATATCCTCTATGATGGTCCCCAAATCAGAACTGATTGCCCTCCATTCTAGAAACTTCCATGTGGGCACGAATGGCTTGACTTTGTGTTCATGTGTCTTGTAGTCTGGCTATTGATTCAAGGCTTACTTCTATCGTTCTTTCCGAGATTCTTGCAACATCATCTCGTAGATATGTGTTGCATCCTCTTTCTTCTCAGGCCTTCTATGCCTGAGATATCCTGACACCAACCAGATCTGAATCTCGGACATATATGATGGTTGGAACATTATCAAGAATTATAACTTTGGTCTTTATTACTCGGTAAGGTGATGTTGAAGCCAGCACACCTGGCCGGATGACCTATTGTTATAATGCTTTGTCCAACAAGGATTGCCATTCTTCCATGGTGATATTATAAGACTTAATTTATAAGTTGTTCCTACTAGATCCTTCGTGTATCCAAACTCCATACTTTACTCGGGACACCATATCATTGCTATCCCGAAGCATGAATGTGGTATACCGATCATCAAAGGGAATAATGTAAGCCCAATGCTAATTGTTGCTTGATCAATTATCCAAACGCCATTGTATGGGAATGTCATGAATTCCTTCCCCCCTACCTACATGGTTATCTACTTGCTATCTTGTCTTGTAAATCATGCTCTGTTTCTCCTTGGGAAAGATATACTCCTAAAACTTGAGTATAAACACATTTTCCTTTCCATTGGTCTGTTTAATGTGATAAACACATTTTCCTTTCCATTGGTCTGTATAATGTGGTAAACACATTTTCCTTTCCATTGGTCTGTTTAATGTGATAAACATATTTTCCTTTCCATTGGTCTGTTTAATGTGATGAACACATTTTCCTTTCCATTGGTCTGGTTGATCTAATAATCACATTTTCCTTTCCATTGGTCTGTTTAACCTTTCTTGAGATTATATGATCTAAGCAGTGATAATTCCCTGCTTAGGTAAACCCCTCGATGAACAAGCCTGTCAGTAAGATTCTGTTACTATTGTTGATAACATTCCGGTAACCGCCGGTGGACGAGAACTTTGCCTAATGGTCCGCCTTGTCTCGACAAGCAGGAAGATGGTTCTCTTCGTCCCCCGCCCTTGGTACCGATGTTGTTGCCGACATAATTGACAGATTTTCCTCCGACATGTCTTGCTACCATGACCGCGCAAGATGTCACCGCTCTCCATATTTTAACCCACATGATGGGCCCTTAACCCATAGTTCCACAGGATCGAAACCTGGCTCTCCTGTACATCTTTGACCCCAAAGTATCCTTTGCACATGGCTTCGTTTGTAATTCCCGAGCAACCGCCTAAGGGATGATCTATTCTTGTGTCAGACGCAATATTTATTTCGTTGCTCTGAACCCCTTTTCACCTTCTGATCAGGCATCGAATGATTGCCTACCCGTTTGAAACTTTGGTACCATTGTATATTGCTCTCAATGAATTCCCTGAGTAACAACTCGAGAAATAATTCATGTCTTCTTCCTTGAGTTTACTGTCAGGTGCCCAACTTTGTGGAGATACGATCTTTCAGAGTTTCCCCCCTCTAATCGCATTCGTAGGACGATGAAGATCCCAAAGAAAGGATGACGACTTCATCAGGATGACCTGGAACAGAGAATTGAAGACTTCAACATAAGGGAACCAGCCTCTTCGATGAGAGCAACCAAGAACGAGAAGATCCGTTAGAGTTTCGTAACCTAAATTTGCCCCCTTACCTCTACCTCTTAATTCTCGGGACGAGAATTCTTGTTAGTAGGGGAAAATTGTGACGCCCGGATAATTAAGCTACAGTAATCCCACGCTAATGGTGCCATGTCATCACTGTTACTGTTGTTAAATCCCACTTCGTTTAAAATCCATATCAATTTCAAAATTTAATCAAAGTCAAATTAATATTTCTTCAAAGAATAAAACAAAAATGTTCATAATGTTTCAAATATTCTCAAAGCAATTATAAAAATATAATCAACATTAATTGAATCCCTAAAATAACCCTAACCTCCAACAACAGTACCCAAATCGGTTATTTAAATCCAACTCCATTCAAATAAAATTCAAATGAATTCAAAATACTCCCAAACATTTGGAGGCAGTAAGGAATACCGCATAATGATTTTTGGAACAAGTTGTACATTATATATATATAGTATATTGACAAAAGAAAGACAAAACAGAAACTGCAAAAATAAAACAGAAAAAAAGATAAGTAAAAGGAGAAGAGCCACTGGGCACTAAGGCCCAGTGCTACAGTACGGAGCCCAGCCCACCGGGGCCCTTCTCCCTCCTCCCACCTGCTCCCGCGCCGTGTCACGGCCGGAGCCGCGGTGATCGCCGATGCCACACGTGTCGCCCATCCGCCGTTTTCATGCGAGGATAAGGATCCCCTCCGCGCCGTGGTGAACCCTAGCACGCCATTCACCCCTCGCCCGGCTCGCTCTCCCCTCTCTCCCTCCTTCAGATCCGCCGGCCACCGCCATGGCCGATGGGTAGCCACGGCCACCGAGCCTCCCACTCGTTGCCTCCGTGCCAAGAAGGGCCGCCGTGAGCTTCTCCTTTGACCACACCCCGCCATTGGAGCCCGGAGACGCTGCAGCCTCGCCCCGAGACGTTTTCTTCTTCGGATCCCCGCCGCCGTTCGTCATCGTCTCCGGCCATGTCGAGCCCTCCCCGAGCACGCTTTGAACGGCTACGCCTCACAGTGAGACTCCGCTTCCTCCCCTCTCGCTCTCGTCGCCGTTAGCTGCCTCTGGGGCCCTCCCCGACGTGCAACCGAGCTCGCCTCCGCGGGGCTCGTCGCCGGCAGGGCTCCGGTGACCAAATGGTCTCGGGCTCATGCCCATTCCGCTCGCCCGCACGCGTACGTCTCGCCTCGCTAATTACATCGCTCGCGCGCGCACCCTAGCGTCGTCCCCGTCGCGCACCCGTAGCCGCCACCGCCTGCCGTCATCGCCGGCAACGATTCCGGTCGACTCCGGCGACGCCACCACCACCGTTGGACGCGCGCTCGAGTGGCCGTTCCAACGCACTAGGCCGCGTGCCAAATGGACGCCCGTAGGCGAATTCCGACGAGGGCCGTGGCCCTCCGCCGCGTTTCGACGTCGCCGGCTGCTAGTCGCCGGCCACTGCTGAGCTGGCACCCCCGGGGCCACCCTCAGGGTCGCTGCCAACGGGCCCCATGGGCCTCGTTGACTGGGTTGACCCAGTCAACGTGCTGACTGGGCACCCGTGTGCCACTGACATGTGGGGCCCCTACCCCCAGTGTCTATGACATATGGGCCCCCACTGTCAGTTGCCTAATTAATTAATTAGGATAATTAAAATAGTTAATTTAAACTAATTAGTCACTGACATGTGGACCCATCTGTTAATTAAACCTGTTTAAATTAATCTGATAAACTGGACTTGGCCTGAGTCAATGACAGGTGGGGCCCACTGGTCAGGTTTGACCTGGCCAGCCCCCTGTTGACTGCTGATGCAATGCTGACCTCATGCTGACGCCACCATTCACTATTCTTGATAATGTTGGATTTAATTAATTAAAAAAATTCCAGAAAATGATTAAAACTTTGAAAAATCATAGAAAATAATCTG
This sequence comes from Elymus sibiricus, assembly GCA_039707655.1. Taxonomy (NCBI): domain Eukaryota; kingdom Viridiplantae; phylum Streptophyta; class Magnoliopsida; order Poales; family Poaceae; genus Elymus; species Elymus sibiricus. Next base: position 258,869,917 of record CM077663.1, on the reverse strand, counting down.
TAGCTCAGATGGAAAAACTTTATACATGAAAGTTGATCAGAAAAATCCCACGAATCCAAATATGCCCTCCATTCATCTGTCACATGCTCCTAGCATGATGAACATGGAACTTTCACCTCCGGATCGTCTGTCCGATAAATTCAAAGGCCCGGGAAATATCGTCAGATATTCTCCCGTTTCGTGTGCAGCGTATAGTACTGCGTTAGTGCATGCCTAGCCCTGCATATTGTCATGTCATGCATCGTATTGCATCTGTGCTTTATATTTATTGTTTCTTCCCCCTCTTCTCTCCGGTAGACCCCAAGACTGACGGTGCTGCCGCGTACGACTACACCGCCGACGACCAGCCTTTTGCCGCAGAGCAGCAAGGCAAGCAACCCCCCCTTGAGCATTCCGATATCGCCTATTCCTTTCTCTCTCATGCTTGCATTAGATTTTTGCTACTGTATTAGTTATCTCCTATTCTGATACATAGCCTGTTTTTGATAAACCGTACTTTACCCGCAATCATACCAACTGCTTAGTATAGGTGGATCAGTGAATCCCCAGTGACCCCTTAGTCCCAGTTGCCCCTGCTTCTTCATCGACGACTCGACGACTCGAAGATTCGAAGACTCGGTCAACCGACCGATAAGCCACGCCCCTCACATCACCGCACTCCCCTTAGTTGTACGACTCTGCAGCGCTACTATCGAGTACCGAGGGTGACACCTCGTGAAGTACTCCTGATGCTAGCTCTGTAGTGCAGCTAGTCGGTCGTGGTTATCGAGGGTGATTCCTCCTTCACCACTCCCGACGATGACTCTGCCGTGCAACCCCTCAAGTGTGGGACCCTCGAGGGTGATTCCTCTAGTTCCACCTTGACGGTTTCATCGAGCGGGGACCATTGAGGGTGATTCCTCAGTTCCTGCCTTGATGTTTTAGACACATAGTTACCTTGACTTGACATTTGTTACATGTGAAAGATGGGACTGGAGGGACAAGCGATACCACCCTGGTTGAGGTGGACCTGAGTTCCCGACAGTCTTGAAACGGGTCGGCCCCAAGGGTAGCCGTGTGAGATGTGGTGGGATGCGCCGGTAAGGCATCCGGGTTATGTTGAGGCGTGGACTGGCGAGAGAGGCCTTTGCCACACATCCTTGAGTCGGGGTGACAGGACCGCACTTTTGAGGGTCGCGATTGCCCCGCATTAATAAAATGCTAATGGGTTGGGTACTTGATCTGAGTTAGGTCGTTGGCCTTAATACGCACTTACCATCACGTGGGAAAGTTATGGGCACTCAGCGTCGTTGTATCAGCCAAAGCTCTTCGGACGTCAGCAATGGAGCGGCGCGCGCCCGAGTGGTCCGCTACGGCATCGCGCTTGTTACTAAGGGGTGCTAGGACTGACCTCGGCCGCCCTCGCATCGTGCAGGTGTGCAAAGGGTGATTGGGCCCATGACCCCTGCGCGCATAGGATTTAGACCGACGGGCTGGCCACTTCGATGAGTCTAGGTGGGGCGACGACGTGCTGATATCCCGAGGCCGGGCATGACCCAGGAAAGTGTGTCCGGCCGGAGGTGACTCAGGCGTGTTGGGTAATATGTGGTGCACCCCTACAGGGATGAATAATCTATTCGAATAGCCGTGTCCACGGTAACAGGACGACTTGGAATTGTACCTTGACCTTATACAACTATAATTGTAATTTAATTTGAAATGAATTGTGCCTCCGGGATTGCTTCCTCGCAGGGAGTCGAGGAAGGATCTCTGGGCGTGGTTACTTAATAAAATTGCTACAACAATATGACTATATATATGAGATACCAATCTGCACTCTTCTAATGCTGCAAGATGTTGAAGATGCTAGTCTTCGATAGGACTAGGCCTTCCCCCTCATTCTTGCTTTCTGCAGTCAGTCCAGATATAACCCCTTCCCTTGATAATGATGCATACTTAGCATAGTTCTGATGTCAGTCTTGCGAGTACTTTGGATGAGTACTCACAGCTGCTTTGCTTTCCTTTTCCCCCTCGATACGTTACCGCGTTCAGACGATGGAGTCCAGGAGATGGAGTACGCCGGAGACGACTGCTACACCACCGTTGGAGCCTACTGCTACGTGGAGGTTGCTCCCGACGCTCAGGAGTAGTTAGGAGGTTCCCAGGCAGGAGGCCTCGCCTCTTTCGATCCGTTGCTTATGTTTGTGCTAGCCTTCTTAAGGCAAAACTTGTCTAACTTATGTCTGTACTCAGATATCTTTGCTTCCGCTGACTCGTGTTTATGTCGAGCTTTGTATTCGAGCCCTCGAGGCCCCTGGCTTGTAATATGGAGCTGTATGACTTTATATTTGTGTCTTTTGTTGTGTTGTGATATCAATCAGTGAGTCCCTAATCTTGGTCGTACGCATTGCGTGCATGATTAGCGTACGGACAAGAATGGGGGCGTCACAGCGCTGCACTTCAACGCTGTCCTCTTGGGACATGCTCTTCGGGCGCCAGTTGTACCTTTTCTTCAAAGGGGTGTCAGAATACTCAGGCAAACCCCTCCGAGCTGGATCGAATAGGGGGACATCCTTGATGTAGAACCATTCCGAAGACAATTCTTCGGACTCCTTCGGCGTCCCCACGGGGTATCCCGTCCCCGCTATGCGGCATACTTCAGCTCCACCGACCTCGAAAATTGTCTTGTCTCGAGTCCGAGGGACGAGGCAGAAGTACTTCCTCCACAATTCGAAGTGTGCCTCGCAGCCCAGGAACATCTCGCAAAGGGCGACGAAGCCCGAGATGTGCAGAATAGACCCTGGGGTGAGGTGGTGGAGCTAGATTCCATAAAACACCAGTAACCCTCTCAAGAACGGATGAATGGGAAACCCGAGACCCCACAGGAGAAAGGGCACAAAACATACACGCTCCCCCTTTTGTGGATGGGGAAAATTCTCCGCGAGGGCCTCGCCGTTGAATGAAGACAAACCGGCGCAGATAACTGCCAGATCCGAGGAGGGAAGGTACCCTTGGGTCTCGAGGTCGCGTAGTCGAAGGAGGGACACGGAGCAGCTTGTCCAGTCCCCGGGACGGGAGCCGTAAGGGTGCGAGGAAGAACTGGGGGCGCTCGCCATGTTTTGGTGGTGATCTTTCGCTGGAAGCTTTTTCCGATGGGGAAGAAGAAGATATGGTTTGGGCCATGATTCAGCTTGTTTAAATGGGTGGTGCCTCCTTCGAGGGAGGGGTAGTTTTGTAAAAAGCTACTGAACCGCTCGTCTCCCCACGATGCGCGAAAATCGAAAAACGCTATTACGATGGACCCAGCAAGCCCGTGACGTTTGGGATTTCACCGATGACAGGATGGTTGCCGAACTAGAAGGGATGAAGGGACTCGCCTTGCAAGCCGAAGACTTCGGCGCACACGATTGTTCGGATATACCTCGGCGTTGGAGGCTAGTCCGGGGGCTACTGAAGGAGTCCTGGTTTAAGGGGTCCTCGGATAGCCGACCTGTTTCTCATGGGCCGGACTATGTGGGCCACTGGATGAGCATTGGGTGATCAAGGGTCCCGTCTCCAAGGTGGAAGTTTCAAGGAGCCATGGCGTGTCCTCCAAGTTGTCGACAGTAGATAGGCATGTTTTTTCCCTTTGATGTGCAACCGACTATGTGTAAGCCCTAGGTACCCTCGGCGTCTATATAAGCCGGAGGGTTTTAGGTTGTAGGGCAAGAGAGAACTCGTCTAGGGTTTAGCTATTCGATCTCGAGGTAGATCAACTCTGTAACCCCTATACCATCAATATAATCAAGCAGGACGTAGGGTATTACCTCCATAGGAGGGCCCGAACCTGGGTAAACATCGTCTCCTTCGTCTCCTGTTACCATCGATTCTAGTCTCACAGCTCGGGACCCCCTACCCGAGATCCGCCGGTTTCGACACCGACAGCATGCCTGCAGCGACTTGGGACTTTAGAAATTTTGATCTGAATAGTGTAGCCCCCAAGTGCCGGGTCGTATGCCTACAACGACTTGGGACTGTGTGAGAATAATATAACTCATCATCATTTGTTGAATGACTCCTTGACCGTGGTTGCAACCCGGTATTTTTTCGAATATCCTGGAATAATGCCTTTGTCCTTGAAATGAAAATCCCTGCTCGTTGTTGCGGTGCAACCCAGCAAATATATGTTTGAGAAATCCATAAGTGTTGTAGTTTACTACAGAGCACAAGTTGAAAAAATCCAAAAGCCGGTCAATTAGATGACACGGCATTATATGTGATAGGTCGGCTCTTCGAGAATAGTCAATTCTTCCTAGCTGGCTTGAAAAACCCCCAATCATTTAATACTGGTTATGATAAACCGTGATGAAGATCCAGCCATTTTGGCTATCAAAGATCTATTTGTTCCTGCAGAGGTTACGATGTAACCCGGTTTGATGACTGGCTTGATATGCATGTATGATACATGATGTAATGCAGGATGATGTATGTATATGATAAAAACAACTAACAAAGAATATATACATGTATATCTCAAATATTTGTAAGTCGGCCTTGAAGGCACAACCAAAAGAGATCAACTCTTGTTCTTATTTTGAAAAAACTCAAGGTTTTTGCTTCCAAGAAGCTTGGCATGAACGCCTTTAATCCCGTAAGCCGGCTCTCACGTGACATAAATCCGTCGTTTTAACCTTAACTAGTTCAGGGTCTTAAAAAGATTGACTGTTAAGAGTACGAACGGGCCACATAGCGGAGAGACTACAATGGACAGGTGAGTTTATCCTAGCTCTCTGTAAGCCGGCTCTCTCGTGACATAAGCCGCCGTTTTAACCTTGACAAGTTCAGGGTCTTAAAAAAGATTGACTGTCAAGAGTACGGTGGGTCACTTGGCGGAGTAGCAAGTTGCAAACAGGCATGTTTAACCCATATATGGCATGGAAGCCGGTCAAGTGGGTATGAAAGCTAAACTCATTGAGTTGGAAGCCCCCAAGTGACCTATGATCATGGAAAAGCTTGGCCATAGGATATAAAGGACACAATGCTACTACTGCAAAACATCTGGGGTCCAGAGAAGCCGGCTTTATTCCATTGATCATAATATGATGATCCAATAAATCTGGGCACCCATGTTTGAACGGCGCATTATGGCGGCTCGTCCTCTTGGGCAACTTTTAATTTTTCGCCAATAAAGCAGGGCACCCATGTTTGAACGGCGCATCATGGCGGCTCGTCCTCTTGAGCAACTATAAATCTTCCGCCAATAAGGTAGGGCACCCATGTTTGAACGGTCGCATCATGGCGGCTCGTCCTCTTGGGCGTCTTATAATTTTTCGCCAATAAGGCAACAGCCCCCGGGACCGGGTTATCTTCCTTGCGATGACCTGGGGTTATTGTATTTGTTGAAATTGATCAAATCTGCCGAGCCATATCTGTGTAGCCCCCGAGTCTTAAGTCGACTCGAAGAGGCGGTTTGAGGGTCTTCATAATGGTTGTGGCATAAGCCAGCATAATGTTGACGGCTGAACGATGGAATTTATTGGAACTGGAGATGATGTGGCGAGTTGATGATCTTCGTGATGCTCATCATATGTCTTTGGCAAATATCATGGCCAAATTGAGTGCATATGCCTCTTGACCCATGCTTTGTTATCACCATGTAGTCCGGCTCTCCTGGCTCCTACAGGGCCATTTTCTTTTCCTTTGTCGCTTACTTTTGAATTGCCGGTTCAATAATGGCCGGCTCAATTTGTAGCTTCTCCAGGGATGTTTCCTTCATGGCAAGCTCTCCTGTTTCTTTTGATATGTTGAAGTAGATCGTATCGCTGGGATAACACGCCAATGCGTCTATCCATTGAGCAACCTGGTGCGAGTGGAGGCTGGCGTCTGTTTTGGCGATGTTGCATAAGACATGCTTCCAAATGTCATATTTTTTCTTTGCTCGAAAGTTGTTGGAGGAGACCTGGCCGCGGGAGCAGCGGCTTTCGTGCGTCCGTTTAGCGGCTCATACGAGCGGGCGCGGCCCTGGCATGTTGATATAGATGTGAGAGTCGACCGTGACATTGAAAACCGGTGCGGACTCGAGTCGGCCACGGCGTTGTAGGCTGGCGTGGACGCGGGAGTCGGTCACGACATTGTAAGCCGCTGTGGAAGCGCGAGGCGGCCACGACGTTGTTGATGTAGACTGGACCGCGGGGACGGCGGCTTGCGCGCGTCCGTTGGGCGGCTCATACTAGCGGGTGAGCGCGGCCCCGGCGTGTTGATCTAGATGCGAGAGCTGGCCGGTAACTTGGTGCGGACACATGAGTTGACCGCGGTGTTGTATGCCGATGTGGTGATGCGGGTCGGCCCGGCGTTGTAAGCCGGTGCGCACACGAGAGACGGTTGCAGCGTTGTAAGCCGGCACGATCGCGCGAGTTGGTCGTGACGCGTTGATGTAGATCAGATCACACGGACGGTGGCCTGCCCGCGTGCCCGTCGGGCAATGCGACGTGGACGGAGGCTAGCGCATAATGGTATTGGCGCGAGCTCCGTATTTGAAGTCTATCGCCGCGCGACTTATTTAATAAAGAATTGTCCTGCATAAAAAATATTACATGAGGATTGTTCTTACAGGATTTATAATATACTGATAAAATAAATAGGACAGATAGCACCTGATTTATTAGGACGACAGATGATCCATATGTACGTCCGTCGAATGTTCGACTGATGAGACCCAGTTATAGTATTTCTCCCACACGTTTTTTTATTTTGAAGTAGACCGGACCGGAGGGACGACGGGCTATGGGCGTTTGCCCGCCGTCCAGGCGAGGGCTGGTGCGGCCTCCATCGTGTTTGACGTAAACAAGACAACAGAGATGGCGAACTGTACGCACATTGATCTAGCAGCATTGGGCGCCGGAGCATAGATACAGTGAGCTGCAGACGTGTCGGTCAGGCAGCCCGGCTGGATGCTGGCGTGGCCTCCCTTGTATTGATTTGGAGCGGCGAGCTGCGCACAAAGTGTGACGTGGCTTGTGCTTTAAGTGTGAGGCAGCAACAGACCGGAGTATCCATCAGATCTTGAGGTTTGTGCTATAATTTGTATTTCAAACTAGCACTTGGTCACGTGGCCTTCTAGTTTTGATTTGGTACTACTTGGTTCACGTGATGTTGCTCTCCACTTGGTAACACCCCCTTTTTTTTGCAGGAACTTGTTGTGTTGAATCCACTACGTGCATGGGTCCTGCCTCATGAGTTGACGCGTTGGTGGCTGACGATGGTGCAACATGAACCCGCGTGGGTCTTGGTTGTGGCCAGCTGTGATTCTTGCAAGGGCAGACCACCTTGGTCACAGTTGATGCGTACACTGGGCGCTTTTGAGAGGCCGGGAATATTGGTAGCCGACAGTGTCTAGGGAGCTGAACCGATTTGACGTCTGAATTGACCAGGTACTCCCTTTGTTTTTATGTACTGAGAAACACGCAACATCTGCATACCTTGAATCGATCTGGTGCCCGCGTGCCTAGCGGCTGTCCTCAGAGATGGAGATGACTGCTTGGCTCGACTGCGGAGAGAAATCTAGACGGAATCTGGACGTTGCACCGAATCCGCCGCTCAACAATTCATCTCGTTCTGATCCGAGTCCTTCTCGACTTCATGGGGAACAGGAGCGACATGATTACCTGCAACTTGGTCGCTTTGGAGCCTCGAGCTAGCATCAGTTGCATAGGTCGCCACTTCTTTTTGTTTTTACACATGCGAGTAGCAGCTAAATCACGACTACAATAGAAGAAGGTCCAAGGATGCAAAAGTAGAAAAAACGTTTCTGGGCCTTTTGATCCTGGATGAGTGGTCCAGATTCTAGTGGACAAATCTGAGTGCACAGGTACTGGGTTTTTAGCAGAAAACTCCCTTACTTCTACTTGTTTTGTAGGAAAGTGTCCGGGCCTTCTTCTTCCAAAGCACGCATCAGCACGAACCCCAAATCCCCGATGCATAGTAGTAGCCTAGCCGGCTCCAGCACCAACCCTCTAGCTTGTCGAGGTGGCGGCGGCCCAGATCCGGTGCCTTGCTGGGCGATTGCACCCGGTGAAGGTCCAGATCCGTCCTCGGCCGTCTTCTCGCCGGCGTTCTGGCTGCCCCGGCAGACCTCCCCTGTTCTAAGACGCGACCTCGTGCGGACAAGTTCCCCAAAGGACTCTGCTCCGACTTCTAGAGGGAAACCACACTCCATTCTTTCTCCTACCCCAACCAACTCATTCTCCACACGTCGCCCGCACCCCTACGTCTAGCTCCGCCTGGGAACGCCGAAGAATAAATCTCCAGTCTTCAGGTGTGCTTGTCTGAAAGGTTGATACCAATTTTCATACTTGATTCTGTAGCATTTATCTAGGAAATCACTTTTGTTTAACTTTGACCGCAAACTATGCACGTCATCTACTCCTCACAAACAAAAACATAATATTATGGACAAAATATTATGCCATGTACGTCGGAAAAGTAAATGGTCCTGTACACCGTAAAGAGAATTGTGCTTGGAGTTCAGACTGAAAGTATCAAACATTCTGCAAATATTATGTACCAAAATTCAGACTTGTGCTTGAACAGTTTGAAAGTACTCTACGAGTAAAATTTCAGATTTTCAGACTTGTGCTTTGACAGCTTGGAAGTACTTGTGCTTGTATCAAATTTCATACTTTCAGACTTTCAGGCTCACAATCTGGAAGATAACATTAACAAAGATGACATTCTGAAATTACTTTGCTTGTACAAAAATTCAGACTTTCAGACTTGCGCTTGGACAGTCCGAAAGTGTCAAATTTCAGACTAGTGCTTGGACAGTGTGAAAGTCTGAAAGTTCCAAACACTTGTGCTTGTACATGTCATCTACGGCATACATAATATTAGTACTTTCAGACTTCTTCGGCGTAAAAAGTACTTGCAATACATAATATTATTTAGGAAATCATTTTTGTTCAACTCTTACTGCAAACTGTAAGCACAATTCTGTAGCATATCAAGTTTATTTAGGAGTAACATTTTGGTATAGATATCTGAAAGTACTCTTGCTTTAAAATTGTGCATGGAGCAAGGTTTTCGAGTCGACGAGTCGACGAGTCGTTCTGGGGTAGCGACTCATGACTAGTCGTGACTAGTCAAGACTCATGGTCGACGAGTCGACGGTCGACGAGTCGACCAGGGGAGGAGCAGCAACCAGCAAGCAGGGGAGGAGCAGCAGCAAGCAGGGGAGGAGGAGCAGCAGCAAGCAGGTCAAGAGCCACAAAGAAGATGACCCGTTAGTAGTTGGGCCGGCCCAGTTAGTGCCATTTCAAGAGCCACTGGACTCTACAGATTAATCTGCACCGTCAAAACTCAAGCCCTATCTCTGCCCTCACTCCGTGAGAAGCTTTGACCCAGCCGCCACTCTCTTGCCACCACTCCTCCCAGCGATGGATCTCTCAACTCCCCCGCAGCAGCTCTCTTGCCACCGCTCCTCCTCCCAGCCCGCTCCTCTTGCCGCTGCAGCTTCAGCAGCAGCAGCAGCAGCGGCCAGCGCTGCAGCGGGGGATGCGGCAGCAGTGGCGGCGGCGGCGGCGGGGGCGCAGCAGCAGCAGCAGCAGCGAGGCAGCACAGCAAGCATCAGCAGCACGGCGGCGGGAGGGTGCTCCAAATCCAGCGCTGCCTCGAGTCGTTCGACCCAAAAACCGCGACTAGTCGTGACTAGTCGAGACTAGTCGCGCGAGTCGCTCGACTCATCCCAGGAGTCGAGTCGAGAGGCTGAGTCGGCCCTGGAACTGCGACTCGTCGACTAGTCGACGACTAGTCGAGCGACTCGAAAACAGAGGCATGGAGCATATGTTGTATCCTCTAGGATAAGATTAAAAAATTCTAGATCTTTGGAAATGATATGAATGGCAACCATATGAACATTTTGTGAAGATGATAGATTTTAATCGTGAGTAACAGTACCTTGGAAGTAGGAAAAGGCGAGAAGTACAGTAGCTAACCCACTAGCAACACAGTATGTTATACATACAGAGAGATAAAAGAAATTACTAAGGACAGAACATCCATAAATCAAACTGAATAGGTAATTTTCCAGTATATGTTCCAACGAAAAAAACACATGTCATAAATGTGAACTATAGTGCAAAAACTTAGTGTAACATGTACTGGCACTTTTGTTATGGCCGGGGTTAGCCGGAGGTGATGACGACGGAGGGGCAAGGTCTTAGTCTAGGCAAATATTTGGATTCCCATATCATAGGCAAATATTTAGGGGGTGGGGGGCAATATCTCTGAAGAAATAGTTATAGAATTTGGATGGTTGATAATTGACATTTCCCCAACAGAATATCCTCTCGTCAGGGACAAGAGGCTCACGGTCGATCAGTTCCACAGATTCCTTTATTTGCTGAAATTCCTCACTTGATTCCATCGACAGAGGTAGAGGAAAGTTCTGTAAGAGCTCATCATCATGTGAAACAAATTGCGCAACCGAAGCATCTTCATCTTTTGAAAAGAAAATTAACCATTTTGTGGTTCACTAGTTATAGGTAATATTTTTTCTTCTCGAACTCTTGCTCTTGATTGCTTAAACTGTCTAGTGGCTTCTCTGTCCAGCATAGACGCATTTAGGTTGTGTTTTGTGATGAATTTATCTCTAATTTTCCTTCCATGTGGTATGTGTATCAAACAATCAAATGGTATTTTTGATGCCTATTCATTTCATTAGATAATGATGATTAAAGCAAATTAAGTAGGAATGCATGACACTTGCATGGACCTGTGCTAACTGAATCTCGATTGCTAGGTCTGGCGACTCCCTGCACAAGAAGATCGATAAGCAAGAGGCACTAGTACTGGAGGCAAAAAGGTTGTGCTTTTCTGTTGTATACCATCGACTGAACAAAACTTGATGCAAATTCTAACAGCAAGCTTGTTCAACGGACAACGGTGCTTACTTTAGTACTTCATGCTTAGTGTTGTCCGTGATGTACCTAAAATGGTCGTCTCATGCTATGTAACACTTTATATGTATGCGTGTCTATTCTGTTCTGTTCTGTCTTGGATCATGCAATTTAAAATGTATGTTCAGTTATGATTTAAAGTGGATGGATTAATTTTCTCATGTGTCAAATATTAGTGATGATGTTCTCATACATTTTAGTGACCAACATGTTTGGATTTCTTGCATGATTCCGGATGTAGCAGAAGCTACTAATGAAATCAAATATACAAGAAGTTTGGTACAGTACATATGCAACCTTTTGTGGACCGGAACAGATCTGAGAATTTGACTTATTTATGAGGGACAAAATGATTAATATATCACAAATTTGGGGTGCATACTGCAAAAGTTATCATCCATATGTAACTACTAGTAGGGGGGTTTGAAGAAATGTCCACTTACAACCATCCAACTCAATCTGGACCAGTCACCTTCCATCCGATAGCTATGGTTCATTTTTTCTATTCTTTCATAGTACACCCTTCTTCTATTGTAGTCGTTCCCACATCTTTGATCGGATCGCCCGGATTTTTTTTTGTTTTAGCTTCTGGTGATTCGTTTGGTAGGTGTAGATTGGAGCGTGCGCCTGCCGAACTCACACACCGCTTCGGGTCCGGACATTGTCGTAGGGACGAAAACCCAACCGTAATAGACATCGGACACCAAAAGCCATGACGTCCGCGCACAGGCACAGGCGCCGTCGCCGAATTTTTCTTTCCTTTTTCATCTGTCTTGGCGACTTTGCCTGGTGGATCAGAGAGCAACCTGGCTTCGTATTGAACGATCATCTGGTCGCGTGTGGCGGCGCACAGGGTGCAACCCTAAAATATCTTGATTTCAAACGTGTACACGTTTTTCCGGCTGTTTGTAGACGATTTGATCCTTCATACTGGCTCTTCTTCATCGGCACATCGCGAGCTTCTCGACCCCTTGAAGCGCTCCCTCCAAAAACACAACACCATCGTGCACATGCCCCACGATGGGTGCCAACTGTCGTGGTTTTGTCACGGCAAGATGTCCTCATGAGAGAACTTAGGTGTGAGGCCATCGCAACTAGGTGGCGGCTTGAGAGTGGTTGGTCGAAATCGAGAGACGCGAGTTTACCCAGGTTCGGCCCCTCCGATGGAGGTAAAAGCCTACGTCCTGCTTTGTGTGTATTGATGATGAGGATGATCTCGATTACAAGGGTGAGGAATCGCTACCTCTAATCTCGAGAGTTTCTAATCTGTCTATCTCTAATGACTTTTTACTTGTCCCTCTTGGGGTGCCTTACCCTTCCTTATATAAGTTGAAGGGGTAGGTTTACATGTAGAGTCCTACTGGGAGTAGGATTAGGACTAGTCTCTCTTGAATCCTAATCCGGGTCTTGTTTCCTTTATGAGGGAATCCTTCCTCATCTTGGGCCTTCTCTGTGAGCCGCCTTCTGGGCCGTTGGGTCTTGTCGTTCGTCTGACCCGCCTGTCGGGTCACCAATGAGCCGCCAAGCACTAGCCGGGTCACCAATGAGTCACCAAGTGTCGGCCGGGTCATATTTCAGGCCGGGTTATACCGCGGGGTAATATCCCCGACACCCTTCCTCTTGACAGAGAAGGGGCGGCGCTCACCGGCGACGGTGCAGGGCACGACGACGATGGGCGAGTGCGGGAACGGGACCAAGACGTCGCCGCCTGTCGGGTGGTGGTGGAGGAGGACGGAGAGGAGAAGCGGGTTGCCGGCGACGAGGTGGCCCGGCGGCGGTGCTTCGGGAGGTGGTCGAACTCACCGCCTCCGTCTGCAAATCACTGGGGAAAGGAGGGGAAAAGGGTCAGAGCTCGTGGTGGAGCCAATGGAGGAAGGATGGGGGCGGGAGGGGGCCTGTACCGCGCAATTGCCGGCGAGCCGAGACGGCGGAGCTCCGGCTCGATTTCGAGCTCGGGGCTCTCTTGGGGATGACGGACAGAGCAGGGGGGCGATTGGGTGTCTGAGAGAGGGAGGGAGGTAGCAAGAAGCGCTCGGGAAGGCTTTTTATAGGGACGCCGGGGCTTGACGTGGACTGGGTCCTCGGGCGCCCGCCGAATGTGCTCTGGAGGCCATGGAAGGGGGTCGGGATTGCTCCGCGGTGCTCGTGGGGTTAGTCTAGCGTGCCGGGGAGCGAGAGAGAGAGAGCAGGGCGAACGAGAGAGAGAGAGCAGGGCGAGCTCGAGGCGGGTCCCCCGCGTGGACAGTGAGTGGCGGAGCTCCGCGGCGCTCGGGCACGCGTGACTGGGGGCGCTGGAGAGAGGAGGAGGAGGGGGCCGACCGTTTGGAGGGACGCGGACGTCGAGGGGGACACGGGGGACAACTTCCCCCATCCCAATGCGGTTGGGAGCCTCAGGATGCTCCTGCTACAGTACAGCGGCGCAGTGTAGCACGCTCCAGAGCACGCGTATTGCATGCCAGTGGCGTGTCCACGCGCTCTGGGCGTGCCGGAGCTTGTCCACTAGCACTTGGGGTGCCTGGAGATGCTCTAGGGGCTAGAGGGGCTGTAGGGAGTAGAGGTAAAAGGAGGGGGAGGTAAAAATATATGCTGCCCATGCTGTCCAGAAGTGAAAATGGAGGTTTTCACCCCCCCCAATCATGGAGTTGTGGTGTGACGCCCCCATTCTTGTCCATACGCTAATCATGCACACAAGGCGTACGATCAAGATTAGGGACTCACTGATTGAGAACACAACACGACAAAAGACACAAATACAAAGTCATACAGCTTCATATTACAAGCCAGGGGCCTCGAGGGCTCGAATACAAAGCTCGACATAAACACGAGTCAGCGGAAGCAAATATATCTGAGTACAGACATAAGTTAGACAAGTTTTGCCTTAAGAAGGCTAGCACAAACATAAACAGCGGATCGAAAGAGGCGAGGCCTCCTGCCTGGGAACCTCCTAACTACTCCTGAACGTCGGAGAAGTCTACGTTGTAGTAAGCTCCATCCTGCTGGTAGGGGCCTCCATCGGGGTAGCAGTAGTCGACGTCTCCAGCGAAGTCCAACTCCTGGGCTCCATTGCCTGAATGCAGCAACGTATCGAAGGGGAAAAGGGAAGCAAAGCAGCTATGAGTACTCATCCAAAGTACTCGCAAGACTGACATCAGAACTATACTAGTATGCATCATTATCAAGGGAGGGGTTATATCTGGACTGACTGCAGAAAGCAAGAATAGGGAGAAGGCCTAGTCCTATCGAAGACTAGCATCTTCAACATCTTGCAGCATTAGAAGAGTGCAGATTGGTATCTCATACGTATAGTCATATTGTTGTAACAATTTTAATTAAGTAAACTCGCCCAGAGATCCTTCCTCGACTCCCTGCGAGGAAGCAATCCCGGAGCCACAATTCATTTTATTAGTTTATGATTATAGTTGTAGTAGGTCAAAGCACAACTCCAAGTCGTCCTGTTACCGTGGACACGGCTATTCGAATAGTTTACTTCCCTGCAGGGGTGCACCACATTACCCAACCCGCTCGATAAGCTCCGGCCGGATACAATTTTCTGGTCATACCCGGCCTCGGCCGATCGACACGACGTAGTCCTACCTAGGCTCAACAGAGAGGCCAGCACGCCGGTCTACATCCTAATGGCTCGGGGTCTTGGGCCATCGCCCTCGCCATCCTGCACGTTACGCCCTCGGCCGGGACCAGTCCTAGCATGCCTTAGTAACAAGCGCCATGCGTTCCAGACCACCCGGGTGCGAGTCGAATCTCGTGGCATCTGAAGAGCTTTCGGGAGAATGTATGGCGTAGAGCAGCCCATACTGATTACCCCGCGTGGTGGTTAGTGCGTATTAGGCCAACGACCTAACTCAGATTAAATACTCAACCCATTAGCAATTTATTAGTGATCAATAACACTCGGGTGCCTTACCGGCGCACCCCACCAAATCTCCGGATGCCTTGCGGCGCATCCCACCAAATCTTTCTCTCGCGGGTACCCTTGGGGCCGACCCGTCTTAAACAAGTAGCTGTAACCAGGTCATAGTAACTGTGTGTCTATACATCAAGTGGATATCCGAGGAATCACCCTCGATGGATCCCACTCGAGGTATGAGTAAGGCAAGAGTCGCTACCGGTAAATGGGAAGGAGGAATCACCCTCGATACCCATGACCGATAGCTACGCTACAGAATTAACACCGGGAGTGCTAAGTGAGGTATCACCCTCGGCACTCGGTAGTAGCTCTGCAGTGCCATACTAAAGGGGTGTGTGGTGATGTGTCGGTAACGGCTTGTCAGTCTTAACAACTGAGTCTTCTGTCTTCAAGTCCTCGGTGTCGTCGATGAAAGCAGGGGAACTGTGACTAAGGGGTCTCAGGGGGTTCACTGATCCACCTATGCTAAGCAATTGGTATGATTGCAGGTAAAGTAACATTTCATCAAAATCAGGCTATGCATCAGAATAGGAGCTATCTAATACAGTAGCAAAATCTAATGCAAGCATAAGAGGGAAAGAGATGGGTGATATCGGAATGCTCAAGGGGGTTTTGCTTGCCTTGCTGCTCTGTGGCAAAGGTCTGATCGTCAGGGACGTAGTCGTTCTCGGCAGCTCCGTCAGCCTCGGGGTCTACCGAAGAGAAGAGGGGGAAGAAACAATAAATATAAAGCACACAGATGCAACATGATGCATGACATGACAAAAGACAGTGCCGGGTGTGTCCTAGCGCAGTGTTACACGATATCGAGAAAGGGGGAACCCATCCGGGAAAGTTTTCCCGGCTCCGGACAATTGTCGGACAGATGACCGGAGAGGGGGGGGGGGAATGTTTCAGGTTTGCGGTGTTAGAGGCAGGTGACAGCTGGGATGCAGTGCAGGGTTGCCTAATTTCATGTCTAAACCATTTTAACTATTTTAGGATTAGAGTTCGAATTAATAGTCGGTAGTTATACACTATTCACCTATCCGAAACAGGCAAAAAGTTGCATGTTCAGATAGCTGGAGGCATGTGACAGATGAATGGATGGCATAATTGGATTCGTGGGATTTTTCTGATCAACTTTCATGTATAAAGTTTTTTGATCTGAGCTACAGATTATTTTCTATGATTTTTCAAAGTTTTAATCAATTTCTGGAATTAATTCTATTTATTAAATCAACATTATCCAGAACAGTGTATGATGACGTCAGCATTGCATCAGCATTGCGTCAGCAGTCAACAGTGTCAGCCACTGTTTGAACCTGACATGTGGGACCCACATGTCATAGACTCATTTTAATTCCAGTGTTTTGATTTAACTAAACAGAGTTAATTAGCAGGTGGGGCCCATCTGTCATAGACTGATTAGGCAATTTAATTAATTTTAATTAATCTATTTCTCTAATTAAGTACCTGACAAGAGGGGCCCATGTGTCATAGACACAGGGGGTGTGGGGCCCCACTGTCAGTGACTGGGGCCAGCCCAGTCAGCAGTTGACCCAGTCAACGGGTCAACTGTGACCTGCGGGGCCCAGCTGCCAGTGACCCTGGCAGTGGCCCCAGGTCAACTGCGCCGGCGGTGGCCGGCGTTCGTCGCCGGAGGAGCTCCGGTGAGCTCCCGAAACGGCGAGGAGCGTCGGGTTTCGTCTACGGTGGCTCAAATCGCGTGATTCTTGGCGCGATCGAAAGCTACGACGGCTGCCGATCCATTCCAGGCATCGGGGCGAGCTGCGGTGGTCGGTGGCGAGCGGCAGGTCGTCGGCGGCGGAGCAAGCTTCGGCCGGCGATGGCAAAGCGCGAACGGGGGCGCAAACGAACTAACGAAAAGCGCTACGGGGTTCTACGTGCTACGGCGAGTCGAGTGACGGCGGTGGCTGGACCAAATGGTCGCCGGAGAGGTGCCGGCGACGAGGTCTGGCGGCGGCGGGTTCGGGCACCGGCCAAATCAAACGCCAGGACCAACGGCTCGTCGATAGGAAGGAGAGGGGAGTAGCAGGAGCTCACAGCGGAGTGTCGCCGTTCAAAGTGGGCTCGGAGAAGGCTCGACGGCGGCGAATCGACGGCGACGACCTTCGGGTCCCGAGGAAGAAGACGACGGCGAGAGGGCGATGCAGGGCTCCAGGGCGTCGGGCTCGTGGTCGGGGAGGTCGAGGGGGTCACGGCGAAGCGGAGAGACGCGACGGCGAGGCGCGGGAGGCACGATGGCCGTGCTAACCCGCAGCCATGGCGGCGGCGGCGCTCGGATCTGGAGAGGAGCGAGGGAAGGGCGAGCCAGGCGAGGGAGAGAAGTGGCCAGGGAGGCCAGGGGGGAGGGACGGGGCCGTCCTTATCCCCAGCCACCTGCTCCCATCGCCGTGGCGAGCGGTGGCCGGCGCAGGCAAGCTCCGTCCACGGCGAGGCCGACACGGAGGGGAGGAGTAGGTGAGTTGGGCCGGGCCGGCACTGTGGCATTGGGCCAGTTAAGTGCACAGTGCACTTTTCTGTTTTTATTTCCTTTTTCTGTTTTTCTTTTTATTCTTTCTGTTTTAATTATATTTTTGGCCATATTTCTTTAAGCAAAAAATGTGCCACTGGTTCCATTAAATAGTTAGCAATATTAGGGAGGGCCACATCCATCTTGGGCATTTTTAGAATCTGTTTGTGATTTCAACTTGGATTTAAATGCATTTGAAAATACTTTTAGCTACTGTTATTGATGGTGGGGTCCACACCACATGTTTGGTGATGTTGTTTTCCTCAACAATATTTGTTTTATGATTTGTCACAATTATGCAACATTTTACTTATACTGTTTGAAAATTTATTTTATCACCATAATTCCTATGGCAATTGAATTGGACTTTGAACTGGAATCTGAAATCCAACTTGATCAAACTTCACTTAGCAAAATAATTAGGCACTGTTCATGATCATCACTGTAGCTTAATTACAACGATCACTGTAGCATAACACCAGGGTGTCACAATTCTCCCCTACTAACAAGAATTCTCGTCCCGAGAATTAAGAAGTAGAAGGAAAGAGCCCGGGGTATTCTGCACGAAGATGATCTTCGCGTTCCCAAGTGGCTTCATCTTCAGAATGATTTGCCCACTGCACCTTGAAGAACTTGGTAACCTTCTGACGAGTCTGACGTTCAGTTTCATCGAGAATGCAGACTGGTTGCTCCTTGTAAGAAAGGTCTTGTTGTAGTTCCAGCATTTGATGGTCCACTGCTCGGATAGGATCCTTGAAGCAGCGACGAAGTTGTGACACATGGAACACATCGTGAACCTGAGACAGGTTTGGCGGTAGTTCCAGTTGATATGCCACTTTACCACGCCTTTCGAGAACAGTGAAAGGACCAAGGTATCGAGGAGCCAGCTTGCCCTTGATTCCAAATCGGTGTGTACCCCTCATTGGCGTGACTCGAAGATAAGCCTTTTCGCCAGGTTGATAGACCATATCTTTGTGATGACGGTCATACTGACTCTTCTGACGAGACCGAGCAGCCTTCAAATTTGCTTGAATGATGCGGACTTGATCTTCGGCATGTTGGATAATATCCGGACCGATAAGTGTACGTTCCCCAGTTTCTGGCCAATTCAGAGGAGTCCGACACTTACGTCCATACAACACTTCAAAAGGAGCCATCTTCAGACTAGCTTGATAGCTATTGTTATAGGAGAACTCGGCATACGGGAGAGATTCCTCCCATTTCTTGCCGAAAGAAATGACACAGGCTCGAAGCATGTCTTTGAGAATCTGGTTGACTCGTTCAACTTGTCCCTGGGATTGAGGGTGAAAAGCGGTGCTGAAGGACAAACGAGTCCCCATTGCTTCCTGGAAACTTGTCCAGAATCTTGAATACCGTGAAGTGAAACAACTCTGGACATATATAGATCTGCCAGCTGACTAGCAGTAATAGTTTCCTTGACAGCCAGAAAATGTGCAACTTTGGACAATCGGTCAATGACGACAAGAATAGCATCATTACCTTTCTGCGACCTGGGAAATCCAGTAATGAAGTCCATTTCAACATGATCCCATTTCCATTCAGGAATAGAAATAGGTTGCAGAGTTCCAGCAGGCTTTTGGTGTTCTGCCTTGATCCGTTGGCAGATGTCACATTCTGAAACATATCGTGCAATGTCTTGCTTCATGTTAGACCACCAGAACCTTTGCCGAATGTCTTGGTACATCTTGGTGCTACCAGGATGAATAGAGAGCGGGGTGTCATGCGCTTCCTTCATGACCTCCAGAATCGCATCTCTTGGTACCACTAGCCGGTTATTGTAGTACAAAGTGCCATCTTCAGTAGTGGTGAAGGGTGAGGGCTTTCCTTCTGAGAGCTCGAGCTTAATCCTCCTGACTTCATCGTCACACTTCTGGTTCCACTTGATGACGTCCACAAGATCTGGTTTAGCAATCAGGTTATTAAGAGAACCCTGGGTAACAACGTGGAGGTTCATCTTGAAGAACTCCTCAGTAGGAGGAGCGAGATAACCCTGAGGGACTATATGGAGGTTCAGCTTGCGAAACTCTTCTTGAAGCAGGGGGTGAACCTTGTGAACCTGAAGGTGGTTGCAGTATGACTTACGGCTCAAGGCGTCAGCCATTACATTAGCCTTGCCAGGGGTATAAGAAATACCGAAATCATAGTCTGTGAGAGATTCCATCCATCTTCGCTGGCGGAGATTCAAGTCCGGTTGAGTAAACAAGTACTTTAGACTTTGGTGGTCGGTATAGATCTCGCAACGATTACCAACAAGGTAATGTCGCCAATTCAATAGAGCATAGACCACTGCAGCTAACTCGAGATCATGAACTGGATAGTTCTCTTCATGAGGACGCAACTGTCTTGAGGCATAAGCAATTACTCTGCGCTCTTGCATTAGGACACAGCCTAATCCTTGACGAGAAGCGTCGCAATAAATGGCAAGGTCCTTTCGAGAATCTGGAGGAGCAAGCACCGGTGCTGATGTAAGCTTGTCCTTGAGAGTCTGAAAACTTTCCTGACATTTGTCTGTCCATTCAAACTTAACACCCTTGTGAAGCAGATTGGTCAGGGGCTTTGCGATCTTGGAGAAGTTCTCGACGAATCGACGGCAATAGCTGGCGAGACCGAGAAAGCTTCTGACTTGCTTGACATTCTTCAGGGGAGTCCAGTCAAGAATAGCCTGAACTCGTTCAGGGTTAACGGCAATTCCATCCTTGGAGATCACATGACCAAGGTAAGTCACTTCACTTAGCCAGAACTCACACTTAGAGAACTTTGCATATAGTTGATGTTCTCGAAGCCTTTCGAGCACAAGACGAAGATGTTCGGCATGTTCTTCTTCATTTTTGGAATATATCAGTATGTCATCCAGATATACCACTACAAACTTGTCGAGATAATCCATGAAGATATAATTCATCAACCGGGAGAAGGTTACTGGGGCATTTGTTAAGCCGAAAGACATGACGGTGTACTCGTATGAACCATAGCGAGTAACAAATGTTGTCTTTGGAATATCTTCTTCACGAACACAGATCTGATGATAACCCAACCTCAAGTCGAGTTTAGAGAACACTGATGATCCAGCAAGCTGATCATACAGGTCATTGATCCGGGGAAGCGGATACTTGTTCTGAATTGTTGCTTGGTTAATAGGCCGGTAATCTTGAACTAGCCGATTAGTACCATCCTTCTTCTTGACGAAGAGTGAAGGTGCTCCCCAAGCTGAGGAACTAGGACGAATAAAACCCTTGCGAAGCGATTTGTCAATTTATTCCTTAAGCTCAAGAAGTTCATGAGGAGGCATTTTATAAGGGCGCTTGGCTATAGGAGTGGTACCAGGTACCAAGTCGATGACAAACTCGACAGCTCTAGCAGGGGGAATGCCTGGAAGCTCTTCTGGAAACACATCCGGGAAGTCTCGAACCACTGGAATGCTTTCAATCCCCTCGAGAGGTGAAGCATTCAATGCGTTCATGAAATGAATCTGGGTCTCGGCATTACGAACGAGACGAGCGGTATGAACTACTAACTCGTTGGAAGGGTGCAAAAGATGCACGGTTTTAGTGGCACAAACGACTGAAGCACTATGTGCTATCATCCATTCCATTCCCAAGAGTAAGTCAATATTGGAAGACGCCAACACAATGGGTGAGACGAGGAACTCTAGTCCTTCGATCTCAACGGCGACGTTGGGACATACCACAGAAGTCTGACAATTACCCGTGGGTGTGGATACCATTATTTGAATGTCCATGTTCTCGCTCTTAAGGTTATGCTTATATGCAAATTCTTCCGACATGAATGAATGCGATGACCCAGTATCAAATAATACGGATGCGGGTATTGAGTTAACAAGAAGTGTACCCATCACAGTAGCAGGCTGGTCTTGAACTTGATTCAGATCAATATTGTTAGCTTGAACACGACCAGTGTTAGGCCTGACGTTGTTGTTGCGGGGCTGGTTGGAAGGCAGTGCAAGTTGATTCTGACTCTGTCTGCATTCTCTAGCACGGTGACCTGGACGGCCACACTTGAAGCACAGTCCATCCTCAGGACGGGATGGTGGAGGCTGAGGTGCTCTTGGCGGTATAGCTCTTGGCTGTCTTGGCGGTGGAGGGGGCAGACGAGGCGCCACATAGGATGGCCTCGGGGCATATGCAGGTGGACGGTAGTTGTTGGGGATCCAGATCCTTTGCTTCTGAGGACGTGGGCCCGAAGATGAACCCACGTCAATCTTGCGCTTATTGTGGTCCTTGTACCTCTGCAGACCTGTCTCAATCTGGATAGCCTTATTCACCAAGGTGGCAAAATCAGGGAAGTCGTGAGCCAGAAGAGCAAGGTGAATATCTGGGTGAAGACCTTCACGGAATTTCTCCTGCCTATGAGCATCAGTTGCAATGTCTTCCTCAGCATAGCGAGATAAGTCCAGAAATTCCCGCTGATAAGCATCCACAGTCTTGTTGCCCGGGACTAAGTTGCGGAATTCACGCTTCTTCTTATCCATCATTCCCTGAGGAATGTGACGAGCACGGAACGCAGCTTGGAACTCCGGCCAGGTGATGATTGTTCCAACAGGCTGAGAGCGCCTGTGGCTGTCCCACCATTGAGCAGCGGGACCCTTCAGAAAGTACGAGGCAAAGGTGACATAACTAGCCTCTGGGGCGCCTGAAGACTCCAGCTCATAAGTGATGTCACGGAGCCAGTCATCTGCGTCAAGCGGCTGAGTTGAGCTGCGGAAAGTCGTAGGGTTGAGGCGCATGAAGTCTTGCAGAGTTATCGGGACTGGCTGTTGATTCATATTCGGCCTCGGGAAATGGTCCATAAGCCCTTGCATAAACTGGCGATTCAGTTCAAACTGTTGCATCATAGCAGCCATGTAGTCCGGTGGTGGTGGTGGCTCAGGCGTACCACGACCACGACCAGCTGGCCTAACCATTCTATCAAATTTAACAGTGGTAGTTTAGCATTTGGTAATTGCAAAATCAATGAATCATTCATGAAGTAAATTGCACAAAGAAGGAAGTGCAATAATTACGACATAGTAGTTCAAATTTCAACATACAGATCCATACATAAGTCTATTACAAACCATAAGTTCGTTACAAAATAGACGATAGATCCGGCATGAAATTAACCTAGACAACTAGGCGGCACGCAGGCACGCGGTGGAGGGATCAACAACGCATCAGCGTCGGGGACAACGAAAGTAGCCAGGAAACTGCAGGTGACTCTGAAATCTGGTGAAGGAGTACTGCATCCCATGTACACCCTGATGCAGTATCTGCATGTCAACCGGAAGCCTAGGCCCAAGTGCAGGGGCACGACCTCCAACAGCAGGCCACTCAAGACCTGGAGGAAACTCAGTCGGACGCGGGTGAAGAACAAACTCCGTATGCATTCCCGCAATGACTGCTGGCCTCAACTGCTCCAAAGCCCGGTAAAGACGAGCACGGGTGGCGTACAGCTCAAAGTTAAGAGCCCTGACAGTGCGATCCAGAGCCTCAGTGTACTGAACCAGAACCCGTGGGTCGTAACGACGACTCACGTAGGGGGCGCAGATAGCAGTGTAGGATCGGTCGGTACGCTGCCGTGCAAAAGGGGTCAAGACCTCAGCGTCGGCCGCAGTATCAACTCCAGCAGGGACATACGTGATGTATCTGTAGGCCGTCTCCTCCAAACTGGGGTTCGCTGCACGGAGACG
Source organism: Elymus sibiricus (assembly GCA_039707655.1). NCBI lineage: Eukaryota > Viridiplantae > Streptophyta > Magnoliopsida > Poales > Poaceae > Elymus > Elymus sibiricus. The sequence continues at coordinate 258,846,860 of CM077663.1, read as the reverse complement.
AACAATAGCAGCATAGGCAGCGTCATGTACTGCCATCTCAACAGCCACTCCAATGCCACGGAAGGTGTGCAGCTCAGTGATGGAGCGGTCCTGTCGATCCCAGATAACCATCACAGCCTCATACTGTTCCTGGTTGAACTCGTGGTAGTCCTCGTAAATAGTGTACTCGGGGTACCAACGATATCCCAGTGTCTTCAAGAGGCCGTTCAGAATGGCCGGAAACCCAGTCGCATCGTGCGCAAAGGTCAGACGGACGATCTGCCTAGCGGGACGCATCTGCAACAAGGAGATTCAAGGTGTCAAATGACAGTGCGTGTATCATACTTCAAAGAAGACAATTTTCGACGAAACAATTCTCCGATGGATGTGATCACGAGAACCTAATGTTAGATTTTAATAAAATCTTTAACCCGAAAGAGAAGAGAGATCAGAACCCAGAGTATAGACGTGGAATAAAAGATCCTAATACCACCCGATTGAGATGTGGGCCCGTAACCCACAGCACCAGTGTTAGTAAAAGTTTTTTAATGACTAGACTCAACTTCGGCCAAGGAGTTGGAAAGGGGGCTACCTACAGGCAGTCGGCTCTGATACCAACTTGTGACGCCCCCATTCTTATCCGTACGCTAATCATGCACACAAGGCGTACGATCAAGATTAGGGACTCACTGATTGATACCACAACACGACAAAAGACACAAATACAAAGTCATACAGCTTCATATTACAAGCCAGGGGCCTCGAGGGCTCGAATACAAAGCTCGACATAAACACGAGTCAGCGGAAGCAAATATATCTGAGTACAGACATAAGTTAGACAAGTTTTGCCTTAAGAAGGCTAGCACAAACATAAACAGCGGATCGAAAGAGGCGAGGCCTCCTGCCTGGGAACCTCCTAACTACTCCTGAACGTCGGAGAAGTCTACGTCGTAGTAAGCTCCATCCTGCTGGTAGGGGCCTCCGTCGGGGTAGCAGTAGTAGACGTCTCCAGCGAAGTCCAACTCCTGGGCTCCATTGCCTGAATGCAGCAACGTATCGAAGGGGAAAAGGGAAGCAAAGCAGCTATGAGTACTCATCCAAAGTACTCGCAAGACTGACATCAGAACTATACTAGTATGCATCATTATCAAGGGAGGGGTTATATCTGGACTGACGGCAGAAAGCAAGAATAGGGAGAAGGCCTAGTCCTATCGAAGACTAGCATCTTCAACATCTTGCAGCATTAGAAGAGTGCAGATTGGTATCTCATACGTATAGTCATATTGTTGTAACAATTTTAATTAAGTAAACTCGCCCAGAGATCCTTCCTCGACTCCCTGCGAGGAAGCAATCCCGGAGCCACAATTCATTTTATTAGTTTATGATTATAGTTGTAGTAGGTCAAAGCACAACTCCAAGTCGTCCTGTTACCGTGGACACGGCTATTCGAATAGTTTACTTCCCTGCAGGGGTGCACCACATTACCCAACCCGCTCGATAAGCTCCGGCCGGATACAATTTTCTGGTCATACCCGGCCTCGGCCGATCGACACGACGTAGTTCTACCTAGGCTCAACAGAGAGGCCAGCACGCCGGTCTACATCCTAATGGCTCGGGGTCTTGGGCCATCGCCCTCGCCATCCTGCACGTTACGCCCACGACCGGGACCAGTCCTAGCATGCCTTAGTAACAAGCGCCATGCGTTCCAGACCACCCGGGTGCGAGTCGAATCTCGTGGCATCTGAAGAGCTTTCGGGAGAATGTATGGCGTAGAGCAGCCCATACTGATTACCCCGCGTGGTGGTTAGTGCGTATTAGGCCAACGACCTAACTCAGATTAAATACTCAACCCATTAGCAATTTATTAGTGATCAATAACACTCGGGTGCCTTACCGGCGCACCCCACCAAATCTCCGGATGCCTTGCGGCGCATCCCACCAAATCTTTCTCTCGCGGGTACCCTTGGGGCCGACCCGTCTTAAACAAGTAGCTGTAACCAGGTCATAGTAACTGTGTGTCTATACATCAAGTGGATATCCGAGGAATCACCCTCGATGGATCCCACTCGAGGTATGAGTAAGGCAAGAGTCGCTACCGGTAAATGGGAAGGAGGAATCACCCTCGATACCCATGACCGATAGCTACGCTACAGAATTAACACCGGGAGTGCAAAGTGAGGTATCACCCTCGGCACTCGGTAGTAGCTCTGCAGTGCCATACTAAAGGGGTGTGTGGTGATGTGTCGGTAACGGCTTGTCAGTCTTAACAACTGAGTCTTCTGTCTTCAAGTCCTCGGTGTCGTCGATGAAAGCAGGGGAACTGTGACTAAGGGGTCTCAGGGGGTTCACTGATCCACCTATGCTAAGCAATTGGTATGATTGCAGGTAAAGTAACATTTCATCAAAATCAGGCTATGCATCAGAATAGGAGCTATCTAATATAGTAGCAAAATCTAATGCAAGCATAAGAGGGAGAGAGATGGGTGATATCGGAATGCTCAAGGGGGTTTTGCTTGCCTTGCTGCTCTGCGGCAAAGGTCTGATCATCAGGGACGTAGTCGTTCTCGGCAGCTCCGTCAGCCTCGGGGTCTACCGAAGAGAAGAGGGGGAAGAAACAATAAATATAAAGCACACAGATGCAACATGATGCATGACATGACAAAAGACAGTGTCGGGTGTGTCCTAGCGCAGTGTTACACGATATCGAGAAAGGGGGAACCCATCCGGGAAAGTTTTCCCGGCTCCGGACAATTGTCGGACAGATGACCGGAGAGGGGGGGGGAATGTTTCAGGTTTGCGGTGTTAGAGGCAGGTGACAGCTGGGATGCAGTGCATGGTTGCCTAATTTCATGTCTAAACCATTTTAACTATTTTAGGATTAGAGCTGGAATTAATAGTCGGTAGTTATACACTATTCACCTATCCGAAACAGGCAAAAAGTTGCATGTTCAGATAGCTGGAGGCATGTGACAGATGAATGGATGGCATAATTGGATTCGTGGGATTTTTCTGATCAACTTTCATGTATAAAGTTTTTTGATCTGAGCTACAGATTATTTTCTATGATTTTTCAAAGTTTTAATCAATTTCTGGAATTAATTCTATTTATTAAATCAACATTATCCAGAACAGTGTATGATGACGTCAGCATTGCATCAGCATTGCGTCAGCAGTCAACAGTGTCAGCCACTGTTTGAACCTGACATGTGGGACCCACATGTCATAGACTCATTTTAATTCCAGTGTTTTGATTTAACTAAACAGAGTTAATTAGCAGGTGGGGCCCATCTTTCATAGACTGATTAGGCAATTTAATTAATTTTAATTAATCTATTTCTCTAATTAAGTACCTGACAAGAGGGGCCCATGTGTCATAGACACAGGGGGTGTGGGGCCCCACTGTCAGTGACTGGGGCCAGCCCAGTCAGCAGTTGACCCAGTCAATGGGTCAGCTGCGACCTGCGGGGCCCAGCTGCCAGTGACCCTGGCAGTGGCCCCAGGTCAACTGCGTCGGCGGTGGACGGCGTTCGTCACCGGAGGAGCTCCGGCGAGCTCCCGAAACGGCGAGGAGCGTCGGGTTTCGTCTATGGTGGCTCAAATCGCGTGATTCTTGGCGCGATCGAAAGCTACGACGGCTGCCGATCTATTCCAGGCATCGGGGCGAGCTGCGGTGGTCGGTGGCGAGCGGCAGGTCACCGGCGGCGGAGCAAGCTTCGGCCGGCGATGGCAAAGCGCGAACGGGGGCGCAAACGAACTAACGAAAAGCGCTACGGGGTTCTACGTGCTACGGCGAGTCGAGTGACGGCGGTGGCTGGACCAAATGGTCACCGGAGAGGTGCCAGCGACGAGGTCTGGCGGCGGCGGGTTCGGGCACCGGCCAAATCAAACGCCAGGAGCAACGGCTCGTCGATAGGAAGGAGAGGGGAGTAGCAGGAGCTCACAGCGGAGTGTCGCCATTCAAAGAAGAAGACGGCGAGAGGGCGATGCAGGGCTCCAGGGCGTCGGGCTCGTGGTCGGGGAGGTCGAGGGGGTCACGGCGAAGCGGAGAGATGCGACGGCGAGGCGCGGGAGGCATGGTGGCCGTGCTAACCCGCAGCCATGGCGGCGGCGCGCTCGGATCTGGAGAGGAGCGAGGGAAGGGCAAGCCAGGCGAGGGAGAGAAGTGGCCAGGGAGGCCAGGGGGGAGGGACGGGGCCGTCCTTATCCCCAGCCACCTGCTCCCATCGCCGTGGCGAGCGGTGGCTGGCGCGGGCGAGCTCCGTCCATGGCGAGGCCGACACGGAGGGGAGGAGCAGGTGAGTTGGGCGGGCCGGCACTGTGGCACTGGGCCAGGTAAGTGCACAGTGCACTTTTCTGTTTTTATTTCCTTTTGTGTTTTTCTTTTTATTCTTTCTGTTTTAATTATATTTTTGGCCATATTTCTTTAAGCAAAAATGTGCCATTGGTTCCATTAAATAGTTAGCAATATTAGGGAGGGCCACATCCATCTTGGGCATTTTTAGAATTTGTTTGTGATTTCAACTTGGATTTAAATGCATTTGAAAATACTTTTAGCTACTGTTATTGATGGTGGGGTCCACACCACATGTTTGGTGATGTTGTTTTCCTCAACAATATTTGTTTTATGATTTGTCACAATTATGCAACATTTTACTTATACTGTTTGAAAATTTATTTTATCACCATAATTCCTATGGCAATTGAATTGGACTTTGAACTGGAATCTGAAATCCAACTTGATCAAACTTCACTTAGCAAAATAATTAGGCACTGTTCATGATCATCACTGTAGCTTAATTACAACGATCACTATAGCATAACACCAGGGTGTCACATTTGGCCAAGCAAGTTTTACTGGAGGTAAAAGATCATCAGAAGAAGGTGTGGTAAAAATTTGAAGTGAATGGGAGGAGGAAAAGGGAGTGAAAACATGACTTTACCAAATCACCAGAAGGTGTTTGATGGTGGTTTTGGCAAGCAAATTGGGTTTGCTGGCCATGAGATTTAACAGGATGGAAATATGGGTAAAAATAGAGTGGGTCATAGGATTTGAGCTGATTTGAGAAAAGTTTGCAATGTAAATTTTGTAAACCCTAGAAATCAACAGAATCTGGTTTCTGTAGATCTAGTCATGCTAGACTAATCTCCTTGATGCACCACTTAGTGTAGCATCATTATTTGGGGATTAGAACATGTCCACAAAGTTTGGGGTTAAGGGAAGAAACTTCACAATGTAAAGTTGTTCAAATTTGAATCTGGACAGAGAGGGTTTTGGAATAATTTTATGAATCAAACCAAGGGGGATTGAGATGAAAATTTGCAAGATCATCACATATAACATGTGTGACTTGCTGGAATTTTCTTGGAATTATTTGAGAATATTTCTTATAGAAATATTTCAAAAGCTTGATTTGGGCAGAAAGGGTTTTGAGGGGTTTTGCCCATGATTTTGAACATGACCATGTGTTGAAACTCATATATATGGAAAATATATGTCCACTGAGTTTCCCTAAATTTTCTCAAATATTTTGAAAGCATTTAAATATTTTTTCCCTATAAAAGACCATTTCTGGCCTTAAGAAAAAGCCTTTAAATAACATAGTAAAATAATCTTTAAAATTAATATTTGGTGGTTTTGGGAAGTCATATATATATATAGTGGGTTCCAAATAAAGCCTTTAGGGAAAAAGGATCCACCCAATTTGAGGACTTGTAGTGCAAACCTCAACTCACGGGTTTTTGAAAACCTAATTTGAATAAATCCTTTTTGGTCAAAATAAATTTTGATAAAAATAGTTTTAGGTACTACACACATGGTATGATCATTGGGCAAGATGTTTGGATCAAGGAAGATGAGTATAGAGAGGAGTAGAATCTATGAGTGCCAATAACAAGCATCCAAGCAAACAAGCATCAAACAAATCAAACCAGCTAATGCACTCAAAAAGTTTTAAATGGTTCCAAATTTTATAAATCCATAGCATAGCAAAGTGATACAACACAGGGTGTGACAGACCTACCCCCCTTACAATAATCTCGTCCCCGAGATTCCTAGGCTAAGCGCTAAAAAGGTAAGGGAACTCAGATCTAAGATAGTCTTCACGCTCCCAGGTTGCTTCTGCTTCAGTGTGGTTGCTCCATTGGACCTTGAAGTACTTGATGGCGCGGCTTCGGGTGCAACATTCAGCTTCATCCAAAATGCAAACTGGCCTCTCACGATAAGTGAGGTCTGGCTGAAGGTCGATGGCTTGATGATCGATGTCCTTGTAGAGGTCGGGGCGGTTGGGAACTTGGAGACACTTCCGGAGTTGTGACACGTGAAAGACGTTGTGCACATCAGATAGCTCGAAAGGTAGCTCTAGCTGGTAGGCCTTCTCCTCGTCTGTCGGTGATCTTGAAGGGGTCGATGTATCTTGGTGCAAGCTTCCCCTTGACGTGAAAACGCTTGGTTCCTTTGAGAGGCGTGACTCGGAGATAAACATGGTCTCCAACATGGAAACTCATGTCCCAATGGTGGGAATCAGCATAGCTCTTCTGTCCGGTCTTGGCGGTCTTGAGATGCTCTCGGACGAGTTGAACTTGCTCTTCTGCTTGGCGGAGGATGTCTGGGCCAAAGACTAGTCCTTCTCCGGTTTCCGACCAATTGAGGGGGGTGCGGCACTTGCGTCCATACAACACCTCAAATGGTGCCATCTGAAGACTTGACTGGTATCTATTGTTGTAGGAGAACTCGGCAAAGGGTAAGCAATCTTCCCACTTGGCTCCATATGCCAGAACACAAGCATGGAGCATATCCTCCATTATCTGGTTTACTCATTCCGTCTGGCCTCCGGTCTGAGGATGGAAAGCAGTGCTGAAGGACAACTTGGTTCCCAAAGCTTCTTGGAATCTATTCCAGAATCTTGAGGTAAACTGGGTACCTCGGTCTGACACGATCTCCTTAGGAACTCCGTGGAGGCTCATGATCCGGTTGATGTAGAGGTTGGCCAGTTGATTTCTGTTGTAGGTCGTCTTGACGGGAATGAAGTGGGCTACCTTGGTCAGGTGATCGACAATGACCCAAATAGAGTCATGTCCTTTGCTTGACCTTGGCAATCCAGTGATGAAGTCCATCCCGACTTTGTCCCACTTCTATTCAGGCACTTTGAGAGGTTGCAATAGTCCAGCGGGTCGCTGATACTCTGCCTTGACTCTCTGGCATATATCACACTTAGCAACAAAGGTGCCTATTTCCCGTTTCATGCCATGCCACCAGAATCTTGCCTTGAGGTCTTGGTACATCTTGGTCCCTCCAGGATGGATGGAATACGGAGTGTCATGAGCTTCTTGCAATATCAAGTTCTTGAGCTCTCCTTTGTTGGGTACGCAGATGCGATTCCCGAACCATACAACTCCTTGTTCATCCACTAAGAATCCTGGGGCCTTGCGTGCCTTGATCTTCCTCTTGATGCCTTCAATGCTCTCGTGCCCCTTCTGGGCTTCCTTAATATCATCCATCAAGGTAGGCTTTGCTTCGAGGTTGGCTAGGAACCCAGGTGTAACTAGTTCCAAGCCAAAGCTTTCAAGCTCTTCATATAGGGCGGGTAGCCTTTCCTTAATCATACCATTCAAGGAACAAGCCTTTCTGCTTAAGGCGTCTGCTACCATGTTAGCCTTTCCGGGGTGATATTGAACACTGAGGTCATAGTCCTTGATCAGCTCCAACCATCTTCGCTGCCTCATGTTCAATTCCTTTTGAGTGAAAATATACTTCAAACTCTTGTGGTCTGTGTATATCTCACATCGCTTCCCCAGAAGGTAATGTTGCCATGTCTTCAAGGCATGAACCACGGCTGCCAACTCAAGATCATGAGTAGCGTAGTTCTCTTCGTGAGGACGTAGTTGTCTGGATAGATATGCTACGACTCTGCCTTCTTGCATCAGAACACCTCCAAGCCCGGTTCTCGATGCATCACAATATATCACAAACTCCTTGTGAATATCGGGGGTGGCCAAAACTGGGGCTGTTGTCAATCTCTTCTTGAGCTCCTGGAAGCTTTCTTCGCACTTCGGCGTCCATTCGAACTTCTTGTCCTTCTTCAAGAGCTGAGTCATGGGTCGGGCAATGCTCGAGAATCCTTCGACGAACTTGCGGTAGTATCTCGCGAGTCCGAGGAAGCTTCTGACTTCCTTCACATTGGTTGGGGATTGCCATTCAGTCACGGCTTCAATCTTGGCAGGATCTACTGACAATCCTTCTGCGGTCAACACATGACCCAAGAATTCGACTTCATGCAGCCAGAATTCACACTTGCTGAACTTGGCATAAAGCTGGTGCTCTCGAAGATTGTCTAGGACCAACCTCAAGTGTTGCTCATGCTCTTCTTAAGACTTGGAAAAGACGAGTATGTCATCAATGAAGATGACAACAAACTTGTCCAAGTACTCCATGAAGACCTTGTTCATGAGGTACATGAAGTAGGCAGGGGCATTGGTCAACCCAAATGACATGACCGTGTATTCATACAGGCCATACCGGGTTGCAAATGTCGTCTTCGGAATGTCTTGGGGTCTGATCTTCAACTGGTAGTACCCAGACCTGAGGTCGATCTCGGAAAACACCTTAGCTCCATTCAGCTGATCGAACAGGTCTTCAATCTTGGGGAGTGGGTACTTGTTCTTTATTGTGACTTCATTGAGAGAACGGTAATCGACACAGAGCCTGATAGTTCCGTCCCTCTTTGACACAAATAGAACAGGTGATCCCCAAGGAGAGGCACTAGGGCGAATGAATCCTTTCCTGAGCTGCTCTGCTAGTTGCTTCTTCAATCCAGCCAACTCTTCGGATCCCATTCTATAGGGCTTCTTATAGATGGGTCCTGCTCCGGGCATTAGCTCAATGATGAACTCAATGTTGCGGTCAGGAGGCATTCTGGCAGCTCATCAGGAAATACATCCGGGTATTCACATACCACTGGCACTTGATCCAACTCAATTCCCGACAGACAGTTAACCCGAGGGGCTCGAGTGGAGGCGGGGTTGGGAACATACTTGACTTCCACTCCTTGGCTATTGGTTATGGTAACGATCCTCTTGGCACAGTCCAAGTAGCCTTGGTTCTTGGTCAACCAATTCATGCCAAGGATGACGTCCAAGCTCGGTGAATCCAGAACTATGAGGTCTGTTAGGAAGTCTACCCCGTTGATGATAATATCAACTCCTTTACATCCTATCTTGGACTTCATAACTGAACCTGGGGTTTGTATCAACATATGACTACCCAGGGGTGTAGGCTTCATACCACTCTCTAGTGCAAACTTTTGAGTGATAAAAGAATGCGAAGCTCCACAATCAAATAGTACGGTTGCTGGGGTTGAGTTGACGAGGAACGTACCCAGTATGACGTCCAGGTCTTCCTGGGCTTCCTTAACGGTGACGTGATTCACACGACCCTTGCCATTGTTGGGCTGGTTGCAGGGAGCTGGGTTCCTTGGTGGCGCTCCACGGCCTTGACCTTGGTTGGGCGCATTGGGGCGCGGTGCATCCGACTTCTTGTTGGGGCACTGCTTAGAGATGTGTCCAGGCTGACCACATCCAAAGCAAGTGACTTGACCATAGTTGTTGTCCCTGCCGCCGTTGTTGTTATTGGGGTTGTTATAAGCTGGCCTGGGATTGGCGTACTGCTGAGGCTGGTAGCTTGGACGAGGTGCAGGAGGTCTAGCCTGCTCGGCTGATAGGTTGGCTCGGCTGGGGCTGGCTGCCAGGGGCGAGGCTTCTGGTTGCTGGAACTACCCTTGCTAATCATCTTGCACTTGCGAGTGTCGTTTATGGCACGACGCTTGTCTTCCAGCATGAGGGCCTTGTTCACCAAGTCGAAGAAGGTCCGACAGTCGCAGACGATGAGCTGATACTGCAGGGTCTGCTGAAGTCCTTCCATGAAGCGTCCCATCTAAGCAGCCTCTGTGTTGACATCTTCAGGTGCATACCTTGACAGCAGGTTGAACTTCTGCATGTACTCCTTGACAGAGCCACTTCCTTGCTTCAGCGCTCGGAATTCTCTCTTCTTGATAGCCATAATCCCGGAAGGAATGTGGGCGGTGCGGAATCCTTCCTTGAAGTTATCCCAGGTGATCACACGATCGCCTTGCATGACCTTGAATCCATCCCACCAAGCTCTGGCGGTACCTCCGAGGCAGTGAGAGGCATACAACACCTTCTCACGATCCTCATTGCAATTGACCAGTGCAAGGAGGTCCTCGATGGTGTGGATCCAGTCATTAGCATCCAGGGGTTCAGCAGTCTCGGTGAACGGCGAGGGCGAATTCCTCATGAACTCAGGCAGAGTGGAGCAGCCATTGTCGTTCCTGCCTTGCTGCTAGTTGTTCACGAGGGCTTGAGCCATCTACTGGATAGCAGTGGTGTTGGCTTGGCGTTCCTCTCGTAGAACTTGGAGAAACTGCGCTATGGTCATGTTCTCCGGTGGAGGTGGTGGCGGGGGAATGTCGCCTTGTGGCTGCTCCTGGTGTCCTCAAGCCTGGGCAGTCCCACCAGTTCCCTGTTGCTGGCTGGAGTTGCCGGCTTCAGGGTTGGTGAAGGAGCTGTTGCGGGTTGCAGTCACCATCCTGTTTGGAGCAGCCAAGTCAAATAACTGGGATAGACGAGAGGAAAAGCAATAACGGAGAAAGCGCGCCTAAGGGGGTTGGTTTAGTGCAAGTGTGGTAAAACAAAGGTCGAAAGACCATCACATATATTAAGATAAGATAGACGATGGAGTCGCTTACATGTTTCCTAAGGCAAAAGCGCGACTTGCATCGGAACATAAACCACAAAAACAAACAACAAGCACACATGGTTTCATATGAACCATTACACGGACTCGAGTTCCCATGAGGGGTACATGACTGATCCTACCCTAGGGGTTCTCGGACTCAGGTGGTGGAGTGCTCGATCTCGTAGTCACGCTCCTCTGGGTCTTCCTCCTGATCATCATCCGTACGGGCATCGTCTCCGGTCGAAGGGGTCGGAGAACGAGGAGGTCCACCCCGACGACGCTTCGTCGGTGGGTCAGTGAAGAGCTCACGGTACTCCTTCGCACTCATGCGGCGTCGACGTGTGGGTGCATCTCTAACTGGGGGTACTCCTCCTCGGTAAGCGATAGCTGGTCGTCCCTCAGGGGCTCCATCCTTCTTGATCATGTCTGGCTTCGTCTTGGCTTAACGAAGTAGCTCTCGGGTGTGGTGAAGTTCCTCGTGGAGCTTCACGGACTCCTTAATCAAGTTGTGAGCCAGACTGTCGGCGGAGAGGCTGAAGTAGGTCTGGAACCTAAGTGGTGTGCCATCCTCCTTAGATGGAATCAACGTCCAACTCTCGCCAAGATCATCCTTCCTGAAAGGTAGGTAGCGAGTAGCTGGCTCGTCAGCCATCTCTGGGACGATGTCTCGAACGTGGAGGAGTGCCTTGCGTGCAGCTGTCTCGACTGTGAGTGCCAGGGTCTCCATCTGTGGTCCTTCAAAGAACCAACTGGTCGGGGAGTCATTTGCCTTCACGACCACATCTTGCTCCGGTACACCACTTCTTTATCAAGTGGTTTCCTAGCTCAACTTCATCTCCCTCGGGCATTAGTGGCACCCGACGGGGTTTTCGAAAAAGTCTTTGAAATCATTTTGTCTCCATCACCATGCATATCCCCATCCCATTTGCGTAGCATCATCTAAACACCATATCTACTCCCACCCGCACAACCCTCATAAGGATGGTAGGGTCATGCACGATGCAAGTATCAACGGTAAAGTATCTGAGGCATCCCACCAAAGGGGGACACCACATCAACATGATCAACATCACGAAATAAAGTCCTAATGCCATGCATTAAAAGGGTTTCATAGTCATGGTCAAAGGGCTGCTTGCCTGGCTCAACAAAGTCTTCTGGGTCTTCAAAGTCTTCGGGTCCAACTCCCTCGTCAACAGCGTAATCTATCGTCGCGATAAATAACGGTAAAAATAAGAATCATCACAAAAACAGAGCACAAAAACCACTTCTAAAATGTTACTTTACTCTGAAAAATACTACATACAATACTAAAATATTTGCCTAAGGTTTTGGGGTGAAAAAGGTTTTCAAAATTATTTTTAACAGAGGCTAAAATATTCAATACTAGCATTTAAATAAAATCAGTACATAATATGTTTTCAAATTTTTAAACAAATAGCACCAATAAATACTACAAAATATTACAAGAATTTAGGTGGAATAATATTTGGCATTGGAATATTATTTAATTTTGAGGGATTTTTGGAACACAGAATAAAAAGGAAAAAGGAAAAGACCCACAGTGCCTTGGGCCAAATGGCCAGCCTCTGGGCCGGCCCAGTGGCCAGCCAGGCCAGGCAAGCCGGTGCCCCCGCGTGCGTCAGGTTTCAAACCTGACGTGCGGGGCCCGGTGGCCAGTCACACAAAGGGGAGGGGAGAGAGAGGGGACGATGATAGGGGAGCCCACCTGTCATCCCCTTCCTCTCGACAGAGAGGGGGCGGCACTCACCGGCGACGGTGCAGGGCATGGAGACGACGGGCGAGTGCGGGAACGGAACCAAGACGTTGCCGCCTGTCGGGGAGCGAGAGAGAGAGAGAGCAGGGCGAGCTCGAGGCGGGTCCCCCGCGTGGACAGTGAGTGGCAGAGCTCCGCGGCGCTCGGGCATGCGTGACTGGGGGCGCCGGAGAGAGGAGGAGGAGGGGGCCAACCATTTGGAGGGACGCGGACGTCGAGGGGGACACGGGGGACAACTTCCCCCATCCCAATGCGGTCGGGAGCCTCGGGATGCTCTTGCTACAGTGCGGCGACGCACTGTAGCGCGCTCCAGAGCGCGCGTATTGCATGCCAGTGGCGTGTCCACGCGCTCTGGGCGTGCCGGAGCTTGTCCACTAGCACTTGGGGTGCCTGGAGATGCTCTAGGGGCTAGAGGGGCTATAGGGAGTAGAGGTAAAAGGAGGGGGAGGTAAAAATAGATGTTGTCCATGTTGTCCAGAAGTGAAAACGGAGGTTTTCACCCCCCAAACATGGAGGTGTGGCCAAGCAAGTTTTACTGGAAGTAAAAGATCATCAGAAGAAGCTATGGTAAAAATTTGAAGTGAATGGGAGGAGGAAAAGGGAGTGAAAACATGACTTTACCAAATCACCAGAAGGTGTTTGATGGTGGTTTTGGCAAGCAAATTGGGTTTGCTGGCCATGAGATTTAACAGGATGGAAATATGGGTAAAAATAGAGTGGGTCACAGGATTTGAGCTGATCAGAGAAAAGTTTGCAATGTAAACTTTGTAAATCCTAGAAATCAACAGAATCTGGTTTCTGTAGATCTAGTCATGCTAGACTAATCTCCTTGATGCACCACTTAGTGTAGCATCATTATTTGGGGATTAGAACATGTAGATCAAAGCTTCGACATATGATATAATCAATGAATATAATCGTCGCTTTGAGAAGTATGTGATAAGCAAGAGCTCCCCCTAAATTTGTGCATTATTTTAAATTTCGTTTGAATGCAAATGCACATTCGATTAGGTACATGGGACACTCTTTCATATCACATACAACTTGGTGGTGTGCGAGAATAGTTAGCATGAATATCATAGCACAACAAAATCAAGCAAAGGAGAATGATCATCTCATAAGCATCACATGGATAGGAAATAGTAGCAACACACATCAAGTGTATGATCAAACACCACAAAGTTTAACACATCCAAACCAAAAGACCAAATGTTTTTGAATAAGCGATAAAAACCAACGCTCTCTCACTCGAAGCCTAAAGATCTATATACAACTTCTCCCCCTTTGGCAACAAGTTACCAAAAAGTTCAAAGAGATATAGCTAATCGTTCTTCTGGGGCTGATCTCCTCTGGTGGTTGATGGAGTCGAGAGAACTGCGTCAGCGAAGATGTCGACAGACGTCATGGACGGAGTTGGTGTAGCAACGGGAGGTACTGGAGGAGCTAATGGAGCTGAAGAGGCTGTAGCAGGTGCTGATGAAGAAGGCCTCAACTCTTGAGCTGGCACTGTGGCTGATCTGGCCTGGGTAGTGAACTGAGTGCCTGGCCTGAGAGGAGAGTCATCCTCATCATCTGTAGTGTCGGGACTGGGCACGCTATCAACTTGCTTCTTGAGCTCGTTCACGGTCTTTGTCAGCCCATCCACCTTGTCATTGAGGGTCTTGATCCTATTCCCCATGATCCTCACAAGACTATGTTGATTCTCTAATATGTCCTTGATGTCCTTCTGCATGCCCTGAACAGTAGTGATCAAGAGATCCATTTGCTCATTCCTGGATCTAGGGACTAGAGCACTAGTGGCTCTAGCTACCTCTGCCTCTGCCTGAGCTGCAGCTGATGTGGGATGATCTAGGTTCATCACCACAACGTTATCCTCAAGATCTGGCTGTAGGGGGAAATGTGGCATGTCAAGAGCAAAAATGTGCTTCTCTAGCTTGGAGTTGATGAGCATCTGAATGTAGGGTGCATAGCAGCATTAGCGCTTCTGATCAGCAGCAACCCTCTTCACAGTCTCTACTATCAAGTCCATCACCCTTATCCTGGTGTGTCTATCAAGATGGATCAGCATGTTGATGGAATAGCCTCTAATCATCTTCTCATCTCCTGACTTAGGCATCAAGGTGTGCCTCAAGATAGTGTTCATGGTGCGGAGGCCAGCCTGGAGGAAGTAAATGGATCCTAACTTGTGAGATTTCAAGTTGGCAGCAGGGATCTCATTGTACATGTTCTTCATAGAATCATGGCTCTCCTTGGATTCAGAATAGACATCCAAGTCTCCATCTTGCACGTTTGGGACTCCTAAGATGGCAGCCCATTCCTCAACAGTGGATTCATACCTTGCTCCTTCAGTCATCCACACAATCCTACCATCTCCATAGAAGGGAGCAGTGGAGTAGAATTGCATGATCATCTCGTCGTTCCATGCAGTGAATTCTTTGCCAACAAATTCATCTAAGCCAATGCAATGAAAGTTTTCTTGAACATTTGGGAAGTAATCTTCATTTGCCTTGATGTACTTCTAGTCAACGTATCTCATGTCACTCACAGCTGGGTTCTTATCAAGCAAGATAGTCTCATAGAAATCTTGTTGCTCCTTGGTATAGAACCTGTAGTCCACAGCTGTTTTCCTCCTCTGAGCATATGGATCAATTGCTCTCCATTCTCTCAATCCAGAGTCCTTCCTCTTCTTCATGTCCCTCAGCAAGCAAATGGCTGGCATTGTGCTCTGGAAGGTGTGGTCTGAGCTTCATCAAAGCAGTAATGTCATCTTCATCCTCAGCTTCCCTAAAGGTGGAGGTCTTGTTCTTGCTGGAAGCTGGTATGTCTCTGGAGAACCTCTTAGGCTTTTCAGCAGCAGCAGCCTTCTTGGGAGCAGACTTGGTGCTCTTGGAAGTGGTAGCCTTAGGCATAGCATCTTCCATAAGCTTCTTCTTCTTCTTAGGAGGGGCCTTTGCAGCTAGCTCTACCTCCTCCTCCTCTTCAGCAGTAGCCTCTGCTGGGTCCTCATACATAGAGGTTTGCCTGCCCACAACATGTATGATCCTCTTTCTGCTCTTCCTCTTCTCCCCTGCCTTCTTAGGCATAGACTTCTTGGGAGGTACAACTGTCATAGTTGCCCTGGAGCTCTCAGGTGCTCTCACTGTCTCTGAGCTAGCACACTCCTTCCTGATAGCTTTCTTCTTCTTGGATGAAGAAGCAGCAGTGGTCTTTGTAGCATCAACTTTCTTGGGCAGCTCCTCAGGGATGAAGTCCTCATCCTCTTCATCAGAATTTAGCTTCCTCCTAGTCCTTGTAGCATCCTTGGCCAAGTCTGGTGAACTAGGCACATCATCAAAACTCTCCTCAGGACTAGTGCCTGAGCTCATGTCAACACTCTGCTCTCTGAGATCATTCTAACTGTCTTCAGCTTCTGACATATCTGACCCTGTGATTAGAGTATAGAGGAGTGGAGAAGATGAGTCATCACAAAATGCAGACATTTTCAAAAGATTGAACTAAGATTTCCTAAATTTTGCATTCTGCCAAAAGTATGTCGGTACAACCGAAGCAAAATTTTCGGACCCACCGAGACAGACAACCTACTTTCCAGAAACTTGGCACCATTTTTGGTCACACCAAAAATTGGTACTCGGTTCCACCGAGGTGTTCTTAGTTTGCCAGAAAAAACGAATCGGTGCAACCAATTCTTTTGCATCGGTTCTACCGAGATTCATGTGGCGGACGGCAATACCTAAAAGATCATTCGTTCGCTATTCTACTGGAGTTTCTAGAGGATAGGGAGGTTTGCAATCCGTGGATTCTCGATAAAAATAACTCCAATGCGCTTGAATCGGACGAGGACCGCAAGGAGGGCTGGATCCGTACCCTAATTCGGTGAAGGACCCGCTAAGGCAACGACGGCGGTGAAGATTCCGTCGGCGGTAGCGATTCCCAACGGCGGAGACGCACGGGGAGGCAAGGGCGACGACCAGGGGGTCCGGAGCGGCAGCTTAGGGTTGGAGGAAACAGGCTCTTGAGATTGAATTTCAAAAGTCGTGTCCACCAGGATATATACCCTTCACTGTCGGTGACACCGGTTCAAAATTTTCGGTGTCACCGAGTTTCTCAACTGTCAGCTGACAGGGAAACTCGGTGTAACCGAGAATAAGGAATCGGTGTTACCGAGATTGAAAATCCAGATCAACCCTAGGCATTCGGTGAGACCAAGATTTTGGGTTGGTTCCATCGAGATGCACTTGGGAGGTTGTAATGGTCAGTCCTTTGTCGATACAGAACTCTGAGTGCTCCTCACACAAAGAGATCGAAAAGTCATTGTTCAAATTTTGTGATGCAGCAAGAATAGAATATGAGGTAAGAAAGCATAGATAGCTAGAGAGTGGTCCTAGGCATTCTTGTCCATCCAATTGGCAAAAGAGAAATCAAAAACCAAATAGCAACAATTGGATGTCCTCGAATGGATAAATAAATGCACACCAACATGCTCACACAATAAGATGTCAATTGAAATCATGGCAAACATGCACAAACATACTAGCATCTATCAAGCATTTTGGCGATGACGGAGTCATCTATATATGAGTATATTGACTTAGGAGCCAAGCAAGAATACTTGATCATAGGTCATACTCATCGTTTAAGCACAAGTGGGGTTACCACTTTTACAAAAAGCATTTAATGTTGTCACATACGATGAGATGCTTTAACTCAAGTCTTAGAGTAAAGCTCCCCTTGATGTGACATCCCCCCATAGGAGGGATAAACTAACCTTGGGTTTTGTCGATGAAGACTTCATGTTGATGAGGTAGTGGTGGATGCTCAATGTTGATGAAGATCACCAAGAATTGGGAGCGTCCTTGTTGTTTCCTTACTCTTCTCACCTACATGGGTTAGTCCCAACACACAAGAGACAAATACAAGGATATCTATGGACATGGAGTGCAAAGCATGTGTGATGATGTCCATTGATTTGTTGATTACCTTGTCCCTTGCTTACCTTTGAGGGAATGTGTGACTCCTTGAACTGTTGCATAGAGTTGATGTTGATTGCAACTAGTTCTTGCCAATAATGAATGTGAGTGAATTTCATTGGCGGAGTCACCCCTCAAGAACTCTCTAGTTCTTCTTCTTGGGAACCCACATCAACTTGATGGGGATCCTTGGTGTTGAAGTGGCCCTTGTAGAAGTTGAGCTTGAAGTAGCCTTGGAAACCCACTCCACCAAAGCTTGGGATTCATCTTCATATGAGTCAATGTCCTCTTGAAGCTTGTTCTTGCCCTTAAGCTTGTGGTCTTGTGGTGGAAGGTCATCTTGAGTGTTTATTCCCTTGGGAGGAGTATTTTCATACTTCTCCCTTTGATGAACAAACTTGGGCTTGGGGTATTGACCTTCTTTCCATTCAACTCCATTAGCGTTGAAGTAGCCAATGCCATGGTTCTTCCGGTATCCTCCATGCTTGCGTACAATTTCCGCAAATTTCTTACACCCGGCAAGACTTTTGTAGATACCTTTCTCTATAATTCCTTTCAATAAAGCATTTGCTTGCTCAAGTGTAACTTGGCTAAGAGAATCATCATTAGTGGAATCAATAGAACTACTAGAAGCAACATCATTAGATTTAGCATTTTTATTGTTGCTACTAGATGGAGAACCTTTCTTGCCTTTGTTACTAGTTTGTCTAGATTTAACTTATGGCATGAATGTAGACAAGAGTAATCGTTTGGCTAGATAAGATGAAGTCTTCTTTCGGAGATCGTCATTGATAGCTTTAAGAAACTCATGCTCTTGCTCCAAGGTGAGCTTCTCGAAGCATAGCTTCTCATGAGTCCTTACAAGCTCTCTATGATCTTCGAGAGTAGATTCATGGGCTAACTTAAGAATGTTTAGTTCTTCAGTTAGTTGTTCTATTTCATCTTATCATCATCAAATGACTTATCTTGACTAGCATGAGAATTATCAAGTTCATTTTGGCTAACATCACTAGTTTCATGAAAGTGCAATTCATCATCACAAAGTAAGTCATCTTCATCACTATCGAAATCAAGATACTCGGGGTGTGATACCTTGGGGCCTTTAGCCATGAAGCAACTTCCACTCCCTTCATTTGGTGAATCAAATAGATCATAGGAGTTGGTAGTCACTAGTGCAAGTCCGGCAACACCTTCATCTTGACTATAGTCGGAGTTGGAGTGATAGCTTCTCTCGGAGTTGTTGTCAGATTCGGAGCCGGAAACCCATTCACCAACATGAGCTTGATGTCTTCGTCTTGTGTAGCTCTTGGTGTACTTGTCCTTCTTCTCCGAGTCCCTACTTCTCCTTGAGGGTCTTCGTTCATAACGATCATCTCTACTCCTTCTCTCTCTTTGAGGTGATTCATTCCTTGAGCTTCGTCTTCTAGGTGACTCTTCTCTTCGTTTGTAGGGAGCCGTGCACTCATTGGAGTAGTGTCCGGGCTTCCCACAATTGTAGCAGTTTCGGTCACGACTTGACGAGCGCTTCTCTTCATATCTTGAGTTGGAGCTTCGTTCTTTGCCTCTATTCTTGTAGAACTTGTTGAATTTCTTGACCATGAGGCTTATCTCTTCATTGGTGACAAGGTTGTCGCTTGAAGTTGTGGGGGCATCACTTGTGGATTTGTAAGCACCGCTAGACTTGTTGTGAAGCTCTTCTTTGTCTTTGAGTGTCATCTCATGAGCAACAATCCTTCCAATAACTTCTGTAGGATTGAGATCTTTGTAGTTGGGCATGGATCAATGTGCACACGGTGTCGTATTTCTCATCCAAAGCTCGAAGTATCTTCTTGATGATGAATTTGTCGGTCATTTCTTCGCTTACTAAGCCGGCAATCTCATTGGTGATGAGAGCTAGCCTAGAGTACATCTCTGCGACTCCTTCACCATCCTTCATCTTGAACTTGTCAAGCTGACTTTGAAGAACATCCAACTTGGATTCTCTCATGGATTCGGTACCTTCGTGCATATCAACCAAAGTATCCCAAATCTCTTTTGCATTCTCAAGACGGCTGATTTTGTTGAATTCTTCGGGGCATAGGCAGTTGAAGAGAATGTCACATGCTTGAGCGTTGTATTGCAACATCTTCAATTCTTCCGCGGTCGCTTCACGATCCGGTTCCTTTCCATCACCAAAGAATTCACCTTGCAAGCCAACACGAACAACAGCCCAAACGGCGGAGTTATGACCAAGAATATGCATTTTCATTTTGTGCTTCCAACTAGCAAAATTAGTGCCATCAAAGTACGGACCTCTATGGTGATAATTTCCCTCACTAGACGCCATACTCTCCTAGGTCGTGAGACCAATGCAATGGAGACCAAAGCTCTGATACCACTTGTAGGACCGAAAGTATGTTTAGAGGGGGGGTGATTAGACTACTTGACCAAATAAAAATTCCACCTTTTCCCAATTTCAAGTGTTGGCAGATTTTAGCAATGATAGCAAGTCAAGCACACCGTACACATGCATGTCTAAGAGTATAGCAGCGGAAAGTAACAACAAGCATGTATAGTAGAGGGTAGGAAGGATGATCAAACGCAATTTGTAGACACGAAGATTTTTCCCGTGGTTACGATAGGTGGTGCTATCGTACGTCCGCGTTTATGGAGTCTTCAACCCACGGAGGGTAACGGTCGCAAGAGTCCATGGAGGGCTCCACCCATAAGGGTCCACGAAGTAGCAACCTTGACTATTCCATAACGGCTTCCGTCCACGAAGGACTAACCTCACTATGGGTAGATCTTCACGAAGTAGGCGATCTCCTTGCCCGTACAAACTTCTTGGTTCAACTCCACGACACGAAGTAGGAGGCTCCCAAGCGACACCTGAACAATCTAGGAGGCACCACCCAACAAAAGGTAATAGGCTCGGTAATGTCGATGAACTCCTTGCTCTTGTGCTTCAAGATGATAGACTCCTCAACACACAATCACTCTCTCACAGATTTGGCTATGGTGGAAGAGATTGATTTGGTGGAAAGAAACTTGGGGAGGCTAGAGATCAAGATTCATATGGATGGAGTGGAATAGCTTGATCTCAACACATGAGTAGGTGGCTCTCTCTCAGAAAATTGGATGGGGCAAGTATGGAATAGTTCTGAGTGCTTCTCTTTCGAGTGGGTGGTGGTGAAGGGGTATATATAGGCATCCCCCAAAATCCAACCGTTACACCTAAAGTGACCAACTCGGTGACACCGATGTGTTAATCTCGGTGGTACCGAAGTGACCAAAAGGTTACAACTTTTGAATCTTGGTGAGACCGATATATAATTCTCGGTAGTACCGATTAGGTGACCAACGGTCAGATTGCACAACTCGGTGACGCCGATCCAGAGAACTCGGTGGTACCGATTTTCTGAATCGAGGTAACAGAAAGTTGGCAACCCAAACTCGGTGGCACCGAAGTGGAATCGGTTGCACCGATGTGCTAGGGTTTGGCATGGGTCTGTCTGAGTTTGGGAATCGGTGGCACCGAGTAGAAAGTGTTGGTTGCACCGATTTTGGATATTTGGCTTTGGACAGACTTTTGTGGAAGAGCTTGTGGGTGTTTTTGGTGACTATCACTTGTGCACGTGGGCATCTTGTTCACCAACAGTACCTTACCCCCTTTTAATAGTATTGGCTTTCCTATGGACTCAAAGTGATTTCTCACAAAGTAAAATGTAGAGTCCTCTTGCTTGAAGCTTTGCCAATCCATTTCCTTGCATCTGGGGGTATTTCCACAATCCTTTTGCCATCCCTATCATTGAACTTTTCCTGAAATATGCTTGGTGGAAACATTAGTTCAATGATATATATGTTGTTATTAATTACCAAAACCACCAAGGGAGCAAATGTGCTTTCAGCGGGCACTATGGTGGTGCAACGACGGGTCTCGGTGAGCAGTGGCGTGTGGTCGACCGGGCTCCTTCGTTGTACGGGCTGGACAACCCTGCTGGTCGAATCTTGTGGCATGGGGAGGGCCATCGTACCCCCATGTTAGATCTAAGATGGTCCTCGTTCTCTCCTTCCTCGGATGTGGCACACTGGTACTTGTGAGTTGCGTTGGGTTTTTCCCCGAAGAGGAAGGGTGAAGCAGTATAGTAGCGGTAAGTATTTCCCTCAGTTGAGAACCAAGGTTTATCGAACCAATAGGAGAATCAAGGCAAACTGTCGTCGTCAGCACCTACACACACAAAACCAAACGCTAGCACTCAACGCGGGCAAGAGGGTTGTCAATTCCCTTGGACTCGTTACTTGCAAGGATTAATTCTGATAGAGATAGATATATACAAGTAAATGTAAAATAAAAAGTAATAAAAGGCAGCAAGGTTTTTAACAAATCGATTAACTAGACCCGGGGGACATAGTTTTCACTAGAGGCTTCTCTCTCGAAAGCAAAGCATATGGTCGAATTACTGTTGGGAAATTGATGAAAAGTGCATAGTTATGATGTTATTCATGGCAAAGATCATGTATATAGGCATCACGTCCATAAAGAAATAGACCCAAACTATCCTGCATCTACTACTATTACTCCACTTCGAGAGTGCTTTATGCTTGCCTCTCTAGGTATTAAGTTCATACAAACAGAGTAATGCTTGGAGCAAGGTGACATGATGTAGACAAAGTAAACCCAATCAATATGAATAAACCCATCATTCTAACCTTAGTAGCAACAATACAAATACGTATCTTGTCCCCTTCTGCCACTAGGATATAGGGCACTGCAAGATTGAACCTACTGCAACGCACCACTCCCATTGAAGATAAATCAATCTAGTTTGCCAAACCAAACGGATATATCGGAGAGAAATATGAAGCTATAACAATCCTGCATAATAGAATTCAGCGAAGACTCAATTACTTTCAATGAATAATCTGATCATAAACCGAAAATTCATCGGATCCCAATAAACACACCGCAAAAGAAGATTACATTGGATAGATCACCGTGAGAAGCACCACAAACATGGTATTGAAGAAACCATCTAGCTACTAGCTATGGACTCATAGGTCTATGGTGAACTACTCACACATTGCTACTTGTAAACTGTCTTGGGTTTTTCCCCGAAGAGGAGAGGGGATGCAGCACAGGAGAGATAAGTATGTCCCTCAGTGAGAACCAAGGTTATCAAACCAATAGGAAAATCACACAAGTTCCCGTCGTTAGCACCTACACACACGGAACCAAACACTTGCACCCAACGCGGGCAAGAGGGTTGTCAAGCCCCTTGAACGCGTTACTTGCAAGGGTTAAATACTGATAGTTGATAGATATAAATAGAAAATAAAATAACAAAAGATAAATGGCAGCAATATTTTTAGGGTTTTAGTAATAATATTTGTGTAGACCCGGGGGCCATAGTTTTCGCTAGAGGCTTCTCTCTCGAAGATAGCATACGGTGGGTAGACAAATTACTGTTGGGCAATGGATAGAAAAGCGCATAGTTATGAAATATTTATTCACGACAATGATCATGTATATAGGCATCATGTCCATAAACATGTAGACCGGCTCCTCCCTGCATCTACTACTATTACTCCACTCATCGACCGCTATCCAGCATGCATTTAGAGTATTAAGTATGAAACAGAGTAATACTTGGAGCAAGATGACATGATGTAGACAAAGTAAACTCAACTAATATGAATAAACCCCATCGTTTTATCCTTGATGGCAGCAATACAATACGTGTCATGTCCCCTTATGTTACTAGGATTGAGCACTGCAAGATTAAACCCATCACAACACACCACTCCCACTGAAGATAAATCAATCTAGTTGGCCAAACCAAATCAACATATCGGAGAGAAATACGAAGCTATAACACTCATGCATATAAGAATTCAGAGATGACTCAAATAGTTTTCATGAGTAATCTGATCATAAACCCACAATTCATGGATCCCAACAAACACACCGCAAAGAAGATTACATCGAATAGATCACCACGGCAATCGCGATGAACTTTGTATTGAAAAACATAGAGAGTGTGAGAGAGAGATAGCCATCTAGGTACTAGCTATGGACCCGTAGGTCGGTGGTGAACTACTCACACATCACCATGGGAGCAACAAGGTTGATGTAGAGGCCCTCCATGATTGACCCCCCCTCCGGCAGGGCACCGGAACAGGGCTCCAGATGGGCACACTGCAAAACAGAGACTTGCGGCAGCAGAAAAAATATTTTGGCTGGCTCCCCGTTGGTTTCCCGATTTTAGAGAATTTATAGTGGCGGAGTTAGGTCAAACGAGCCACGGGGTGGTCCTATGGCAAGGGGGGCGCGCCTACCCCTTGGGCGCGCCCTCTTGCCTTGGCATCTTCTCGTGCGGCCTCCGAACTCCCTCTGAAGCTTCCAGGTCTTATTTTTGTCCAGAAAAAATCACCAAAAGGTTTCATGGCATTTGGACTTCGTTTGGTACTAGTTTCCTGAAAGGCCAAAAACAAGCAGAAAACAGCAACTAGCACTGGGCACTGGGTTAATTAATAGGTTAGTTCCCAAAAATGATATAAAATAGCATAAGAATGCATATAAAGTATCCTAGAATGATAATATAATAGCATAGAACAATAAAAAATTATAGATACGTCAGAGACGTATCAGCATCCCCAAGCTTACTTCTTGCTCGTCCTCGAGTAGGTAAATGATAAAAACAGAATTTTTGATGCAACATGCTACCCAACATGTAATCTCTCTTAGGTATGATCTTTGAGAAATGATGAACTAATAAACATCAACATAATAATATCCATAAACATAAATAACATAATCATCAACTTTCAAAATATCCGATCCTTAAAGAACGTTACTCCCCACTCATGTTATCATATTAGCATGGCATGACTTCGTCTTCACCACATAATTACAAATCATGAGCACCACGGTGTCAAGTCGGGCAATTGGATCGTACTACTAATGCGCTTCAGCATTTTCAACTTCACCCAATACATGAGCGTGAACCATGGACATAGCATATGGTTGGAATAGAGTATGGTGGTAGAGATCAAAAGGAGTAAAAGTGGAAAAAAAGCCTCGCGTCAACTAGGCAGACCAACGGGCTATGGAGATGCCCATCAAATCAATATCAATGCAAGGAGTAGGGATTGCCATGCAACGGATGCACTAGAGCTATAAGTGTATGAAAGCTCAATGGAAGCTAAGTGGGTGTGCATCCAACTTGCTTGCTCATGAAGACCTCGGGCATTTGAGGAAGCCCGTCATCGGAATATACAAGCCAACTTCTATAATGAAAAATTCACACTAGCATATGAAAATGACAACTTAGGAGACTCTATATATGAAGAAAATGGTGCCACTTTAGGCACAAGTGTGGAATAAGAAGTAGTAGCACTGCCCCTTCTCTCTTCATCTCTCATTTATTCCCTTTTTACTTTTTTTCTTCATATTTATTTATATTTTTAGTCTGGAGTCTCATCCCGACTTGTGTGGAAATCATAGTATCCATCATCCTTTCCTCACTAGGACAGTGCTCTAATAATGACGATCATCGCACTTTTATGTACTTACAACTCGATATAACAACTCAATGATGATATAAAAGAAATGACTCTATATGAATGTCTCTGGCAATGTACCAGGATGTGCAATGATCTAGCATAACATGTAAATAATGATGAACGGTGGCCTTGCCATGAATACTATGTCAGCTATATGATCATGCAAAGCAATATGATGATGAACACACAAGTTATGTGATGTAATGGTGGAGGTTGCACGGCAATATATCTTGGAATGGCTATGGAAATTCCATAATAGGTAGGTATGGTGGTTGTTTTGAGGAAGATATAAGGAGGCTTATGTGTGATAGATCGTATCATATCACGGGGTTTGGATCCACCGGCGAAAGCTGCACCGATCCTCAAGGTGAGAATGGGCAATGCACAGTACCAAAGAGGCTAGCAAGGTAAGGAAAGGTGAGTGTGCATACATCCATGGATTCACATTAGTCATAAATGAACTCATATACTTATTACAAAGACTTATTAGCTCTCTCGAAGCAAAGTACTACCGCATGCCCCTAGGGAGGAGGTTGGTAGGAGTTAACCATCGCCCCCCAACTCAAACACGGGCAGCAGGGCTCACGAGTGCCATGGTGGCCCGGGAGTTCATGTGTCGCCGTATCTCTCCCCTCCAGAAGTGCGTGCACCCCACGTGGGCGTACTAGGGGCGCACGGACAGGACCCAGCCGTGTGCCGACACCTTGGAGACGCCTGTGGTCAGCGGAATCATGGAGATCATGTTCATTGAGGAGGTGCCAGAGGCGATGCCGCGGAGTGGGCTCCCTCTGTACAAGTGCGGTGACGGGGTGGACCTCCAGGCCTGATGCCCGTGTTTGATGAGTGGGATGTGGTCCCTCCAGGCCACGAGGGGCCTCACGACAACCCCATCCTCATAGTGCTTGCCTCGGGGGACTTCGAGGGTGTCGGGCCCTCCTCAAGCACTGGCGTAGGTAGCAGCAAGGGGCGCATGCCGAGCCGCCAACAGCTGCTGCTGGGGGCCAGCAATGATGACGACGACGATGAGAGCCTCCAGTTCCTGGTCGCGCCCTCCCGACCCGTGGACATGGAGGACGATGACGAAGTGGAGGTGGTGGAAGACTCCCGCAAGAGGAAGATTGAGGGGGCTACCAGGCCCCCCCAAGGAGTCGGGCTAGCCAAGCGAGGCTGGGACGAGCTCCGACAAGCCCCGTGGAGTACCCTCCGGAGGTAGCTCGGGCAGGCCCCATGGGAGCGGCAGCGGCAGCGGCTCCAATTCCCTCCTGAAGAGGAGGCGTTGGGTCGCCACTGATGAATAAGATTTCTTTCCTTTCTTTTTTTGCTTTTCATTCCGTTTATGTTGTCGGAGCCGCGAGGCTGAGCCGTTGATTCCGCAGGGTGCCAGCGCACAAGAAACAGAGGGCCGCGACATCTGTGTCACCTCACCCGGGACGCCTGTTGGGGGAGCCCGTGTGCCCCGCCAGGCCCTGCGGGGCATGAAGAAGTCGCCCGCCGGCCTGAGGCCGAGGCGGCGCGCAAGGTGGTGGAGGAGGAGCACGGGGTGCCTCCTGCCCCACATAAAGACCTACCTCCCCCGCCTGAGGAGGGCCTGCCTGGAGGCAAACCCTTGGGAAGGAGAATGTACCTCTGGAGGTGCCCGATGCTGGGGGCGCCACCGACATGGAGGTGAAGAATGAGGTGGACCCCCCGGCAAGCTCCACGCCTGCTGGGGGATGATGCCCACCGAGAGACCGCGCGAGCCCCCTGCACACGCCGCCGCGATAGGACAAGGCCGTGCCAAGCCCCCTGCATGCGGCTAACGAGGCGCCCTCATCAAGGACAAGGGGCCTATGGAGGAGGAGCCCCCCGCAGGTACTTCGTGGACGGTGGCCACGGGTGGTGGCGCTAACAAGCGCCCGTGCTGCACCCTGCAGCTGGTCAGCAGCAGCGCCCTGGTCTGGTGAGTAGCCTTCCAGAGCGCTAAGGCCGTGCTAGACATGCTCGAGGCCGACCTCCAGGCGGAGGATGCGCGCCTCACAGCCAAGCGCCTGGGCTTGGCTGTCAGGTGGCGCAAGCTTGAGGTGGCTGTCAAGCTGGGCCGCCGGTAGGACGACCATGCCAGGGTGAAGAGGGACAAGGCCGCCCACAACACCAAGGAGCTCTGGGACAACACCTCTCGGGAGGTGGACACGATCGTCCAGCGGCGCGAAGAGACAGAGGCCCGCGCCAAGGTGGTGGAGGAGCATATCTCCATGTGGGAGCAGGAGCTCTAGGCGCAGGAGGATGCAGCCGCAGCGCGCGAGCGGCACTTCGCCGCCTGCAAGGAGGAGCTCGCCAAGAGGGAGGAGGCCCTCGCAGCTCATGAGGGGGCATGGTGATCCAGGAGCGCGAGCTCGCCAGGACCACCTCCGAGCATGAGGTGGAGCGTGAGCGCCTGTCGACGCTGGAGCGTCAGGCCTCTGCCACCCAGGCCATCTTCGAGGAGGAGCGTGCCAAGGCCAACGCGTGGCTCGCCAAGCAGGAGGAGAAGATCCAGGCCGAGGCTGATGCCAGGGTCGTGAAGGAGCTAGAGGAGATCTAGCACGGCAAGCTGCAGCAGCAGGAGTCACGCTTCACCACCAAGTGCGCCGAGCTCCAGAAGGAGATCGAAGAGCTTAAGAAGCAGCTCCGGCAGGCTGAGGCTGACCTCCACCTCGTGCTCAAGGGCAAGGATGACACCGAGGGGGAACTGCAACCGCTCCAAGCGCATGTTGGTGACGTCCCCGAGGTCATCAAGAAGGCCGGGGACGAGGCCACGCAGGCCCGAACGATGTAGTCGCAGCTCGTCAAGTTGTTCCAGGGGCTAGCTGAGCGCGCTCGCGGGACAGTCGGCCACATTGTCGAGGACGTCATGGACTTGCCCATCATTGAGTATGATGGCGGCTACCTCGACTTCTTCACCAAGGTGGTGGAGGCGCTGTAGACAGGGGTCTCGAGGCAGAACGTTGTCATTGAGGATGAGGCCCGCGACCTCATGGGCCAGGCGGTAACGCGCGTCTTAAGCAACCTCCTCTACGCTGACCCCGTCTTCAATCTCACCAGCATGGTGGAGCCTATGCCCGCGGAGCTCCAGAATCAACTCCGGAGGGAGGTGTGCGGCCATGTGGACACCCTGGTCGAGCGGTTCGCGCACGCCCCCGAGCCCTCCGAGGAAGATGGTGTTGGGGAACGTTGCATGGGAAACAAAAATTTTCCTACGCACACACAAGATCTATCCATGGTGATGAGCATCTACGAGAGGGAGAGTGAATCTACATACCCTTGTAGATCGCTAAGCGGAAGCGTTTAAGAAACGCGGTTGATGTAGTCGAACGTCTCCGCGATCCAAATCGCAAGTCGTCCCTCGATCCGATCACGAACTAGCGCCGAACGGACGGCACCTCCGCGTTCAACACACGTACGGCTTGATGACGCCTTCACCTCCTCGATCCAGCGAGCGATGGTGAAGTAGTGGTTGAGTTCCAGCAGCACGACGGCGTGGTGATGGTGGTGAGGAACAATCTCTGCAGGGCTTCGCCAAGCGCTACGGAGATTATGACGGAGGAACTAGAGGGTTAGGGTTGCCACACATGGCTTGGGGAAATCTTGATCTCTCCCGTGTGCTAGCCCTGCCCCTCTATTTATATGTTGAGCCTTGGGGTCTAAACTTGGAGTAAAAGCCTCCTCCAGGTCGGTTTTGCCCGCACAAGGTCGGTTTGGCCCGCAGGGAAAGAGTCCAACTCGGATCCCTGCCGAACCGTGCACAGCTGCGCACAAGCGGTAGTACCGCTCACAAGCGGTAGTACCGCTTGAGCGGTAGTACCGCTTCACACAAGCGGTAGTACCGCTTGGGCGGTAGTACCGCTTCACAAAACGGTAGTACCGCTTACGCGGCAGCAAAACTACTTTTTGCACTTTCCAATACCTCGTGGGCTTTATCCCTTTGGCCCATATAAAGTGTTGCTGCACCCGAACACTTCGGTAAACATCCGGAACCCCTTCCGGTGAATTCCGGAACCCTTCCGGAGATCAAAACACTATTATCACATATATCAATCTTTACCTCCGGACTCTTCCGGAGATCCTCGTCATGTCCGGGATCTTATCCGGGACTCCGAACAATCTTTCGGTCACCAACAAAATAACTCAACTATACTAATCGTCACCAAACGTTAAGTGTGTAGACCCTGCGGGTTCGAGAACTATGTAGACATGACCGAGACACTTCTATGATCAATAACCAATAGCGGGACCTGGATGCCCATATTGGCTCCTACATATTCTACGAAGATCTTTATCGGTCGAACCTCTATGTCAAGGATTCAGTTAATCCCGTATGCTGTTCCCTTTGTTCTTCGGTATGTTACTTGCCCGAGATTCGATCGTCGGTATCACTATACCTAGTTCAATCTCGTTACCGGCAAGTCTCTTTACTCGTTCCGTAATACAAGATCCTGTGGCTAACCCTTTAGTCACTTTGCTTGCAAGGCTCAATGTGATGTTGTATTACCGAGTGGGCCCTGAGATACCTCTCCGTCACACGGAGTAACAAATCCCAGTCTTGATCCATGCCAACCCAACAGACACCCTCGGAGATACCTGTAGAGCACCTTTATAGTCACCCAGTTACGTTGCGATGCTTGATACACACAAGGTACTCCTCCGATGTCAGGGAGTTGCATGATCTCATGGTCATAGGAACAGATACTTGACATGCAGAAAACAATAGCAATAAACTAACACGATCAAATGCTACGTTCTTAGTTTGGGTCTTGTCCATCACATCATTCTCCTAATGATGTGATCCCGTTATCAAATGACATCTCATGTCAATGGCTAGGAAACCTTAACCATCTTTGATCAACGAGCTAGTCAACTAGAGGCTTACTAGGGACACAGTGTTGTTTATGTACCCACACATGTATTTGAGTTTCCAATCAATACAATTATAGCATGGATAATAAACGATTATCATGAACAAGGAAATATAATAATAACCAATTTATTATTGCCTCTAGGGCATATTTCCAACAGTCTCCCACTTGCACTAGAGTCAATAATCTAGTTCACATCACTATGTGATTTACATTGTAATGAATCGAACACCCATGCAGTTCTGGTGTTGTTCATGTTTAGCCCTTGGAAGAGGTTTAGTCATCGGATCTGCAACATTTAGATCCGTGTGTACTTTGCAAATATTTATGTCGTCCTCCTTGATGTAATCGCGGATGGAATTGAAACGTCGCTTTATGTGTCTGGTCCTCTTGTGAAATCTTGGTTCCTTGGCTAGAGCAATGGCACCAGTGTTATCACAAAACAGAGTCATTGGGTTAAGCGCACTAGGCACTACTCCAAGATCTGTCATGAACTCCTTCATCCAGACACCTTCCTTCGCCGCCTCCGAGGCAGCGATGTACTCCGCTTCGCATGTAGAATCAGCTACCACGCTTTGCTTGGAACTGCACCAGCTAACCGCACCCCCATTAAGAATAAATACGTATCCGGTTTGAGACTTAGAGTCATCCGGATCAGTGTCAAAGCTTGCATCGACGTAACCCTTTACGACGAGCTCTTGATCACCTCCATAAACGAGAAACATGTCCTTAGTCCTTTTCAGGTACTTCAGGATATTCTTGACCGCCGTCCAGTGTTCCATTCCTGGATCACTTTGAAACCTTCCGACCATACTCATGGCAAGGCTGACATCGGGTCTTGTGCACAGCATTGCATACATGATAGAGCCTATGGCCGAAGCATAGGGGATGACACTCATCTTTTCTCTATCTTCTGCAGTCACTGGGCATTGAGTCTTACTCAACTTTACACCTTGCAAAACAGGCAAGAACCCCTTCTTGGACTGATCCATTTTGAACTTTTTCAAAACTTTGTCAAGGTATGTGCTTTGTGAAAGTCCTATCAAACGTCTCGATCTATCTCTATAGATCTTGATGCCTAATATGAAAGCAGCTTCTCCTAGGTCCTTCATTGAAAAACTCTTGTTCAAATATTCCTTTACACTTTCCAATATTTCTATATTGTTTCCAATCAGTAATATGTCATCCACATATAATATTAGAAACGCTATAGAGCTCCCACTCACTTTCTTGTAAATACAAGCTTCTCCGTAAACTTGTATAAACTCGAACGCTTTGATCACCTCATCAAAACGAAGATTCCAACTCCGAGATGATTGCACCAGTCCATAAATGGATCGCTGGAGTTTGCAAACTTTGTCAGCATTCTCTGGATCGACAAAACCTTCTGGTTGCATCATATACAACTCTTCCTTAAGGTAACCGTTAAGGAACGCTGTTTTGACATCCATCTGCCAAATTTCATAATCGTAAAAGGCAGCTATTGCTAACATGATTCCAACGGACTTAAGCATTGCTACGGGTGAGAAGGTCTCATCGTAGTCAACTCCTTGAACTTGTGAAAAACCCTTTGCCACAAGTCGAGCTTTATAGACGGTGACATTACAGTCCGCGTCCGTCTTCCTCTTAAAGATCCATTTGTTCTGAATGGCCTTACGCCCTTCAGGTAATACTTCCAAAGTCCATACTTTGTTTTCATACATGGATCCCATCTCGAATTTCATGGCCTCTAACCACTTCTCGGAATCCGGGCCCATCATCGCTTCTCCATAGCTCGTAGGTTCATCGTTGTCTAACAACATGACCTCTAAGACAGGGTTGCCGTACCACTCAGGAGCAGTACGCGTCCTTGTCGACCTACGAGGTTCGATAGTAACTTGATCCAAAGCTTCATGATCATCATCATTAACTTCCTCTTCAGCTAATGTAGGCTCCACAGAAACAACTTTCTGCACTGCGCTACTCTCAGGTTGAAGTAAAGGTTCAACAACCTCATCAAGTTCTATCTTCCTCCCACTCAATTCTTTCGAGAGAAACTCTTTCTCAAGAAATGTTCCGTTTTTAGCGACAAACACTTTGCCTTCGGATCTGAGGTAGAAGGTATACCCAACTGTCTCTTTTTGGGTATCCTATGAAGACGCATTTCTCCGCTTTGGGTTCCAGCTTTTCAGGCTGAAGCTTTTTGACATAAGCATCACATCCCCAAACTTTAAGAAACGACAGCTTTGGCTTCTTGCCAAACCAAAGTTCATATGGCGTCGTCTCAACGGATTTCGATGGTGCCCTATTTAAAGTGAATGCAGCTGTCTCTAATGCATAACCCCAAAACGATAGTGGCAAATCGGCAAGAGACATCATAGATCGCACCATATCCAATAAGGTTCGATTACGACGTTCGGACACACCATTACGCTGTATTGTTCCAGGCGGTGTCAGTTGTGAAACAATTCCACATTGTCTTAAGTGACTGCCAAACTCATAACTCAGATATTCTCCTCCTCGATCAGATCGTAGGAATTTAATCTTCTTGTTACGATGATTCTCAACTTCACTCTGAAATTGTTTGAACTTTTCAAATGTTTCAGACTTGTGTTTCATTAAGTAAATATACCCATATCTACTTAAGTCATCAGTGAAGGTGAGAAAGTAACGATAACCACCGCGCGCTTCAATACTCATCGGACCGCACACATCAGTATGTATGATTTCCAATAAGTCACTTGCCCGTTCCATTGTTCCAGAGAACGGCGTTTTAGTCATCTTGCCCAAGAGGCATGGCTCACATGTGTCAAGTGATTCAAAATCAAGTGACTCCAAAAGTCCATCAGCATGGAGCTTCCTCATGCGTTTTACGCCAATATGACCTAAACGGCAGTGCCACAAGAAAGTGGTATTATCATTATCAATTCTACATCTTTTGGCATCAATGTTATGAACATGTGTATCATTACTATCGAGATTCAATAAGAATAAACCCCTCACAATGGGTGCATGACCATAAAAGATATTACTCATATAAATAGAACAACCATTATTCTCTGATTTAAATGAGTAACCGTCTCGCAATAAACAAGATCCAGATATAATGTTCATGCTTAACGCAGGCACCAAATAACACTTATTTAGGTTCATCACTAATCCCGACGGTAATCGAAGAGCGAGCGTGCCGACGGCGATCACATCAACCTTGGAACCATTTCCCACGCGCATCGTCACTTCGTCCTTTGCCAGCCTCCGTCTATTCCGCAGTTCCTGTTTTGAGTTGCAAATATGAGCAACCGCACCGGTATCAAATACCCAGGCACTACAACGAGGGTTGGTAAGGAACATATCAATAACATGTATATCATATATACCTTGTTTGTTGTTGGCCGCCTTCTTGTCAGCCAAATACTTGGGGCAGTTCCGCTTCCAGTGTCCAGTTCCCTTGCAATGAAAGCACTCAGTTTCTGGTTTGGGTCCAGCCTTGGGTTTCTTCACGAGAGGAGCAACTGCTTTGCCACTCTTCTTGGAGTTACCCTTCTTACCCTTGCCATTTTTCTTGAAACTAGTGGTTTTATTGACCATCAACACTTGATGCTCCTTCTGAATTTCAGACTCAGTGGCTTTCAGCATCGCAAACAGCTCGGCGACTGACTTGTTCATCCCGTGCATGTTATAGTTCAACACGAAGCTCTTGTAGCTAGGTGGCAATGATTGAAGAACTCTGTCAGTGATAGCCTCTGGTGGAAGGGGCATCCCTAACTCAGCCAGACGGGTGGAGTACCCAGACATTCTGAGCACGTGATCACTGATAGACCCGTTCTCCTCCATCTTGCAAGCATAGAACTTATCGGAGATCTCATATCTCTCGATCCGGGCATTCTTCTGAAAGATAAACTTCAACTCCTGGAACATCTCATATGCTCCATGACGTTCAAAACGTCTTTGAAGTCCCGGTTCTAAGCCATACAACATTGCACATTGAACTATTGAGTAATCATCAGAACGAGCCTGCCAGGCGTTCACAACGTCTAGAGACTCAACTGGAGCGGGTGGATCACCAAGCGGTGCATCAAGGACATAAGCCTTCTGGGAAGCCGTAAGGATAATCCTTAGATTACGGGCCCAGTCCACAAAGTTACTTCCATCATCTTTCAACTTAGCTTTCTCTAGGAACGCATTAAAATTCAGGGGTGCTACTGCGCGAGCCATGATCTACAACATAAATATAGCAAAGACAACTTAGACTATTGTTCTAGATAACGAGTTTAGTTAATCATATTACTTAAAAAACTCCCACTCAAATTGACATCCCTCCGGTCATTCGAGTGTAACATGATCCAAATCCACCAACTCAAGTCCGATCATCACGTGAGTTGAGGTGGTTTCAATGGTGAACATCTTCATGTTGATCATATCTACTATATGACTCATGTTCGACCTTTCGGTCTCTTGTGTTCCGAGGCCATGTCTGTACATGCTAGGCTCGTCAAGTTTAACCCGAGTGTTCCGCGTGTGCAACATGGCTTGCACCCGTTGTATGTGAACGTGGAGTCTATCACACCCGATCATCACGGCGTGTCTCGAAACGACGAACTTTTGCAACGGTGCACACTCGGGGAGAACACAATTTAT
Source organism: Elymus sibiricus (assembly GCA_039707655.1). Classification (NCBI taxonomy): domain Eukaryota; kingdom Viridiplantae; phylum Streptophyta; class Magnoliopsida; order Poales; family Poaceae; genus Elymus; species Elymus sibiricus. The sequence continues at coordinate 258,812,360 of CM077663.1, read as the reverse complement.
CTTGAAATTTAAGTGAGGGATCACCTTATAATGCTACCGTCGTCCTAAGGAAAATAAGATGCATAAAAGGATTAACATCACATGCAAATCATAAGTGACATGATATGGCCATGAACTTGTGCTTTTGATCTCCATCTCCAAAGCACCGACATGATCTCCATCGTCACCGGCATGACACCATGATCTCCATCATCTTGATCTCCATCAACGTGTCGCCATAAGGTTGTCGCGCCGACTGTTGCTTCCACGACTATTGCTAACGTTTAGCGATAAAGTAAAGCATTACATAGCGCTTAATGATTGACACGCAGGTCATACAATAATTAAAGACAACTCTATGGCTCCTGCCAGTTGCCGTACTCATCGACATGCAAGTCGTGATATTCTATACATCACATGATCATCTCATACATCACATATATCTCATCATGTAATTGGCCATATCATATCACATCATACCCTGCAAAAACAAGTTAGACGTCCTCTAATTGTTGTTGCAAATTTTACGTGGCTGCTACGGGTTTGCAAGAACCGTTCTTACCTACGCAAAACCATAACGTGGTGTAGTGATTGCTTTTTGATCTTCTAAAAGAACCCTCTTCATTGAAATCGATTCAACTAAAGTGAGAGAGACAGACACCCGCTAGCCATCTTTATGCAACGAAGTTACATGTCAGTTGAAGGAACCTGTCTCGCGTAAGTGTACGCGTAATGTCGGTCCGGGCCGCTTCATCTCACAGTACCGCCGAATCAAATGTCAACTAGTAACGGCAAGCAATATGTATACACCCACGCCCACAACTCGTTTGTGTTCTACTCGAGATCTCATCTACGCATAAACCTGGCTCTGATACCACTGTTGGGGAACGTTGCATGGGAAACAAAATTTTTCCTACGCACACACAAGATCTATCCATGGTGATGAGCATCTACGAGAGGGAGAGTGAATCTACATACCCTTGTAGATCGCTAAGCGGAAGCGTTTAAGAAACGCGGTTGATGTAGTCGAACGTCTCCGCGATCCAAATCGCAAGTCGTCCCTCGATCCGATCACGAACTAGCGCGAACGGACGGCACCTCCGCGTTCAACACACGTACGGCTTGATGACGCCTTCACCTCCTCGATCCAGCGAGCGATGGTGAAGTAGTGGTTGAGTTCCAGCAGCACGACGGCGTGGTGATGGTGGTGAGGAACAATCTCTGCAGGGCTTCGCCAAGCGCTACGGAGATTATGACGGAGGAACTAGAGGGTTAGGGTTGCCGCACATGGCTTGGGGAAATCTTGATCTCTCCCGTGTGCTAGCCCTGCCCCTCTATTTATATGTTGAGCCTTGGGGTCTAAACTTGGAGTAAAAGCCTCCTCCAGGTCGGTTTTGCCCGCACAAGGTCGGTTTGGCCCGCAGGGAAAGAGTCCAACTCGGATCCCTGCCGAACCGTGCACAGCTGCGCACAAGCGGTAGTACCGCTCACAAGCGGTAGTACCGCTTGAGCGGTAGTACCGCTTCACACAAGCGGTAGTACCGCTTGGGCGGTAGTACCGCTTCACAAAACGGTAGTACCGCTTACGCGGCAGCAAAACTACTTTTTGCACTTTCCAATACCTCGTGAGCTTTATCCCTTTGGCCCATATAAAGTGTTGCTGCACCCGAACACTTCGGTAAACATCCGGAACCCCTTCCGGTGAATTCCGGAACCCTTCCGGAGATCAAAACACTATTATCACATATATCAATCTTTACCTCCGGACTCTTCCGGAGATCCTCGTCATGTCCGGGATCTTATCCGGGACTCCGAACAATCTTTCGGTCACCAACAAAATAACTCAACTATACTAATCGTCACCAAACGTTAAGTGTGTAGACCCTGCGGGTTCGAGAACTATGTAGACATGACCGAGACACTTCTACGATCAATAACCAATAGCGGGACCTGGATGCCCATATTGGCTCCTACATATTCTACGAAGATCTTTATCGGTCGAACCTCTATGTCAAGGATTCAGTTAATCCCGTATGCTGTTCCCTTTGTTCTTCGGTATGTTACTTTCCCGAGATTCGATCGTCGGTATCACTATACCTAGTTCAATCTCGTTACCGGCAAGTCTCTTTACTCGTTCCGTAATACAAGATCCTGTGGCTAACCCTTTAGTCACTTTGCTTGCAAGGCTCAATGTGATGTTGTATTACCGAGTGGGCCCTGAGATACCTCTCCGTCACACGGAGTAACAAATCCCAGTCTTGATCCATGCCAACCCAACAGACACCCTCGGAGATACCTGTAGAGCACCTTTATAGTCACCCAGTTACGTTGCGACGCTTGATACACACAAGGTACTCCTCCGATGTCAGGGAGTTGCATGATCTCATGGTCATAGGAACAGATACTTGACATGCAGAAAACAATAGCAATAAACTGACACGATCAAATGCTACGTTCTTAGTTTGGGTCTTGTCCATCACATCATTCTCCTAATGATGTGATCCCGTTATCAAATGACATCTCATGTCAATGGCTAGGAAACCTTAACCATCTTTGATCAACGAGCTAGTCAACTAGAGGCTTACTAGGGACACAGTGTTGTTTATGTACCCACACATGTATTTGAGTTTCCAATCAATACAATTATAGCATGGATAATAAACGATTATCATGAACAAGGAAATATAATAATAACCAATTTATTATTGCCTCTAGGGCATATTTCCAACAGATGGTGAGCCAGCGGCGGCCACCCCTGATTCTGAAGACTGCGCCTCCTCGGCTTGAGGCATTATCTTTTATTTTGTTTCCTGCTGGACCACCATTCGGAAGGCCCTGTGGGGGCGTAAAGAAAATTTATCCATGTAATTGTTCTTTAAGTTCTTAATCTTTTGCTGCCATCCCGCAATTTTCTTTGTCAGATTTGCTTCTCCTTTTTGCATTGCCTTTTTGATCTACGTCACTTGGACACAGCCCCCGAGCGTGCTACGACCGTCGCTGGTATGTCGGGACGTGCGTTTGACAAGGCCAGAGGGTGTAGGGCTCTGCGGGGCAGTAAGGGCTCTTGAGGCGCGATGCTTTGGATGCCCCCCTTTGACGTACAAGAGGCTCGCGCCAAGGAGGAAACAGAGATACTCGATGAGATTGTGAGGGGGAAAACTCAGCAAGCACCAAGAAATTCAGAAAGTGTTTGGACTTAGCTTTTCGTGGGGCCCGAGCCTTGAGGCGTTGCTGCGTGTAGGATAGGCCTCGCAAGGCGTCAACTCACGAGGCCTCCAGCTGATGCTTGATGGAGGTGGAAACATGGGCTGCCTCATGAGGCGGGGCTTGTGAAGCCTTCGATGCCTTGTACCTGCAGCGACAATTATGCTAGCAAGTTTTTGCAAGTGATGCAACAATACGCGCTCATGGGCTTGCTTATGGGTGTTGTGCGAGGAGATAGAACACCAAGGACCTTGGTGAGGTGACGTGCATGGGAGCAGGCTCGGGAGCCAGAGCTCATTCACTTGGGTTTTCCGGCACTATGAGCACAGGCACCGTGCCCAACCCACTCACATAACAGACATGAGGAAGATCGCGAGCGCGAACTGCTACTGCAGTAAAAAGGGTACCCAACACACAAGATGTATTACGAAATAACTTTACTACTACATGAAAGAGTGCATTACACAATCAAAAAGAGACAGTGCAGCCATGCTAGACATGGGTCAGCTTGTGGATATGGCCGAGAGGCACCCCTCAAAAGATAGACAAAAACGATGTTGTGATGGACATGGGGTTAGCCTAAGGATGTGATCCAGCCAAAAGGCGCCCTCATGTCAAAAGTACGCCATGACTGAGCATGGGGCCCCACTAGAGCGTGGGTGGGGAGCTCTTGCGGCCTCATGGCGACGCATGAAGAGAGACTCCCGGGCGTGTACAGCCCCCAGTCGTTCTATACTCCGTGAGCTCACGGATAGAACTTGCGGAGATGTTGGATGTTCCATGTGTTTCGTACCGGAACACCCTCCTCCATCTCCAACCATGCCGCGCCAGGCAGGGAAACGTGGACGACCCTATACAACCCTTCTCACATGGGCGAGAGCTTGTGGAGTCCTTCTCTGGAGAGGATCTATCGCAAGACAAGGTCGCCAGCTTCAAGGGTGCAAGGGCATATGTTGCGGTTGTGATAGCGACGCAATGCCTGCTGATACCAGGTTGCTTGGAGGGCAACCTGGTGACGTGCTTCCATGAGGAGGAGCATATCAGCTTCCCGCAGGTCATCTTGGTTGTTCTCGTTGAAGGCCAAGACCCACGGGGACCCATGCTTGAGCTAAGTGGGAAGGACTGCTTCCGCCCCATAGGCGAGGAAGAAGGCAGTTTCACCGGTAGGCTTGGTCGCTGTTGTGCGTATCAACCATAGCACGGACGGGAGTTCGTCGAGCCAGCCTTTGCCGCAGGCTGCGAGCTTCTTGCTGAAGATTCTTGTCTTGAGGCCTTTGAGGACCTCAGCGTTTGCACGCTCGGCATGGCCGTTACTTCGTGGGTGCACCACAAAGGCGTAACAGATCTGCATGACGAGGTTGTCACAGTAGGACCTGAAGAGGCCGCTGGTAAGTTATGAGCCATTGTCGGTGATGATGCGGTTGGGGACGCCAAAGCGGCACACCAAGCTCCTGATGAACTTGACAGCAAATTATGCTGGGATGGAGTGGATAGGCTCCACTTCCGCCCACTTGGTGAACTTGTTGATGGCGACGTAGAGGTAGCAGTAGCCTCCAGCTACGTGAGGAAAGGGACCGACAATATCTAGCCCCAGACCGCAAAGGTCCACGTGAGGGGGATAGTCTGGAGCCCTTGCGCTAGCTGATGAGTCAGCTTGGCGTGGAATTGACAGGCTTCGCAGGATCAGACAAGCTCGGTGGCTTCTTTGAGTGTTGTGGGCGAGTAGAAATCGTTGTGGGACCTTATCCACAAGGGTGCATGATGAAGAATGATGACCGCAGTCTCCATCGTGGTTCTCAGCAAGCAGCTCACAACCTTGCTCCTCAGAGATGCACCGCAGTGCCGTGCCGTTGGGGCGCCATCTGTAGAGTTCTCCGTCTTGGAGGCAGTAGGATGTAGCCTGGCGGACCCTACACTCTGCTTCAACATTGTCTACTGGGAGAGTGTCGTTCTCCAAGTAGACCTGAACTTCGTGGCCCACTTCTCCTCCTGCTGCTCTAGCGCCAGCAGCACGCGAGCGCCTGAGGGTAGGCCGCAGTTGGGTGCGCCTGTGGAAGGCATGGAGGCAGCACCTCCTGAGGTGACATGGCGCTGATAGCTAGTGGCATGACAGATGGCTTCAGGAGTCGTTCTTTGAATACGCTGGGGTCTTGAGGCTCACGGCGCGATGCTTTCTTGGCGATGTCATCAGCTTCTTGGTTGCTGCTGCGAGGGATGTGCTGGAGTTCCATGCCCAGGAAACACTTCTTGAGTTTGCTCGCCTCCTCGAGGTAAGCAACCATGTGCTCGTCCTTGGGTTTGTAGCTCTTGTTGGAGAAGTTAATGAGAAGCCGCGAGTCGCCCTTGATGAGTATGCGCTTGACGCCAAGCACGATGGCAGCCTTGAGTCCAGCGAAGAGGCCCTCGTACTCAGCAATGTTGTTGGAGACCTTGGCGCCGTGCTTGAAGCAGAGTTGTACTGCGTAGTAGAGCTTATCTCCTGTCGGCGAAGTGAGCATCACGCCAGCCCCCGCGCCTTGCCGGGAGAATGCTCCATCGAAGTGGATAGTCCAGCCGACAGGGGCATCCTTCCCAGGCAGGAGGGACTCAGCCTCCCGAGGCTCGTCTTGGTGTGGGTCTGTCCACTCCGCCATGAAGTCGGCCAAAGTCACAACCTTGTTTGTCCTTGTAGTGAGGAATTCCAGCTCGAAAGGCTGCAACTCAACATTCCATTCCGCGACGCAGCCTGTGGTGTTGGGGCTGCGAAGTACTTGCTCTAGGGGGTATGATGTGATCACCTTGACGGGATGTCCCTGGAAGTAATGCCGTAGCTTGCTGGAGGCGATGAGGAGTGCGAAGAGTAGCTTCTGCTTCATGGGGTATCGCTCACACGCATCTCGCAACATAGTACTCACAAAGTAGACGGGATGCTCAACGAGGCACGTGGCTGTGGTGGCCATAGCTTGTGCTTGAGGGAGCTTATCAGGTAGCTCTTCTGGAACCTCTTGAATGGATGCCTCGGCAGGCGCCTTTGCAACCTTGTGATGCTCTGAAGGGCCCTCGGGAGGCGTCGGAGGAGTGACCTCAGGAGGTGTTGCCTTGGGAGGCATCGGCTCGACGTAGCAGGCTTCTTCTTGACAGGGACTTTCTCCTCTCATTCCACCACCAGGGCCACACTGGCTGTGTGGGGGGGTCGCCGTCAAGTACAAGCACATAGGCTTGCGAGTTCGCGGGGCAACCATGATGGGAGGGCTTGTCAGGTACTTCTTGAGGTCCTCGAGAGCTGTGTCGGCTTCAGAAGTCCATTTGAAGGGACCCGTTCTCTTCAAGAACTTGAAGAAAGACCGAGCCCTCTCACCAAACTTGGAGATGAAACGCCCGAGCGAGGCTACACATACATTCAGCTTCTGCATCTCCTTGAGGTTACGGGGAGGACGCATCTTCTCGATGGCTTGGATCTTCTCAGGGTTAGCCTCGAAGCCACGATGGGAGACCAGGAAGCCCAGGAGCTTGCCTGAAGGGACTCCTAAGACACACTTGGCGCGGTTGAGCTTGAGGTTGATCTTGCGTAGGTTGGGGAAGGTCTCCTCGAGGCTCGTGATGAGGGAACTCTCTTCGCGCGTCTTGATCACAGTGTCGTCGATGTAGGCCTCGGCATTCCTTCCCATTTGAGGCCCCAGGACTTTGTGCATTAGTCTCTGGAAGGTGGCTCTCCACTCTTCAAGCCGAAGGGCAGACATACGTAGCAGTTCACTCTGCAGGGAGTAAGGAAGGCAGTCTTCTCTTCATCTTGTTTGGCCACCTTGATCTGGTGGTAGCCTGAAAAGGCGTCCAGGAAGCATAGCAGTTTACACCCGGCTGTGGAGTCCATGATCTGATCGATGCACGATAGCGGGAAGTGGTCCTTGGGGCATACCTTGTTGAGATCAGTGAAGTCGATGCACATCTGCCCCTCTGCACTATGCTTCTGGACCATGACGGGATTGGCAACCCACTCGGGGTGGAGTACCTCACGGATGAAGCCTGTCTCTTGAAGATTTTTGTTCTCTTGAACGATGAACTTTTGTTTCTCTATCGCCTGGCATCGTGCCTTTTGCTTCACGGGCCGTGCGTTTGGACACACCGCTAGGTGGTACTCGATCACCTGCCTTGGCACTCCGGGCATGTCTGATGGTGTCCAGGCGAACATATCAGCGTTTGTCCGAAGGAAGGTGAGAACCTCGCCTTCCTATTTGTCCGAGAGGCCATTGCCGATGGTCACGGTGGGCCCGGAGCCGCTGCCGTCCAGCAACACTTTCTTCTTCTCGGCACGCCTGGGAAAACATTGGCTTCTTCTTGGAGGGTGCAGGCTCAATGTCATCCTCGTCGGCAGCATGGGCGGTGGCGGCAGCCTTGTAGGCGCTCTCAAGGGTGCGCACCGCATCATTCTCATCACAACGGATGGTGATGGTGTCGCAGCAGCCCGAGAGATTGAAGGTGTTGTAGGCGTGATGGGTCACTGCCATGAACTTGGCGAGCGCAGGATAGACCAGGATGGCGTTGTAGGGAAGGCCAATGTGTGCCACGTCAAAGTCGATGAGCTCGGTGTGGTAGTTCTTGCGGCTACCGAAGGTGACAGGAAGACGCACTTGCCCCAGGGCAGGGTGGAGCCATCAATTGTGCCTGAGAAGGGCCTCGTCGGCATGAGGTGCTCATAAGGCACATGAAGCACCTCAAAGGTCTCCACAAAGAGCACATTGAGGCCTGCGCCGCCATCAATGAGTGTCTTGGTGACCACGACGTTGTTGATGGTGGGTGTACACAGCAGAGGGATTGTCTCCACAGCCCTTGTGGACATGGGGTGGTCAATGGAGTCGAAGGAGATCAGGAACTGCAACCACTTGAGGGGCCTAGTCAACTCCGGGGAGGGCAGCGTTAACCTCACGAGAGAACTGCCTAAAGTGGCGGTTGGAGGCGGGAGCCTGAGCTCCGCCAAGGATGCACGCCACCTCGTGAGGTTCCTGGTAGCCCCAGTGTCCTCATCAAGCAAGTTGTTCCTATTGGCACAAGGCGGGGCGGCATTTGCTTGAGGAGGATTGGCCTCCTGAGGATGATTCCGCCAGCCCTGTCGGTAGTCGTTGCTGTTATCGTTGCGGTCGTTGTCGTTGTTGCGATCGTTCCAGCGGCCACCGCTGCGGCCTCCGCCGCAGCCTCCGGCGCGATCGTTGCGGTTGTTGCACCTGCCTTGGCGGTCTTAGTGGAGCATCTTGAGCTCGTGGTAGTCCTCGGTGCGATGAGTGTTCATGTTGTGGAAGGCGCACACGGGAAGACCATCTTTCCTGGATGCGCGCTCATCGCGGTCGCGTCCACGCTTCTGCTTAGGCTCTGCCGCAAGCATAGCGGGGCCCTTCCGCTCGGCGTCCTTGTTCTTGACCTTGGCGGGTTCGAGAGCCGCATCTGAATCGTTGTGGATGAAGAGACGGCCTTCCTCAGCCTTGGCACATCGGTCGGCGAGGTCGAAAAGCATGGCGACGGTTTGAGTTCGTCATTGATGGTGAGCTTCTCGCGCATCTTGACGCCCGTGATGCCCGCGGAGAACGCAGAGATGATTGCGGCATCAGAAGCACGCGGGATCTTGTTGGTCACTTGGCTGAAGCGCTGGATGTATTAGCGGAGGGTCTCACCAGTCTACTGGCGCACGGCACGCAATTCGTTGAGAGTGAGGGGACGCTCGTATATGCCCTTGAAGTTGGAGACAAACTGTGCGCATAGCCCGGACCAAGAAGAGAGGGAGCCCTCGGGGAGGTTCATCAGCCACGAGCGCGTTGCGTCCTTGAGGGCCATGAGAAACCAGTTTGCCCTGACCTTGTCATCACTGCCCACGGCTTCGATGCCGATGGTGTAGAACTGCAGGAACTCTATGGGGTTGGGGGAGCCTTCATAGCGTGGAGGCAGCTCTGTCTTGAAAGTCGTGGGCCACACCATGCGGCCCAACTCGGGGGCGAAGGCACGACAGCCCCCACTGTTGGACGGAACGCTGCCGATGAGAGCTGCACGATTCTGACACCCGGCCGCGGAGACATCCTGGAGAGTGCGGTTCTTGCGCTCGTGCTGCCATTTGAAGATCACTCGCGCGTCAGGGGCCGCACGGCAGATGATCTGGCAGCTTGCATCTGCATGGGGTGGCAAAGATGCTCCGTGGGATGGCACCAGAGCACGCGCACCACAACGAGGCCCATCGCCCTCGCTGGGCGGAGGAGGTGGAGGAGGAAGAGTGTCCTGCCCTGCCCTTGCGCCTTGCGATGGAGGGGGAGGAGGCAGGGAGTGGGTGAGAGCTAGGGCGCGTCCGATGGTGTTGACGAGCTCGGTGATGCGTGCGAGCCACGCGTCGTAGCCGGCTGGAGTCGGGCGGTAGTGCAGTAGCTCTTGCGCCAAGAGGAGCACTGCCTGCGGAGCCGACGAGGCGTGGCAACCGTGCTTGCACTCCGTGGCGATGCGTGCAGGCGGAGGGTTCGCCTGCACGGAGGGATGGATGGAGGAGGCCTGCGCCTCCCCGGCCGCGGGCTCGGTGGCAGCACGAGGGTTCCGGTGGCGATTGGCGTTGACGACGGGCTCTGTGTGGGCCATCTGGGCCCTGCGCGCGTATCTCTCGTGGCGCGCCTCGGCCATGTCGATGTCGAGCGAAGTCGAGGAAGAATATACACAAGAAGCGTCCCTACCTGGCGTGGCAAATTCAGAGATCAGTTTTTTGCCTACGGGAAACCTCTCAAGAACCCGGTTCGAACACTGGGGAGCTGAGTGAAATCTACCCCTTGACAAAGATGAAGCTACGCGCACAAAGCATGAAGGAGGCGCATGGATTTACCCAGGTTCGGGCCACCTTGCGGTGTAAAACCCTACTCCTGTTGGATGGATTGCTCTTTGGTTTGGAGAAGGGCTACAAAGCTTGGGGAGGAAGAAGAGCTCTAGGGGAAGAATGAAGGCTCGAAATGTTCCGCCCTTCACTACGGTGGCAACTTGCCCCTCTTATCCTTGCCTCGGGCCTCTTCCCCCAAAACATTGGAGGGAAAAGGGCGACCATAGAGCGGCAATTCGAAGGGGGACAAGCACCCAGTCTTCCCTGACAAAGTTGGTCACAATCCATGACGCGCTCGTGGTCGCCGATGACGCCCGTCCTGGTGACCATCGTCATGTTGGTCTCCTTGCATCAAAGAGGTAAGCCTTGGGACTCATCTTGGAGGAGGATAGCTGCTTGCTGCCCTTTTATCACAAACGGGAAAGATTCTATGCATGCGTCCGTTGGCGCCGTCCTTGTAGCCTCTGCCGCCCTGCCACGTCACCCACGTGGCAGGCGCATGATTGTGTGATCATCACCGCATGGCCCCACCAAGCGGAGAGCTTCGCGGGATGCTGCCTCACGGGGAAGGCCTCGCGGGGCCTCGCGCAACTTGTTGACAGGTGTCCTGGGGGGCCCTCTCAGAGAGAGAAAGAGCCTCGCTGTCACAGCCCTAGAAATTGCTTGTATTAGTTGAATCAACATTCATGCATCATGTACATATTCAAATGAATTTGAAATGGGGATGATCAAACCCTAGCATCAATAAAATTCAAAATAGGTTCGACTTAAAAATATTTTTAATGAACCCAAAATGCCCTTAAAAATATTAATGATTTACGGAAAAAGGTGGAAATCTCTACCACAGATGATGCATATTTTTCTAGGAAATATTGAGCTTTGAATTAACACACCAAGTATTTGAATTGGAGCAAATAAATGAGTGTAAAAATATTCATAGCTCCAAATAATTTGAAACTTGTTGAGGGCCTCTAAAATAATTCAATGAGTGTCCACAAAAAGTTTCAGGTCTTATAAAAATGATTTGGTTTTCAAACCAAATCAAAACAAATTACAAAAATTAGAAAACAGAAATAAAATAGGAAAAGCAGAGAGAGATGACTTATCTTGCAGAGCCCAGCAGAGAGCCGGCCCAGCCCACCTCCTCGCTGCTAGTCATCGTCTACCTCTGCCAGAAGGCAGAGGCAAGACGAAGCACGGTGCGTGCGCATGGACGACACGCCGCACCTGCCTACCTGTCTCGACGCCATGCGGGATAAGCTCCGGAGACCCGTCTGGATCCTCCCTTCCTCTCCATTCCTCCCCACTCGCCCTCTCTCTCGCTCTCTCACTCATGGCCGAAGCGGCCATGGCCATGCCGCCGCGTTAGTCGCAGCCACTGCCGCCCATTCATCACCTCGACATGTCCAGAAGCTCCTTGCCATCATCCTCTTCCTCCTCGATGAGCCACGCATCGCCGTACGGTCCGCGGCCTTGCCATCGACCATGTCTTCATCGTTGGGAACCGAACCTCGCTGCCGTCAATTCGCAGCAACCGGAGCGTCCCCGAGCCCGCTGATCTACCCTCTTGCATCCCCGTGAGCTCTTGCTCCTTCCCCTATGCTCTCCCCCTCCGTTCCCGTCCGCTAGCTGACATCCCCATGCACCTGAGCTCTGGCCGGCGCCATGGCCGATGAGCCTCGCGCTCGCGAGCTCCTCCGCTCAAACCCATCGCACTGCCATGCTCCTGGTGTTCCATAGAGGCTGCCTAGACCCTTTTTCTAGCTCGCTCGTGCCCCGTAGCCCAACTGCCCGCATGTGCCGAGCACCACTGCCTCCCAGCTCGACATCAGGGACGCCACAGCCCTCCCAAGCACCTGCCACGACCGCCAAAGAACGTGCCATGTTGCACCCGCTCCAGTGAGCCCACACGCGCCTCCAGCCGTAGTCGGAATCGCCGGGACGACGAGCTCCGCCGCGTTTTGTTTATCACCGGCTGTTAAACACCGGTTAACCGCTGACGTGGCTGCCTTTACCACTTATGTAACTTGCTAATTAACCACCCTGGGTCAATGACATGTGGGCCCTGTTCATTGTTAATTTTCTAGTTTAGCTTAATTAAACTTTGTTAAATAAGTGTGTCACTGACGCGTGGGACCCAACTGACAGGTTTGACCTGACCGGGTTAGTTGACCTGCTGACATCATGATGACACCATGCTGACGTAGTAATTGATTTTCTAGAATTTCAAATAAATCTAAATGATTTATTTATTTCCAGAAAATATCCTAAACTTCTAAAATTCATAGAAAATAATCTATAACTCCTATGGAAATAAGTTATATATGAAAAATGATTAGAAAAATCCAAAGAATAAGTTTATGCCATGTTCATGCATGTTTTAACAAGTTAACATCACCAACTAGCACAATTCATGATTAAGGCAACTTATGAAACAACATTTGGAGTTGGAATTCAAACTTGTTTGAATTCCACTTCAATTAATATGACTAGCTACCGCATTAGGTCAATTCAGTGCTTCAACATGACATATCATACTTTTGGTTGAGCATTGCATTGAATGTTGTTCTTTGTTGTTTGCCGGTGTTTGTTCCCTCTCGGTAGACGTTGTTCTGACGTTGAGATCGATGTCACCGATGAAGACTCATTGTTATCTTCAGAAGTGCCAGGCAAGCAACCCCCCCCCCCCCTTGAGCATTTTGATATAAACCCACGATGTCTACTACGCAACTTTATTCTTGTAGACTTTGTTGGGCCTCCAAGCATAGAGTTTTGTAGGACAGTAGCAATTTTCCTACAAGAAATCTCTTGTGTCCCCAACACACCCAATACAATGGAAAATTGTATAGGTGCATTAGTGTAACGCCCCGGACACGCCCGCCAGTAGTCGTTCCACCTGGCGGGATCTAGACTGGCCCCATAGATCAATACTAGTCTTTTCTGCGCACTTTGTGGGATCTAGACTGGCCCCATAGATCAATACTAGTCTTTTCTGCACACTTTGTGCTCACTCATGCACACCCGAGACCAACTTCCCGGTCGGTCACCCATCCTAGAACTACTCCAAGCCAAGCACGCTTAACTTGGGAGTTCTGTTCGAATGGGCTCCCGGAAAAGAAGGAATTCCTTATTGATATGAGTAGTATATCGTCCCTAATATGCCAGGCTATCACATACACCCCCACTCAGAGGAATCGACGTCCTCGTCGGGTCACAGGAACGTTCCCTCTTGGCACAAACATCGGTGCATCCAGTCCAGTACATGTGCCATGCCGGGTGCCATGACGGGTCACAAACGTCATGAACAACATGACCGCGCACCTGTCCGCAAACGTCCGTGTAACCGCAAGGGTCGGCTCTGATACCAACTTGTAATGCCCCGGACACACCCGCCGGTGGTCGTTACTCCTGGCGGGATCTAGACTAGCCCCACACATCAATACTAGTCTTTTTTGCGCACTTTGTCCTCACTCATGCTCACCCGGGACCAACTTCCCGGTCGGTCACCCATCCTAGAACTACTCCAAGCCAAGCACGCTTAACTTGGGAGTTCTGTTCGAATGGGCTCCCGGAAAAGAAGGATCCTTATTGATATGAGTAGTCTATCATCCCTAATATGCCAGGCTATCATAACTAGTTTGGCGAAGAGATGGTGATACAAGTGCAATATGGAAGGTCGATATAGGTTTTTGTAATCTGAAAATATAAAAATAGCAAGGTAACAAGTAGTAAACAGCGAGCAAAACGGTATATTAATGCTTGGAAACAAGGCCTAGGGTTCATACTTTCACTAGTGCAATCTCCCAACAATGCTAACATAGTTGAATCATATGATCATCCCTCAACGTACAACAAAGAATCACTCCAAAGTTGCTATCCAGCGGAGAACAATAAGATGAAATTGGTGTATGTAGTACAACCACCTCAAAGTTATTCTTTCCGATCAATCTTTTGAGCTATCCCTATAAGTGTCATAAACAACCCTAGAGTTTGTACTAAAATAACACCAATGACACATATCAATCCACCCTAATGTCACCTAGATACTCCAATGTCACCTCAAGTATCCGTGGATAAATTATGCGACATGCATCAAACAATTTCAGATCTATCGTATTCAATCCAACACAAAGAACTTCAAGGAGCACCCCAAGATTTCTATCGGAGAACGTAGTATGAAAACGTGCAATCAACCCCTATGCATAGATATCCAAGGTCACCAGAATCCGCAAGTTGATGCCATAACATATATCAAGTGAATAATTTCGCAAGTTGGGCTTAATGTTTCGCCTCCCAACTTATTTATCTCGGGGATAATTTCAACAAATAATGAATCATGATCACCTATATCCAACTGGATATATGTGTCTGGATCTTTCCTCACCACATGATGCTCGCCAACTAAAGACTTAATAGACTAGAATAAGAAGATGACTCAACATGAAAATTAAAAGATATGCCCTTCGCACAGGGAAGCAGGGATTTGCAGAGGTGCCAGAGCTCATTGTCTTAAAGCAGAGATGAATATGTAATTTTGAGTGGCATACTTTTCCTGTCAACGTCACAACAGAGTTTTCAATATTTTCCATGCTCATCACATTATTGGTGGTTCCCAAACAGAATTGAAATTTTTACTCCCCCTCCACCATTCAAACACATTCCATGGCTAGCCGAATCCACGGGTACCATCCAAACAATCAACTTTCTAGGGTGAGTTCTTGTTTATTTATTTTTGTATTATGCATGACTGGGCATCCTTTTTACCGGCCTCTCTCGTGCAATGATAAGTGAATAAACACTTATCTTGAGAATAACCCGCTTAGCATGGAAGATAATGACCGCCCCGTCACTCCATGAGCGGTACGAGCGCACAAAATAGATGCTTATTTGAATGTTTAGAGGTGGCACATGCAAATTTACTTGGAATGGCAGTGAAATACCATATATAGGTAGGTATGATGGACTCTCATGGACGAAACTTGGCTCAAGGATTTTGATGCCCAAGTAGTATTTCTACTTAGTACGAAGTTTTGGCTAGCAAAAGGTTCTAAACAAGCATCACATGTTAGAGGATCCATGACAATATAACTACTACGTGAATATAAAAAAACATAACCATTACGTTTTCTTCCTTGTCCAACGTCAAAAACTTGATCAAGTTTGAAAATAATTAATGGGGGTTCACAATCATAGAAGATGTCCATGATAGTGTATTTATATGTGAAACCTCTCTTCCTTCAATATTCTTTCATGAATTGTTTAAATGACCAATGCTATGTTTGCTAACTTCCAATAAATTTTACCGCTTATACTCCTAGTATGTGAAGTCACTAATCCCCATGGGACAAGAATATGAAGCATATATAATTTCACATTTATGACATTCAATTCATTTAACGTTTTACTCTCAGGATATAAGTGAAGCACATGAGTAAACTTCAAACTACTCTCAAAAGATATAAGTGAAGATCAATGAGCAGTCAAACAATAAAGTAGCTATGTGAGGACTCTCTCTCTAAATAAATATTTTCAGATCTGAGTATTTTATTCAAACAGCAAACTAAACAAAAATAGCACTCCAAGAATAGCACGTATCATGTGAACGAATAAAAATTTAGGCTCAACATAGGCTAACCGATAGTTGACGAAAAGAGGTGGGATGCATAATATCCCCAAGCTTAGATGCTTGAGAATTCTTGAAATATTTACTTGGTGTGCCTTGGGCATCCCCAGGCTTGAGATTTTGTATCTCATTCAATCCTCTCATATGCCGGTTTCACCTAAGTCTCAAAAACTTCATCCACAAAAAAAAACTTGAAAAGAACTCGTGAGATAGGTTAGTGCACATCATAATAAATCAACTCTTTATGTACCGCCAAGACAAGTGGCACAATATTTTTAAAACATCATCTGATGTATACTATCATTTCCACAATTTATATCTACCAATATAAGTCATGAAAACCATCGGAGAAGTAGATAACAAAACTATGACAGCAATCTGTCTAAACAGGACAGTCTGTAGAAATTAATTTACAAAGTGCACTTATGTATGACTAAAATTATGAAAATTTAGGACATGATAACTAATTTATATGAAAATATTTTGTAAAACTTTCAGAAACTTTCCACGTTCCAGTAAAATTTTAAAATTCAAACACTACAGCAAAAGTTTCTGCTTTTACACAACACACATCAAATATGCAATTCAAGCATCCTAAAAGCAATTCTTGGAACCTTTTATTGAAAAACAAGATTATAAATAACAGCAATAAAATACTAACAAAATAAAATTATGCTCTAAGCAAAACACATATTATGTGATGAATAAAAATATAGCTCCAAGTAAGATATACCGATAGTGTTGAAGACGAAAGAGGGGATGCCTTCCGGGGCATCCCCAAGCTTTGGCGCTTGAGTCTTCCTTGGATATTACCTTGGGGGTGCCTTGGTCATCCCCAAGCTTAGGTTCTTGTCAGTCCTTATTCTCCTCATATCGGTGTCTCGCCCAAAACTTGAAAACTTCAATCACACAAAACTTAACGGAACTTTGTGAGATGGGTTAGCATAGTAAATATAGATCATTCACTTAGGTACTGTCAAGACAAGATTCATAATTGTTCTCACATAATACCTACTGTATTCTACCATTACCATAATTTATATCACTAAATATAAGCTATGGAAAAAATTAAAACAAGCAAACGATGCATGCAAAATAGAATCTGTCAAAAAGAGAATAGTCTGTGAAGATCTGTAGTATAACCATATTACCCTATCTCTAAAAATTCTGAAACGTTAGGACAACTTATATAATTTGCATATAAATAGTGTGTAAAAATTTCAGAATTTTTTGATGCTCCAGTAAAATCCGACAAATTCTTTACTGGAGGCAAAAGTTTCTGTTTTTGCATAGAATCAAATCAACAAGTTTCCATACTATCCCAAAGGCTTTACTTGGCACTTTATTGAAATAAAAGACACAAAACATGATTACTACAGTATCTTAATCATGCGAACACTCAAAAACATAAAGTAAAAGTGTTGGGTTGTCTCCCAACAAGCGCTTTTCTTTAAAGCCTTTTAGCTAGGCATGATGATTTGAATGATGCTCACATAAGAAGTAGTAATTGAAACATACAAGAGAGCATCATGAATCTCATGACAAGCACATTTAAGTCTAACCCACTTCCTATGCATAGGGATTATGTGAGCAAACAATTTATGGGAGCAAGAATCAACTAGCATAGGAAGACAAAACAAGCATATCTTCAAGATTTTGAACACATAGAGAGGAAACTTGATATTATTGCAATTCCTACAAGCATATGTTCCTCCCTCATAATAAATTTCAGTAGCCTCATGAAGGAATTAAAAAATATATCTATCACATAAAGCATTCTTTTCATGATGCACAATCATAGAATTTTCATTACTGTCCACATAAGCAATTTTCTTCTCATTCATTGTAGTGGGAGCAAACTCAACAAAATAACTATCATGAGATACATGATTGACATAACCACATTCAGTATTAAAATCATGATGACAAGTTTCATGGTTACTATCACTCTTTATAGCATACATGTCATAATCATAATCATCATAGATAGGAGGCATGCCATCATCATAATAAATTTGCTCATCAAAACTTGGGGGACTAAAAATATCATCTTCATCAAACATAGCATCCCCAAGCTTGTTGCTTTCCATATCATTAGCATCATGGATATTCAGAGAATTAATACTAGCAACATTGCAATCATGCTCATCATTCAAGGAATTCTCATTAAGTATTTTCATAATTTCTTCCTCTACCAATCAAGCACAATTTTCTGAATCCTTATTTTCACGAAAGACATTATAAAGACGAAACAAATGAGGCAACCTAAACTCCATTTTTTTGTAGTTTTCTTTTATAAAACCAAACTAGTGAAAAACAAGAAACTAAAAGATTTAATTGCAAGATATAAAGATATATCTTCAAGCACTCACCTCCCCGGCAACGGCGCCAGAAAATGGCTTGATGTCTACTACGCAACTTTATTCTTGTAGACTTTGTTGGGCCTCCAAGCGCAGAGTTTTGTAGGACAGTAGCAATTTTCCCTCAAGTGGATGACCTAAGGTTTATCAATCCATGGGAGTTGTAGGATAAAGATGGTCTCTCTCAAACAACGCTGCAATCAAATACAAGAAATCTCTTGTCTCCCCAGCACACCCAATACAATGGCAAATTGTATAGGTGCACTAGTTCGACGAAGAGATGGTGATACAAGTGCAATATGGAAGGTAGATATAGGTTTTTGTAATCTGAAAATATAAAAATAGCAAGGTAACAAGTAGTAAACAATGAGCAAAACCGTATATTAATGCTTGGAAACAAGGTCTAGGGTTCATACTTTCACTAGTGCAATCTCCCAACAATGCTAACATAGTTGAATCATATGATCATCCCTCAACGTGCAACAAAGAATCACTCGAAAGTTCCTATCTAGCGGAGAACAATAAGATGAAATTTGTGTATGTAGTACAACCACCTCAAAGTTATTCTTTCCGATCAATCTTTTGAGCTATTCCTATAAGTGTCACAAATAGCCCTAGAGTTCGTACAAAAATAACACCAATGACACATATCAATCCACCCTAATGTCACCTAGATACTCCAATGTCACCTCAAGTATCCGTGGGTAAAATATGCGACATGCATCAAACAATTTAAGATCTATCATATTCAATCCATCACAAAGAACTTCAAGGAGCACCCAAAGATTTCTATCGCAGAACGTAGGACAAGAACGTGTATCAACCCCTATGCATAGATTACCCCAATGTCACCTCGGGAATCTGCAAGTTGAGTACCAAAACATACATCAAGTGAATCAACAGAACACCCCATTGTTACCACGGGTATAAAAATGCAAGACATATATCAAGTGTTCTCAAATCCAATATTCAATCCAACATAACGAGATCTCAAAGGTAAAGATTCAATTCATCACAACAAGGTAGCAAGGGAATAACATCATATGATCCGACTATATTAACAAAGCTCGTGATACATCAAGATCGTGACATCTCAAGAACACGAGAGAGAGAGATTGAACACATAGCTACTAGTGCATACCCTCAGCCCCGAGGCTGAACTACTCCCTCCTCATCATGGCCTCCGTCGGGATGATGAAGATGGCCACCGGTGATGGTTTCCCCTCTCCGGCAGGGTACTGGAATGTCTCCAGATTGGTTTTTCATCGATGCAGAGAGTTGTGGCGGCGGAACCGAGAGTCTCTCTTTATTTCTGGGGTTTCTGGGATTTATAGGATTTTTCAGCAACGGAGCCACGTCGGCCCCATAAGCTATCAAGGGCGCGACCCCCCAGGGTCACGCCCTGATGGCTTGTGCCCCACGGGTGGCTCCCCTTCGGTGGTTCTTCGCTCCAATATTGCTTATTTCCTCCAGAAAAAATCATCAAAAAGTTTCGGGCGATTCCGAGAACTTTCTGTTTCTGCACAAAAACAACACTTGATATAAAGTGCATCAAAACCATATAAAAGTATTGTAAACATAGGTGAATATGGCATGAGTACTTCATAAATTATAGATACGTTGGAGACGTATCAACCCACTCTCTCGCTCATGCTTTCTTTTACTGCATTAGGACAACAACGATTCAATTGTTACATGTTTTCGTAGTTGAACCCATTCCTCTACAGGACCCCTCTTTGTCACTGTAAATAGTTGAAACCACTCAGCATGAGTAGCAACTGCTTGAGCCTTGTTGTGCCTACTTATCCATGCTTGCTTAGTATGCATGGTATGCTTAGAGTCGTGTCGGGTCTGATCCATGTGGGCGATGAATCATAATGGATGTGTTCATGTCCTTCTGTGTGAGAGCTAAGTGTGTGAATCTCATTTGGTAAAGGTAGCGATGACAGGCCATGTAGGAGTACATGGCGGGTTGTCTCATTGGGACCGTCCTTAAGAACTGAGTTATGTGTATGTTATCCAAGACGAGATACTACCACGCATTGGGCCTGAAACCATTGGATCCTCTCGGCTTATTAATCAACTTGATCTCTGTCCAGGAGTTGCAACTAGTTTTTGGTGTTTGTAGGAAAAGTGTTGGGGCCATGTTTAGTGCTGCCCGACGGGGTGGGCTTCAGTACGGTAGATGCATAGTGGCACGGTGTACCAAGTGGCACCCAGATTGTGGTCTTGTGGAACCCCGTGCACATCGTTTGGGGCCGTACAGGAAACTTCGGTCGGACTTCCTTGCGGGTTCAGTCTCAAATAAGTGAGAAACCTGGACTAGAGTCTTGCATGGTTAACGGTTGTGGCCGACACCCGCGCCAGTGCTTCCGCTTGAAGGTTGCCGAGATGCATGATGTGCATATGGTGATAAGTGGAGGGAGCGTGTGTGAAGAAGTATACCCCTGCAGGGTTAACTAACTATTCGAATAGCCACGTCCGCGGATATGGACTACTTGGAAAATTTATATGGTTCATAGACAAGTTGAAATGGATACACTAAAATGCGCAAGATAAGTGTGAGTGCTATGGATGGCCTTCTCGTAGGAAGACACGAGAGAATCCATAGTAGTGTATTGATGTGGTGAATATGTGGACTCGTGTGCACTCTCTCACCCCAAAGAAAATACTCGTAGTCGTAGTACATGTTAGCCAAGAGTCAAAGATGGCTTGCTGCAGTAAACTTCACAACCCCCTTGTTGATACTGATGCATAAGTAGATAGTTTTGATGTAAGTCTTGCTGAGTACCTTTGTACTCACGGTTGCTTAATTTATGTTTTTGCAGAGGAGACCTTAGTCTCACTATTGATTTCCACGCGAAGTTCGACGTTGACCGACTAGCTTGGGAATCCCAGACAGAGGTCTGGCTCCTTTGGGAGGGTCATTGTAGATTTTCAGTCTCCTCCAGCCACTTTTAGTAGATGTCTGTACCCAGACATGTTATGCTTCCACTTGTTGCTTGTATGACTTTGTGTTGGGTCATGTGATCCCTGTTTGTAATATCACACTATGTTAGCTCCTATGAGCCTTTAATAAACACTTTGAGTCGTAGCGTTGTGTTGTGATGCCATGTTGTATCTACACATATCGTGCATATTGCATGTATGTTTTGAAATGCATTGTATGTGTGGGATTCGACACCTAGTTGTATGGCTTTAGTAGCCTTCTTTACGGGGAAATGCCTCTTTGTGCTTCCAACGAGCCCTGGTAGCTTGCTACTGCTCCGGACGCATTAATTAACCGGCATGTGGAACCAGGGTACCGTTCTACACATATCGTGCAAAACGGTACGGTCTAGCATTGAAATTCCCTCTGTAAGCATTGTTGTTGAAATTATTTCGAGAGACAAAGTTCACATCAATAGCATCATTATTTTGCTCAATCAAAGTAGACAAAGGCATATCATTGGGATCAACATGAGCATGTTTATTAGCAACCATATTCATAAGAGCATCCATTTTATCACTCAAAGTGGCAACTCCCTCAACAGAATTTACCTTCTTACCAGTTGGAGCTCTCTCGGTGTGCCATTGAGAATAATTAGTCATGATGTTGTCCAGAAGTTTTGTAGCCTCTCCTAATATCACCTCCATAAAGGTACCACCTGTAGCAGAATCAAGAAGGTTTCTAGATACAAAGTTCAGTCTAGCATAGAAATTGTGTATGATCATCCATAAATTCAAACCATGCGTGGGAAAATTCGTAATCATCAATTTCATCCTCTCCCATGCTTGTGCAACATGTTCTTGCTCATGTTGTTTAAAATTCATAATTTGATTTCTAAGAGAGATGATCTTAGTAGGAGGAAAATACTTGGTAATGAAAGCATCTTTACACTTATCCCATGTTCCAATACTATTATGAGGTAAAGATGAAAACCAAGCTTTAGCTTCGTCTATTAGTGAAAAAGGAAATAATTTCAATTTGACTTCATCATTATCCATATCCTTTTTCTTTTGCATATCACATAATTCAGCAAAAGTATTGAGATGCGAAGCCAGATCCTCATTAGGACTTCCGAAAAATTGTTCTTTCATAACAAGATTCAATAATGTAGCATTAATATCATAGAACTCTACACTAGTGGCGGGTGGTATAGGAGTACTAATAAAATCATTGTTATTAGTATTCGAGAAGTCACACAATTTGGTATTATCTTGAGACATAGTGAGAAGCAAGTAAACTAGCAAAGATAACTATTTTTGTGTTTTTGAGAATTTTAGGCAAGCAAATATAAAGGCAAATAAAAAGTAGAACAAGTGAATGATAATTTGTGTGAAGGAACATGATAAGAATTTGATGATGTCTCCCCGGCAACGGCGCCATAAATTCTTCCTGCTACTTGAAAAATGATGTTGGGTTTTTCCCCGGAGAGGAGAGGAGATGCAGCACCGTAGAGATAAGTATTTCCCTCATTGAGAACCAAGGTTATCGACCCAATAAAATAATCACACAAGTTCCCGTCATCAGCACCTACACACACAGAACCAAACACTTGCACCCAACGCGGGCAAGAGGGTTGTCAAGCCCCCTGAACTCGTTATTTGCAAGGGTTAAATACTAATAGTTGATAGATATAAATAGAAAATAAAATAACAAAAGATAAATGGCAGCAATATTTTTAGGGTTTTAGTAATAATATTTGTGTAGACCCGGGGGCTATAGTTTTCGCTAGAGGCTTCTCTCTCGAAGATAGCATACGGTGGGTAGACAAATTACTGTTGAGCAATCGATAGAAAAGCGCACAGTTATGAAATGTTTATTCACGACAATGATCATGTATATAGGCATCACGTACATAAACAAGTAGACCGACTCCTGCCTGCATCTACTACCATTACTCCACTCATCGACCGCTATCAGCATGCATCTAGAGTATTAAGTATGAAACAGGGTAATGCTTGGAGCAAGATGACATGATGTAGACAAAGTAAAATCAACTAATATGAATAAACCTCATCATTCCTTGATGGAAGCAATACAATACGTGTCATGTCCCCTTCTGTCACTAGGATTGAGCACTGCAAGATTAAACTCATCACAACGCACCACTCCCACTGAAGGTAAATCATCTAGTTGGCCAAACCAAACTGATAGATCGGAGAGAAATATGAAGCTATAACAATCATGCATATAAGAATTCAGATATGACTCAAATAGTTTTCATGACTAATCTGATCATAAACCCACAATTCACCGGATCCCAACAGACATACCGCAAAGAAGATTACACCGAATAGATCACTGCGGGAATCGCCGTGAACTTTGTATTGAAGAACATAGAGAGAGAGAGCCATCCAGGTACTAGCTATGGACCCATAGGTCTGTGGTGAACTACTCACACATCACCATGTGAGCTGCAAGGTTGATGTAGAGGCCCTCTTGGATCAATCCCCCCTACGGCAAGGCACCGGAACAGGGCTCCAGATGGGCACACGGCGGAACAGATACTTGCGGCGGTGGAAAAAGTATTTTGTCTGGCTCCCCGTTGGTTTCTCGATTTTAGAGAAATTATAGTGGCAGAGTTAGGTCAAATGGAGCCACGGCGTGGTCCCAAGGCAAGGGGGTGCGCCTACCCCCCTGGGCGCGCCCTCTTGCCTTGGCACTGCCTCGTGCGGCCTCCGGACTCCCTCCGAAGCTTCCAGGTCTTATTTTTGTCCATAAAAAATCACCAAAAAGTTTCGTGGCATTTGGACTTCGTTTGGTACTGGTTTCCTAAAAGGCCAAAAACAAGCAGAAAACAGCAATTGGCACTCGGCACTGGGTTAATAGGTTAGTTCCCAAATATGATATAAATAGCATAGGAATGTGTATAAAGTGTCCTAGAATGATAATATAATAGCATGTAACAATAAAAAATTATAGATACATTGGAGACGTGTCACACATCATCATGGAGGCACCAAGGTTGATGTAGAAGGCCTCCATGATCGATCCCCCTCCGGAGGGTACCGAAAAAGGTCTCTAGATGGGATTGCGGCGGAACAGAGACTTGCAGTGGCAAAAAAAGTGTTTCGGGTGGCTCTCTGGTGTATCTGGAATATTTTAGAATTTATAGAGGCGGAGTTAGGTCAAAAGGTGCCACAAGGGGCCACGAGCTCAGGGGCGCACCCCCAGGATCGTCGCCACCTCATGGCTCCTCAAGTATTCTTCCGAGGTTCCCTAGGTATCTTCGTTCCACAAAATTTTACCAAAAAGTTTCATCGTGTTTGGACTCTGTTTGGTATTGATTTTCTGCAAAAGTCAAAAACACGCAAAAAACAGGAACTGGCACTAGGCACTAGGTTAATAGGTTAGTTCCCAAAAATGATATAAAATAACATATTATTGCATATAGAGTATCCAAGATTGACAATACAATAGCATGAAACAATCAAAATTTATAGATACGTTGGAGACGTATCATACACTTCCTCCGGTCGGTTTTGAATCATGCCTCTGTGCTGGAGTTGTTGGTGGTTGGCCAGGAGGATGTCGAGATGGGATCTCGTCTAGGGGAAACCCTTGGTCGCCGGCGGCGGCCACAACGTTAATGGTGAACATGGCTCCATTTCCTCCTTGAAGGTGACATTGAGGACAACTGCCCCATGTCCTATGTGCTCTGGTGAAAACTCAAGTTCCCGATGAATGGGCAGCATCAGCACTATGGTGTTGTTACTTCCTTGGAGGCATTGACTCGGGTACTAGTATGGGGGAGTGTGCACTACAACCTCGGTTGGGCTGCTCCGGGGAAAACCCTAGACCTGGTTCTCCCGAATCGAACGATGACGCCGCCTTTCGATGTCGTCCTCCCTCCTGGGGGCATAGTTTTCGAGCATGTGCTTACTGGAGGGGCAAAGAGGTGGAGTGGTGTTGTATCCACCGCGTCAACGACGGGGGGGGGGGGGGGGGGCGGGGGTCTTGGCGGCATGGTCCGACGGGGTCTCGATGATAGACGCGTGTTGATGGATGCGCATAGTATGGTGGCGATGTCAAGCATCATGGTGGCGTCAGCGACAAAATGTCCTAGCAATGTGAATGTGTTGATCGGTCCTAAAGGTGGGATGATAGAAGATGGCGATGGTGGATCCAGAGCATGCACATGCGGTGAACTCTGTGGGTCGGCCATACCGGGGGGTGCTCTCGGCCCGATGCAGGGCAGTTGTGTGAGGCTACAAGATTAGATAGTGTATGTTCATGCGGTTCGGCGCACATTATCAACTCTATAGGTGTTGCGACTTTGCTCCAGATAGGTGGCTTCGGGTTGATCCATGTATTCATGTTGTCAGACTCTGTTGAATAATAATAATAAAGATGATTGTATGAATCGATCGATGCAGAGGCCGGGGGTTATCCTACTTTTCAATAAAAAAGAATTGGTTTTATTTCAAAGCCCTCGCCACAAGGAACATGAATATGCAAACGAAATTTCATTTAGATATTTGGTTCAAAAGATATAAAAGATTCTAAATCAAAAGTGAAAAGAAAAATGGGGTTAGTTACTCCTCATCTGCATGTCAAAAATCCCATCTTTCTCGGCTAATCATGAAAGTTTCCCCCCTTCCCCATTGTTATTCTAAGAGGAATACGGAGTCATTAGTGGAATTGATGTTTATTGCTAAGCCTCGTGGGTGTGTATATATATAGAGAGAATACATGATGTTCTTGGAATACATGATCTTCTCGGAGTATACAGAGAGTACAATATATGCTATATTTCCTAAATAACCATGATACTCAACAATTACAAAGGACTTTCTTGCACTCGCATTGAGCTCTCTCTCTCCCCCCCCCTCTCTCCCGTCCTCTCTCTCTCTCTCTCTCTTTGAACAAGACTTTTGCCCCGCTTTATAAGCAACCACCATGTCCATACAACAAACTCAAGTGCCACACCAAAAATAAAAATAGTATCTTGGGGCATGAGGAAAAACATGCCAAAAACAATCATAAAAGAAGGAGGAAGACCACCAAGTGGACAGCATCTCAGGAGATCTGCAGCAAAGCAAGACAACACACCTCTACAGTCAAGGTGCCCAACATGAGGACAAGCTGACCGCGATCATGTTGATGGGGTCAAATCCAACATATCTTGTGTAGGGGGGTCTCTAGCTGGTAGCCTTGGTGCGATGGTAAAAAGAGACACATGGATTTACCCAGGTTCGGGCTCTCTTGGAGAGATAAGACCATAATCATGCTTGATTGTATTGAATTCGAGGGAGTACATGTTACAAGTTCAACTACCATGAGATCGTGTATGTATGAGAACAAAGCTATCCCCACCCACTCCACCAGCTCAAGGAGAGATACAAGAACGAAGCTACCACATCTTATATCCATTTTCTTAGAGAGAACCACCTACACTTATGTTGAGATCAAGGGATTCCACTCCAACCATTTGATCCTTGATTTCTAGCCTCCCCAATTTGCTTTCCATTCCAATCCATCTCCCACCACCATGCCAAATCTGTGAGAGAGTGGTTGAGTGTTGATGAGACTATCTTTTGAAGCATAAGAGCAAGCATTTCATCATCAGCAACAACATCTTTTATGTTTTGGAGAGTGGTGTCTCCTAGATTAGTTAGGTGTCACTTGGGAGCCTCTAAATCTTGTAGAATTGAACCAAGGAGTTTGTAAGGGCAAGGAGATCACCTACTTCATGAAGATCTACCCTGAGTGAGGCTAGTCCTTTGTGGACGTAATCCATGATGGCATAGATAATGTTGCTTCTTCATCGACTCTTCGTGGGTGGAGCCCTCTATGGACTCATCCAGTCATTACCCTCTATGGGTTGAAGTCTCCATCAACATGGATGTACGATAGCACCACCTATCGAACCACACCCAAAATCACCGATGTCGGTGTCAAAACCAGCGGATCTCGGGTAGGGGGTCCCGAGCTCTGAGTCTAGGATCGATGGTAACAAGGGGACGAAGCAGACGATGTTTACCCAGGTTCGGGCCCTCCTATGGAGGTAAAACCCTACGTCCTGCTCGATTATATTGATGGTATGAAGGTTACAGAGTTGATCTACCTCGAGATCGACTAGCTAAAACCCTAGATGAGTTTCTCTATCCCACAATCTAAAACCCTCCCGGTTTATATAGACACCGGGGGGGTACCTAGGTGTCGAGAATGGAGACGTCGATCCCCTCATCTTGACTTGGAGTGCACGATACGCCTTCAGGACTTCCTTCTAGAACACAGGGTCTCGATGTATCCGGCCCTTCCCGCGATAGTCAAAGTGCGGCCCACCAAGCCGGCCTATTGAGAGACAGGCCAGCGGCCCGAGGACCCCTTAGTCCAGGACTCCCTCAGTAGCCCCCGAACTAGCCCCCAACGCCAAGGGCTTCAGCTCTGGTAGCTCCGCTTGATCAGAGTCTAAGGCTTGCGGGGTGAGTTCTTCTTCCCATTAAAGATCGGCTGATACTTGTCCGGTTTCCGATCGCACGATAGCCCGAACACCATGAGTTGCTCAGTCCCAAAGGCCAAACGTCAAAGTGCAAACAGTGTTTTTTCCTGACAACCTTTCTGACAAAGGGTCGTGGCCTACCACGACCGCTGAACCAGTTAGGAAAACTCGATTCGTGGTTCGAGGCCGTTTTTACATTAGCACGACTCATCAATGTGCAGATCGTGCTCCGTTTCACACGGGATATGATTAGCATCTCGAGTTCCCTTTGCGCGTGCTTAATGGCACGCACGTGTTGGGAAGCGGAGAGACTTGCGGCGCAGCAAGGGGAGGCTAATCGGCGTGACGCCTCATAAAAAGGGGAAAAAACTCCAAGGCTTACTCGCGCTTCCCATTCGCATCCTCCGCTTCCCCAATCTCCCCAAGCTCCAGGAGCCCAGATCCAGTTTTCCCTCACCCCCTCCTCCGAGCTTTAGCTATGGCAGGCTCGGGTTCCATGGGCAAGTGGGAGGCTTCCACGGTCACCGACTAGGACATCCGGGATCTAAAGCTCGCCGGTTACCTCCCCGCCAACGTCTTCCATCGCACCGCAGAGGCTAACCAGGTGGTTCCCACCCCCAAGCCAGGAGAGAGGGTGGTGTTCGTCCCCCACTTCATCCGGGGACTGAGCTTCCCGCTCCACCCCTTCGTCAGGGGCCTCATGTTCTTCTACGGGTTGGACTTCCACGACCTCCCCCCAAACTCCTTCATGCATATTTCGACATTCATTATTATCTGTGAAGCCTTCCTGCGGGTCGAACCGCACTTCGGCCTGTGGCTCAAGGTCTTCAACGTTAAGCCGAAGCCCGTCGTGAGCGAGCACGCAGACTGCGGAGGGGTGGTAATCAGCAAGCTCCCCCGCGTCGAGTGGCCAACTGGCACCTTCATCGACACAATCAAGACCTGGCAGAAGGAATGGTTCTACATCACCAAACCAAGGGATGAAAGCTGGGTGGCGCCTGCCGAGTTCAGATCCGGACCTCCTACGAGATTAACCTCGTGGCTCAGGAAGGGCCTCGACTGGGGGTCGGATGCAGAGGTGAAATTGATGCAGAAGCGCATTACCTCGGTGATCGAGGCCAAGGTTGAGCTGATCAATGTGGTCCAGGTCATGCTCCACCGCCGTATTCTTCCCTGCCAGTGCCGGGCCTCCCCGATGTGGGCTTATCAGCTTGAGGATGAGCCTACCGTGCGCCAACTCTTCCGCACTACCTCTAAGAAGTTGTGGAAGGCATTATTCAAGCCTCAGAAAAGCTGGCCGACCAAGGAAGAGGATTCGGGCCTAAGCGCCGATAACCCACCCACCCAGGTACGGTATAATTTTAATCCACTAACTCTGTTTCTTTGACAAAAGGACTGAACGCCTTTCTTCATTTTCGCAGAAATGGTTGAGAAAAGCCGCGAGAGTTAACTGCCCGGCGCCACAACCCGAAGACCCAGGTCGGAGTTGTTGACGGCGATGCTCGTCGTGGTGCCGTACTCGGCGCCCGAGAAGAAGGAGAAGAAGAAAAAGGGCAGAGAAGGCCTCCGCATAAGGGACCAGCTGGACGCCATGTCCGAGGAAACCCATGCCTCTTCTAGCCATGAGGAAGAGCATGAAGATGGGGGGGAGGCAATTCCCCCCTCACAAGAAAGAGGGCGGCGTCGCAGGACGCCGCGGAGGATCTACCCCCTCCTGCCGAGAAGAAGGCGCGTAGGCCAAGGTTAATCCTGGCCGACGACAGCTCAGACTCTGATGCTGAGTCCGAGGACTTTGAGAAGGTTCCCCAAAGGAACCTAAGGGTCAAGCCCCCAGCTCGAAGGTATGAATCCGAAGACTTCTTGGGTCATTTATGCAAAGTTTTTAATGTCTTAAATGCAAGAGCATCTTTTAATCTGCATCCCACCACGCGTTCTCCCCACTGACCAAATATCGGATGGGGAGTCTCCGCCCGCCGAGCTGGCGGAGAGTGGGACTACGTCACACCCCACACCTCCAGGGGCCGCGAAGGATGCCGCGGAGGTGTCATCCCACCAGGCTCCTTTGGAGCCAAACACAGGCGGAGGGTGTGACCATGCCATGGCCGAGGTCGATGCCTCGGTCGCTGAAGAGCAGGGGGAGAAAACTCCCCTGGCCGCTGAGGAGGAAGGGCGGAGGGATGTCCAGTCCCCTCCGACGACATCTCCGGAGCATGCTACCCCTCCGGAGCTACCGGTTCAGTCCCCGATCAGAGATCGGGCGGGCCGGTCACCACCGGTGCCACCGACGACTGGGTGGCCGGTCATGGAGGAGGCTTTATCAAACGCCTCCATCTCTGAGGATCACCGCACACTTATGGGTGCGGTTTTGCAAGGAATTCAGTCCGTCGATAGCGGACTGAAAGAGGCCTTCAATGGTCTCTTGACGGGCTTCAAGGTGAGTCACGTAATACCCTTTTCCCGAACAATTTTAATTTTAAGTTTATGCTATCTCTATATATGTAGTAGCCCCCGAGCCCCGGATGGGTTTACAAAAACGCACCCGGGGGTCAAACACTCAGGAGTGATCAACGATGCACAAGGCACCATTAGTCCCGCAATGTTCTGAAAGCCCTTAAGAGGACCGAACATGGAGTCATATCCTTGACAGTTCAGGGGTTGGAACGCACATAACCGGATATATGTTTCTTATTTTTTTGTAGGCCTCATCATCGACGGCGGCCGTTAATGCCACTGAGCTTACCGAGCTAAATCGGAAGCTCAAGATCTCCGAAGAGGAGCTTGATATCCTGAACAAGAGGTTCGACGAGGCACAACGTAAGCCGAATTGTAACATCCGGGCTGTATATTGGCAATGATCCGTACTGGTACCCCAGTGTAATTATTTATTTATTGCTCCCACAGCTTCAGCTGCGGAGGTTGAAAAACTCAAGGCCGAGCTCCAAAAGATGAAGCAAGAGGCCCCGAATGAGAAGGCGGCCGCCAAACAAGCAGCAGCCGCACTCTCCACTTTGAAAGCCGCGAGTGCTAAACAGGAGGCCCGGGTGGAGGAACTGCAGCAGGAGCTCAAGGAAGCCAGCGCAAAGTGCGAGGCCCTTGAGCAGAAAGGCAAAGAGCAAGCCACCGAGCTATCCGTGCTGAAATCCGAGCTCCAAAAGGAGCGGGTGGACAGGAGGTCCTTTGAAGAGGAGGTTCGCCAAGTCAAGGCTGTCACAGATGGTAAGCCGTATTCACTACAATGCGCCTTTGGTGGTAGCAGGTTTGCTTTGCTCACCCAGGTGTGGCATTCCTCAGGCGTCTGTGCGGATCTCCAGAATAGTGCAGCGGACGCGAACAAGTTCTATGCTTCGCGGGAGGAGGATGATCAGGCTCGGCTATTCTGGGCACAATTTGAGTCCCCCGAGCGCTCTCCTCTCCTGATCGAGCAGATGAAGCAACTGATGGAGCTGCACAGGATGGCGGAGCCGGCCATGAAGGATCTCTGCATCCCGCTGTGGCCTGCAGAGTCATTGCCGAGCAGCTACTTCGGCTTGGTGCACAAACTATGCGATGATGCGCCTCGGATTGACGCGCTAAAGTGCTCTACATGCATCGAGGGAGCTCGGATGGCCTTTGCAAAGACCATGGTGCACTGGCCGAAGCTCAAGCCGACCAAGATGGCCACTGCACCTCCGCCTCCTAGAAAGGGGCATAGGCGCCCCGAGCTATACTTCTCCGCAGTGATGGAGGGTGCTCGGGCAATAGAGGCCCAATGCTCCAAAGACGTTTTGTATGAATGAGTGCATTGTAATATGTCCGAAGACCTTTAATGCTTTATAATCAGTGTTGCATGGTTTATCATGCCTTATAAGTTTTTAATATTTATTTTGACTCCCATGTGGCCGTTTTATCTGAAAGTTGCGAGTCGTCGGCTTCAGCCCCCACGTAGATACTACGCGAGGTGTCTCTGTCTCCGCACTGTGACCCTTAGCCGAGGTATCGGAGCCCGAAGGCGGTAGTGCGAGGGGGACAAGGCAATCGGACTATGATGCTTTATCGCTTTCACTTAGCCATAGGAGCGTAAAAAAATGCGGGGGCTGATGACTAGCCCCTAGTGTTTTGTGATGTTCGGATGTACCGGGGCCGAAGCCAGCATCACATGGTTTGTACAAGTACGAAACCCATCGTATAACACGGAATAACCTCTATCGATTTTTTAGTATGACACTTATGCTCGGATTTACAAACCGGTTCTCGCTTACTATGAGGGTCAGTTTTCGGCTTTCTCCCCTGAGGTGCTTGACCAGGTGAACTGGAAGCACAATCGCAGTGGTTCTCCCTTTGCCCCTTTAGCCGAACGAGCGGAACGTAAGGGGGCAAACACAGGAGCCGGGCAACCCAACTATTGACCCAAGACATAGTTCGGATCCGATGCATATAAAGCAAAATCCAAGACGCCGAGCACACGACCAGTTGTGTTGGGGTGATGCTCAGGGCGATTTTTTAAATTCAAGCCCCCGGTCTATTAGCCGGTTGCATCATAATGTATACCGAACAGTTGCACAAGAGGCGTCGTCAAGAACAGAGTATGTACCATAAAATACAGCGGAGAGGCCATGTATAATGGTCTTTTATTTGCTCAATAACTCTTATAATTCAAAGTGCCGAAGCAACTGTTTACAGGTATTTTGAAGATAAAACATAGAATTTACAGAGGAGAGGTTGTACCAGGGGTCTTCGATTGGTGGCTTGACGTCCTCGATGTGCTCTGTCGCCCGTCTGCTCCTGTGCCTCCTAGAGAGATGTATTCCTTTAAGGGCGATGTTGTCGTCGAGCGGACCTTGGGAAGAAGGTCTTGATAAGTCGCCGAAGTATGGATGAGCTTTACGCTTTAGCAGGTCCTTGATGGTACCTGTGGTATGTCCGAGGACATGTACTGGCAGTAGTTCGGTCTAGCCGAACACTTTCCCTTCGATAGTTGTTCCTCACTGCTGCCCATGGAATTTTGAGTGCGAAGTTGTGCCATCTTGGCACATGTTTGACGGGCACTAGGGCTGTGCAGTGAGGAACGTGTCCCTATTTCTGAGGGGAAATAGATTCCGGGAGCTCGGATTGAGGCCGGGCTCGTTTGTCAGCCTTACGTGCCTTTATGGCAGATTTTCGTGTTGGCCAATCGTCATTGTAATGGAATTCGGCCTCTAGGGCCAATGCATGTTCCTCCGTTCGGAGGGAACGCTCTGTGTTGCCGTTGACAGTAATGACCCCCTTTGGCCCGGGCATCTTGAGCTTGAGGTATGCGTAGGGTGGGACGGCATTAAAGCGGGCGAACGATGTGCGGCCCAGCAGGGCGTGATAACCGCTGCGGAAGGGGACAATGTCGAAGATCAAGTCCTCGCTGCGGAAGTTGTCGGGCGAACCGAACACTTCTTCCAGGCTAACAGAGTCTGTGCACCGGGCTTCAACACCTGGGATCTCTCCTTTAAAGGTAGTGTTGCTAGGCTTTATCCTTGATGGATCTATACCCATCTTTTTCACCGTATCTGAATAAATCAGATTGAGGCTACTTCCTCCGTCCATTAGGACTTTAGTGAGGTGATACCCATTGATAATGGGGTCTAAGACGAGGGCCGCCGAACCCCCATGACGGATACTGGTCGGGTGATCTCATCGATCAAAAGTGATCGGGTAGGCCGACCATGGGTTAAACTTCGGGGCTACAGGCTCTATAGCATAGACCTCTCGAAGGGCGCGCTTCCTCTCCTTTTTAGGTATATGAGTGGCATATATCATGTTCACAGTCTTTACCTCTGGAGGGAACTGCTTCTGACCTCCATTGCTCGGACCGCGGGGCTCCTCGTCGTCCTCGCTGCGTGGGCCCTTGCCTTGCTCTTCGGCTGCGAGTTTGCCGGCCTGTTTGAACACCCAACAGTTACGGTTGGTGTGGTTGGCGGGCTTGTCTTGAGTGCCATGGATCTGGGAAGGCCTCTCCATGATTTTGTCCAGCGGGGTGGGTCCATCGCGATTGCCTTTAGGAGGCTTCTTTCGCTGCCCGAATCGAGGGTTGCGGAAGCCGGCGTTAACGGCCGTGTCGTCGGCGTCGCTAGTGCTGTGCCGGCATTTATTTTTGTTGCGTCGTGGTTTCCCATTTCCATCCCGGACTTCGGAGGTGCCGGGGTCTTTGGGGTTGTGGCTTCGTCTCGCTAACCAGTTATCCTCGCCCGCGCAAAAGCGGGTCATGAGTGATGTAAGGGCAGACATGGTCCTAGGTTTATCCTAACCGAGCTGGCGAGCCAGCCATTCGTCCCGAATATTGTGCCTAAAAGAGGCTATATCCTCGGCATCTGGGCAATCGATGATCTAGTTTTTCTTGGTCAAGAACTGATTCCAGAATTGTCGAGCGGACTCTCCTACCTTTTGGACGACATTGCTTAGGTCGGAGGAGTCCGGAGGCCGTACATAGGTGCCCTGGAAGTTAGATCGGAATGCATCCTCGAGATCCTCCCAGCTCCCAATAGAATTTTCGGGGAGACTGTTTAACCAGTGCCGGGCTGGCCCCTTAAGTTTAAGGGGAAGGTATTTGATGGCGTGGAGATCGTCTCTTCGTGCCATGTGAATGTGGAGGAGGAAATCCTCGATCCACACTGCTGGGTTAGTTGTTCCGTCATATTGCTCGATGTTCACGGGTTTAAACCCTTCCGGAAACTGATGCTGCATCACCTCATCAGTGAAGCATAGTGGGTGGGCAGCGCCTCTGACTCGGGCTATGTCATGCCGGTAGTCGGCGTCCGTTCTGGCCCGGTTTTGTTCCCGACCTCTATTGTTTCGGTCGAGCCAAGGCCGGTACCCGTCCCGTCTGTCGGGGGAGTACCCTCTAGATCTGTAGATGGATCTCGTGCGGCCTGTTCTATAATACAGGTCATGTCGTAGGTCGTACCTGTCCTCAGGCTCCATTGGCTCCTTTCCCCTTCTGCGGGGTATCGCCGGCCTATAACCGGCATCGCCAGCCGTCCTATCTCGTCCTCGAGGAGGGCGGTCTGGCTGGTCATATGGAGTGTGCTTGGGGGACGGCGTATCAGGGAGCTCGTCATCAAATTGTGGCAACAGCCGTCGGCATGGATAGCTCTTCGGTTGGTCCGATAGACCGGTACTGTATCCTTCTTCGGCTGATAGGACCCTTGTCCATCTATCGTTGAGGGTATCTTGTTCGGCCTTAAGCTGCCATTCTTTTGCCTTTAGGCTTCAGGCAGTGGCTATAAGCTGTTGCCTAAACCGTTCCTGATCCTCAAGGTTTTCGGGGACGATGAAGTCTTCGGCTTCCGGGCTATCCTCCTCCTCTACAGGGGGGAGGTAGTTGTCATCCTCGGAATCGTTTGGATCTTCAGGGTCGCGCTAGTCCTCTAGCGGCTGCTCGGGGATATCGGGATCGCCGAGGTCTTCCGGGGTATTGTTTTCCCCGGTGCCAGCAATAGCTTCCCTTCCCTTTTTTGTCTTTGATCGTTTGCGCGGTTTCCGGCGCCATGACGGCGCTTCACCCGATTCATCACCATTGTTTGTGGGTGTGCGCTCGCCGTTATCGGCTGGAGTATCCACCATGTAGACGTCGTAGGTGGAGGTGGCAGTCCATCGCCCGGTGTTGACGAGGGTGGGAGCGCGATCCTCTTCATCCATGTCATCTGCCTCCTCGGAGGCGTAGTCCAGCATATCGGTTAAGTCTTCGACAGTGGCTACGAAGTGGGTGGTGGGTGGGATGAAAAATTCTTCTCGACCCGCCTTAAGACCGATCTGAACATGGATCGGGGTTGGGTCATCAGTAGTTTTCATCGATAAGATCCGATCTATAGCTTCGTTGAGTGTCGAGAGCTCGATCGGGTCAATTTGCTCAGCGCTTTCGGAGTTAACCTCCGATGCGTTCGCACAGGAAGTGTGTTCGGCAGGAGCTGGTGTCCGGTCATCTGGCACTATGGCTGAATCCGGATTAAAAGCCAGATCATCGCCGGGGTTAGTCCCGTGAGTGGGGTCGAAAGCGACATCCGAGGTTAAGGCCTCGGAGTCCTCGGGTGCGTCGGATGAGACTACGAGCCCGGTGAGCGAAAGATCGCCCCGAGAGTCTACGGAGAACTCTAAGTTCCCGAATCTGACCTCTTGATAAGGGGCGAAACTCCCGACCCGGCCAAGACGGCCGGTCGGGTCAACGTGCAGCACAATGCTCCTGAAAGCGAAGATCTGTCCAGGGACGAAGGAGTCCATGTTACGGACCTCTTCGTTGATGACAACACGAGCCATTGATTCCTTTGGCGATCACAGCGGAACTCTCAATGAAAGCACCAATGCCGGTGTCAAAACCGGCGGATCTCGGGTAGGGGGTCCCGAGCTGTGAGTCTAGGATCGATGGTAACAAGGGGACGAAGGAAACGATGTTTACTCAGGTTCAGGCCCTCCTATGGAGGTAAAACCCTACGTCCTGCTCGATTATATTGATGGTATGAAGGTTACAGAGTTGATCTACCTCGAGATCGACTAGCTAAAACCCTAGATGAGTTTCTCTATCCCACAATCTAAAACCCTCCCGGTTTATATAGACACTAGGGGGTACCTAGGGTTTACACATGACAGGACTCCTGCCGAGAATGGAGATGTCGATCCCCTCATCTTGACTTGGAGTGCACGATGCGCCTTCGGGACTTCCTTCTAGAACACAGGGTCTCGATGTATCCGGCCCTTCCCGCGACAGTCAAAGTGCGGCCCACCAAGCCGGCCTATTGAGAGACAGGCCAGCGGCCCGAGGACCCCTTAGTCCTGGACTCCCTCAACCGTGTCTTCATTGCATTTGATTATCTCCAAACTCTACTCCCTTAATTTCTTGCCCTTGCATGTTGTTTGTTATCCGTTGATTATACTCTATATATGCACGTGTAGATTGTATTGCTAGCAAATTAATTTATGCTAAAATCTGCCTAAGTTTCAAGAGAGCCAAAATTGCATATTTTGCCATGTTAGTGTCTATTCACCCCCGCTCCATACAGTTCCTTTTGATCCCTCATCCGCTCGACCGTCCAACGCGCTCATGACACCTCCTTCTCCTCCTGCCTACCCCCCGTCTCGCCCGCATGCTTCTCCCGTAGTGTCGGTCAACTCACCGGCGACACCCCGATGATCCCCCGTGGTCGCGGTTCCAACGTGCCACGAACGCCATTGTAACACCATGCGTGCGAGCTTTCAGCTCGCCATGGTGAAAGGATCAAGATGGGCCTCGAGGGGGGTGAATAGGTACAATTACAAATTTTTTAATTGTTACTTAGCAATTTTAGGCAATATTGCGGAATATGAAAGTGAGCCTAACAATTGCTAAGGTGATAACGGGACAAGTAAGATGAACAAGTTTATCAACTACAATATAGACAAGCACAATATAAAGGAAGTAAACACAAGGAGACAAGTAACCACAAGTAGGGAGCTAAGGTTAGGGATAACCGCAACTCCGAGGGACGAGGATGTATGCCAATGTTCACTTCCTTGGAGGGAAGCTACATCACCGTTAGAGAGGTGGATGTTACCACGAAGGCACACCAACGCCACGAAGGATCACCCTATTCTCTCCTTGGGACAACACCACAAAAGCGTTTCTCAACCACTAGCGGTAGACCTTGGGGTGGTCTCCAAACCCTCACAAACTTTCCGGGGGAAATCACAATGAACGATTCCTCGCCGGAGCACTCCTACCGCCTAGGAGTCTCAAACCTCCAAGAGTAACATGATACGCCTTCATCGTATCTATAAATTTTGATTGTTTCATGCCAATATTCTACAACTTTCATATACTTTTGGCAACATTTTATATTATTTTTGGGACTAACTTACTTATCCACTGCCCAGTGCCAGTTCCTGTTTTTTGTCTGTTTTTTGTTTCATAGAAATTCCATATCAAACAAATTCCAAACGCGATAAAAGTTTACAGAGTTTTTTTGGAATATATGTGAATTTTGGGAAGAAGAATCAACGCAACACGGTGCCCGAGGGAGGCACAAGCCAACAGGGCATGGCCAGGGGGGTTGGTCACGCCCTGATAGCTTGTGCCTCCCCCTTAAGTCGGTTGGGTCTCTTCTTTCGCCGCAAGAAAGATAATTTCGCGATAAAAATCCCCTCAAATTTTCAGCCCAATCGGAGTTACGGATGTCCGAATATTTAAGAAATGGTGAAGGGGTCAGAAAACTGTCACGAAAACAGGAGAGAAACAGAGAGAGATCCAATCTTAGAGGGGCTTCTGCCCTCCGGGAGCCATGTCGGCCATGGACCAGAGGGGAAACTCTCATCCCATCTTGGGGGAGACCAAGGAAGAAGAATAAGGAGGGGGGCTCTCTGCCCCTCTCTCCCGGTGGCGTCGGAGCGCCGCCGGGGCAACCATCATGACGGCGATCTACACCAACAACTTTGCCGCCGTCATCACCACCACCATCACCTTCCCTCATCTATCTACACTGGTCCACTCTCCCGCATCCCTCTGTACCCCCCTACTTGAACATGGTGTTTTATGCTACATATTATTATCCAATGATTTGTTGCTATCGTATGATGTTTGAGTAGATCCCTTTTGTCCTATGGGTTGATTGATGATCTTGATTGGTTTGAGTTGTATGTTGATATGGTGCTGTCCTAAGGTGCCCTCTGTGCCGCGCACATGTGAGGGATTTCCAATGGAGGGTGTTGCAATACGTTCATGATTCACTTATAGTGGGTGGCTAGAGTGACAGAAGCTTACACCCGAGTAAGGGGATTGTTGCGTATGGGAGTAAAGAGGACTTGATGTTTAATGCTATGGTTGGGTTTACCTTAATGATCTTTAGTAGTTGCGGATGCTTGCTAGAGTTCCAATCATAAGTGCATATGATCCAAGTACGGAAAGTATGTTAGGGTATGCCTCTCCCTCATATAAAACTGCAATAATGATTACCGATCTTGTTATCAATTGCCTAGGACAATCTTGCAAATCCTACCACCACTTTTCCACACTCACTATATTTACTTTATTGTACTTTTATTAAAACAACACCAATTTTTTATTTCCACGTTCTTTATTATCTTGCAAAACTATCTACAAAGTACTTCTAGTCTTATTTCCGCAAAATAGTTTCATACTTGTTCTAGGTAAATTAAGCGTTGGCGTGCGTAGAGTATCGGTGGTCGAAAAAACTTGAGGGAATATTAATCCTGCCTTTAGCTCCTCATTGGGTTCAACACTCTTACTTATCTAAAAAGGCTACAAATGACCCCCTACACTTGTGGGTTATCATAACAAGATGCACCACGAAAACAAGGGGGAATCAACTTTTGCCTTGGTGAATGTGTAGATCAGGCACTCCTCCTTCACTCCCTAAAAGATCAAGAGCTTTGGTTGGCTAAGGAGGGATAACTCCAATAAATCGAGGTCTGAAAATGATGGAGAGAGAAATGGAGTCATCGCCTTCTTCATGGGGAAGAAGAAGACTATTTATAGGTGGGGACAGAATCCAGGGGTTGGGGCCAGATTCATGCGAAGTCCGGAAGTTCCGGGCGCGGATGGAAATTTCGGACCCCGGAAGTTCCGGCCAAGGTTCTGTTCAGGTTCCAGGCTACACAGAGAGTTTGCACAGTTGCATCCTCTCTAGGAACCTCGGAAGCTACCAGACCTAGGAACGGTAGTTCCATGGCCCGGAAGTTCCAGCCGACCCAGAAGTTCCTGGGACAGAAGTTCCGGGCAAGGTTCCGGCAAGGTTCCGGGGTACAAAAAAAGATTGCACAAAAGTGCAACTTCTTTGGGTGCCTCGTAAGCTTCCCGGAATCATCTCGGACCTTCTGGTCCCTGAGTTCCGGCCGTCCCGAAGTTCCGGCCTGGGCAGAGGCTTTTCACTGGTATACGGATTCAGTCCACTCGAGAATTAAGTTGTGTCAGATCAGATGTGTACGTGAAGTTGATTCCCAAGTGTTTTCATGATGCACCCCCTCTTAATAGTGTTGCTGCCCTAAGGACTCAAAAGAATAAAACAATATGGCACTCCGCTTTTTCCCTTTTCCGAGTAGAGGGGAAATAATCATCCATGCTTCTCTTCAAATTAAACGGTGTTGTTTACACTAGAGCATGTGGTTAGAAACACAAATGAAGTTGTCATCGATGTCAAAAATATTAAGGGCGACAATTCACTTTCACACATGCATGGTTCTAGCGAAACTTGATTCTTGTTGCCGCTTGCCAAACTCATGGTTCCAGCATCCCATACCGTCTCGTAGCATTGACCGTGGTTGTAGCTCGCCGCGTAGCTGGTGCCAGCAAACTGTATGGACGGTTGCAGCAAAAAACATTGTCATCGTAAAAAGTCTCATGCCGATTCCCGCATCTACAACCGCTGGTCCCAGCAAAATCCATGGTCGTGTGCATCATTTTCCACTGTCGGTTCCAGCATTATTCCTGGATTCCCAGCACCCCTGGTGGCCAGCGGACGAGATTGCAGCATAGTCACCGATTAGTCTAGCATCTACCTCTCGGCGTTGTAGCAGACCGATTTTGATATCGCATCGTCTCTGGTGCCGATAGTTGATGATTTGTCTGGGGAAGGAGGGCACAAGCAGGCAACCTCCGAGACAGGGAGGGGAAAATGAGGAGTGGGGACGCAGGAGGTGTGAGATGGCATGCGACGGTGAGGGTGGCCATCGATGACAACGACATGCGGTAGTGGAACTTGTAGAGCGACGACGGCACGCAGCGCGGGGATGGCTGCTGGCAGCACGATGCGCATGACACAAGGAAAAAGTGACAAGATGAAGAAAAAAAGGAATGTGGTGTGGGCCCTGCAACCACATCTACCGTGAGGTTGTTGTTGTGGTACACACAATTAGCCCCAATCCAGTGGCTCAGAGTGGAAAATCATGTGTCTCATTTACACTCTTATTTGCAAGCAAGCATACTAAGCACGATAAATACGATTTACTTAGATATAATAAGGGACGGGCTAAGCATTGGCCGGCGGATCTTTTAAAATAATCCACCGAGTTATGAGTCGTAACATCCGATGCTCAGCATTGTCTTCACTTTGCAACAGAGGGCATGTTGCATGTTTACTTTTGAAACACAAGTATTGCTGCGAAAACATTTGTAACAAAGGTAGCATTGCATTTTTTTGCGACAGAGATCTTGCTATATTTTTTCTTTTTTTTGCAATAGAGATCTTGTTGCATTTTTTGCAACAGAAGACTTGTTGCAGAATTTCTTGTTGTGTCTTCACTTTTTTGCAATATCGGTGTTTTTGTGGAACAAACTTTTGCAACAAAGATATTGTTGTAGAAAAATTACAACGAAGATGTAGTGGACACGCGGGTCACGCATGGAACACTCGTCACATGTTGGAGGCGACGGACGCCCGGTGTTGGGTCAGAGCTGTTCCCAAGCTTTTCCCATATAATAAATACAATTTTTTTAGCAAAAAACGGTCTTTTTTAGATTTTTTTTCGAGAGCACGCAAATTATGTGCCAGATTATTTATAGAAGAAAGCAAGACATGTACAAGAATCCTCACGTGGATGCAAACATCAATGTAGGCACACCAAAAAAAAACAAAAACACCTCGTCAAGAAAATAAGGCTACATTCTCACAATCTATCTAAGCCGCCCACTCCTCTGCGCGCCATGTGCCATTCCTTGAGTTCAGCCAAGATGGTCTCCACAAGGTCAAGTATGCCCAATTGCTGCTCTGCATGGTTGAAGACTCTCGCGTTCTGCTGCTTCCACAAGGACCAAGCAGTACATACCACAAAGGAATCAAATCCTCTCCTGCTATCACGCGTAAAAAAGTGGATTGGAACCTAAGCCACCACATCTCTAATGGTTCCTCCTCAGTCGGCCTATTAGTGGGGAGGTGCATAGTGTCCAAGCAGATGTGCCATACCTCTCGCGCGTAGACACACCTCTCAAGAATGTGTCAACATTATCCTCTTCTTGTGCGCACGTGAAACACGGTGATGGCGAATCCTGGAGTCCAAATCACGCACGACGATCGGAGGTCCAAAGTCGATATTGGGTAGCCAGCCAAGAGAAGACCTTGACCTTGAGTGGGGCAAAATTCCTCCAGGTACATATGGCAGTGGTGAGTGCTGTCTTCCAACACACGGTCTATTGTAAGTTGTGAAAGCACAACATGCTCCCTTGGTGGTTTTGATAATTCATGACAACATACATTGTCTCTTGGACTAATACCTTTACCTAGTGTATTTCAGATACAAGTCCATGGAGAAAAGGATTGGCAAAAGGAGATTGTGGAATACCCCAAGATGCAAGGAAATAGGTTGGCAAAGCTTCAAGCAAGAGGACTCTACATTTTACATTTGTGACAAATCACTTTGAGTCCATAGGAAAGCCAATACTATTAAAAGGGGGTAAGGTTTTGCTGGTGAACAATATGCTCAAACGTGCACAAGTGATAGTCGCCAAAAACATCCACAAGCTCTCCCACTAAAGTCTGTCCTAAGCCAAACACTCAAAATCGGTGCAACCAACATTCCAATCCCGGTGCCACCGATTCCAAACCCTAGACAGACTCAGCCAAACCCTAGTCACTTCGGTGCAACCGATTCCATACCGGTGCCACCGAGTTTAGGTTGCCAACTTTCTGTTACGCAAATTCACATTTTCGGTACCACCGAGAATGTTGGATCGGCGTCACCGAGATTGGGAATCTGACCATTGGTCACCTTATCGGTGCAACCGAGTTTCCTATATCGGTCTCACCGAGATTCAAAAGTTGCCACCTTTTGGTCACTTCGGTACCACCGAGATTAACACATCGGTGTCACCGAGTTGGTCATTTTGTGTGTAACGGTTGGATTTTTGGGGATGCCTATATATACCCCTTCACCACCACCTACTCGAAAGAGAAGCACTCAGAACTATTCCATACTTGCCCCATCCAGTTTTCTGAGAGAGAACCACCTAGTCTTGTGTTGAGGTCAAGATCTTCCACTCCAACCATATGGATCTTGATTTCTAGCCTCCCCAAGTTGCTTTCCACCAATCCCATCTCTTCTACCAAGCCAAATTTGTGAGAGAGAGTGATTGTGTGTTGTGGCTGCCAGTCCGGCTTCGATAAGATTTTTATGCTCAACTGCAGTCCCAGGTAATGACAGGGAAATTCCTTTAAGGGGCATTGCAGTATGTCAGTTACTCTTTGATGATCCTCCGACTCTGTGTATATCAGGGTGGTTGAAGACTTCCTGCAGTTGAATCTAAGGCCCGATGCCTCCCCAAAGACATCGAGCGCTTCTTGATAAAGTAGAGGTCCGATGAGGATGGTCTGGCGAAGAATGCCACGTCATCAGCATATATGGGCAATCGCTGGTGAGCAGAGATCCCGTGGAAAGCGCTAAGAACACAAAGCTCCATGGCTCGAGCGATGATTGTAGTCAGACCCTCCATCGCAATAACAAACAAGAGGGGAGAGACTGGATCCCCTTGGCGTAGCCTTTGCGCTTGGATTATTCTTCTAGATGGCTAGCCATTGATGATAATTTTCGTCGAGGCCGTCTGCAGGAGGATCGAGAGCCATTTGATCCACCGCGGCCCAAAACCTTTGGCCCGTAAAACCTCGAACAGAAAGGGCCAGCAGAGGGAGTCAAAAGCCCACGAGATGTCAAGCTTGCATAACACACCTAGGCACTTCCTAGCATGGATCTTCCATGCCATTGTCGAACCAGCAAGAAATTGTCATGCAGATTTCATCCCTGAATATATGCCGACTGGTTGATCGCCAAGATCTCCTTCATGCGCGGCCGAACTCTGGATTCCATAACTTCCGCAAACAACTTGGACATGTTGTGAGGAAGACTTATTGGCCTAAAATCGCAAACAGTCTCCACGTCCTGTTTCTTTGGAATGAGAACTATGACTGCACGGTTTAGCTTGTCAAAACCTCGGCCCTCTCCCACGTAGATCTAGAGCATGACAGCCATGATGTCATTTTTTATAATTGGCCAAGCGTGTTAGTAGAATGCTCCAATGAAACCATCCGGACCGGGGGCATGATCATGATGAAGCTCTTTAACTGCGGCCCAGACCTCCTCTTCCGTAAAAATGGCATCAAGATCAGGCGAACCTATGCCAAGATACTCCATATCAATGGTGTGATTCCTGGCCCGAGTCGTACAAATTCTGATAAGCCTCCACAAAGGCTTCCTCCATATCCCTCGGATCGGTGATGATTTGCAGTCCAAGCTTAAGATGTGCTATATAGTTTTTAAAGCGTCTCCCGTTAGCGATAGCTTGGAAGAATTTGGTGTTAGCATCTCCCTCTTTGAGCCATCTGAACCTAGATCTCTGCCTATCGATAGTGCGTTCAAGAGAAGCAAACTAGGGAGGGTTAGCTTCAAAGTGCACCTGAACCAATTCTTCGCGCTAGAAAGCTGCCTCTGCTCCATAGCCATGTCCAACCGAAAGATGGCCCAAGAGGCCACCGCCATTTACAGTTTGATATTCCCCATCTTCCGCTGCCCCCCAAGATTGGAGGTAAGTTGCAGCATTCTTGAATAGAGCGTCAAGTCCCTTGAAGGGGTCGGTGATGGAAGCATCGCAA
Organism: Elymus sibiricus; assembly: GCA_039707655.1. Lineage (NCBI taxonomy): Eukaryota > Viridiplantae > Streptophyta > Magnoliopsida > Poales > Poaceae > Elymus > Elymus sibiricus. Next base: position 258,768,384 of record CM077663.1, on the reverse strand, counting down.
ACCCAAGCCTGCCTTATGGCCTCCTCGAATCCATCAAACTTCATCCAGAACATCTCAAAACATAACCTTTTCTCCAAGCACAGAGTTTTGTAGGACAGCAGCAATTTTCCCTCAAGTGGATGACCTAAGGTTTATCAATCCATGGGATGTGTAGGATGAAGATGGTCTTTCTCAAACAACCCTGCAATCAAATACAAGAAATCTCTTGTGTCCCCAACATACCCAATACAATGGCAAATTGTATAGGTGCACTAGTTCAGCGAAGAGATGGTGATACAAGTGCAATATGGAAGGTAGATATAGGTTTTTGTAATCTGAAAATATAAAAACAGCAAGGTAATAAATAGTAAACAGCGAGCAAAATGATATATTACTTCTTGGAAATAAGGCCTAGGGTTCATACTTTCACTAGTGCAATCTCCCAACAATGCTAACATAGTTGAATCATATAATCATCCCTCAACGTGCAACAAAGAATCATTCCAAAGGTCCTATCTAGCGGAGAATATAAGATGAAATTGGTGTAGGTAGTAAAACCACCTCAAAGTTATTCTTTTCGATCAATCTTTTGAGCTATTCCTATAAGTGTCACAAACAGCCCTAGAGTTCGTACTAAAATAACACCAATGATACATATCAATCAACCCTAATGTCACCTAGATACTCCAATGTCACCTCAAGTATCCGTGGGTAAATTATGCGACATGCATCAAACAATTTATTCAATCCAACACAAAGAACTTCAAGGAGCACCCCAAGATTTCTATCGGAGAACGTAGTATGAAAACGTGCAATCAACCCCTTGATGTCTACTACGCAACCTTCTTCTTGTAGACTCGTGTTGGGCCTCCAAGCGCAGAGTTTTGTAGGACAGTAGCAAATTTCCCTTAAGTGGATGACCTAAAGTTTATCAATCCGTGGGAGGCATAGGATGAAGATGGTCTCTCTCAAACAACCCTGCAACCAAATAACAAAGAGTCTCTTGTGTCCCCAACACACCCAATACAATGGTAAATTGTATAGGTGCACTAGTTCGGCGAAGAGATGGTGATGCAAGTGTAATATGGATGGTAGATATAGGTTTTTGTAATCTGAAAATATAAAAACAGCAAGGTAACTAATGATAAAAGTGAGCACAAATGGTATTGCAATGCTTAGAAACAAGGCCTAGGGTTCATACTTTCACTAGTGCAAGTTCTCTCAACAATACTAACATAGTCGAATCATATATAAATCCCTCACATGCGACAAAGAGTTCACTCCAAAGTCACAAATAGCGGAGAACAAACGAAGAAATTATTGTAGGGTACGAAACCACCTCAAAGTTATCTTTTCCGATCAATCGTATGAGATATCCCTATAAGTGTCACGAACAGCCCTAGAGTTCGTACTAAAATAACACCTTAAGATACACATCAACCAAAACCCTAATGTCACCTAGATACTCCAATGTCACCACAAGTACCCATGGGCTTGATTATACGATATGCATCACACAATTTCAGATTCATCATGTTCAATCCAACACAAAGAACTTCAAAGAGTGCCCCAAAGTTTCTACCGGAGAGTCAAGACGAAAACGTGTGCCAACCCCTATGCATAGATTCCCAAGGTCACGGAACCCGCAAGTTGATCACCAAAACATACATCAAGTGGATCAATAGAACATCCCATTGTCACCACGGATATCCCATCGCAAGACATACATCAAGTGTTCTCAAATCCTTAAAGATTCAATCCGATAAGAAAACTTCAAAGGGAAAACTCGATTCATCACAAGAAGATAGAGAGGGGAAAACTCCATATGATTCATCTATATTAATAAAGCTCGCGGTACATCAAGATCGTGTCATCTCAAGAACACAAGAGAGAGAGATCAAACACATAGCTACTAGTACATACCCTCAGCCCCGAGGGTGAACTACTCCCTCCTCGTCATGGAGACCGCCGGGATGATGAAGATGGCCTCCGGTGATGGTTTCCCCCTTCGGCAGGGTGCCGGAACAGGCTCCCGATTGGTTTTTTGTGGCTCTGGAGGCTTGCGGCGGCGGAACTCCCGATCTAGGTTTCTTTTCGGAGGTTTCTGTATTTATCGGAGTTTTTGGCGTCGGTTTCACATCAAGGCGGTACCCGAGGAGTCCACAAGCTAGGGGGCGCGCCCTAGGGGGGGCGCCCCCCAGGCTTGTGGCCTCCTCGGTCACTTCCTGGCCCAGGTTTTTGCCCCAGTATTTTTTATATTTTCCAAAAATATTCTCCGTAAATTTTCAGCCCATTCCGAGAACTTTTATTTCTGCACAAAAAAACAACACCACGGTAGCTCTGCTGAAAACAGCGTCAGTCCTGGTTAGTTCTAATAAAATCATACCAAAATCATATAGAATTATTGTAAACATGGCATGAATACTTCATAAATTATAGATACGTTGGAGACGTATCAGCATCCCCAAGCTTAATTCCTACTCGTCCTCGAGTAGGTAAATGATAAAAGAAATAATTTATGAAGTGTGAATGCTAGCAAACATTTTCATCATATTCTATTCTTCTTTGTATAGCATGGACATTTGGACTTGTAAATGATTCAAAGCAATAGTCTAGTTTTAACATAATGACTTCAATACTCAAGCATGTCAACAAGCAACCATGTCTTTCAAAATATCAACACTAAAGAAAGTTATCCCTAGCCCATCATGCTCAATCATTGATCCATTCATGAAACACACTCAAATATTAGCTATGCCCAATGCTCAAGTACGATCATAGTGCCCCCTAGTTGGTGCTTATAAGAGAAGATGGAGACTCAAAGCAAAGATAAAAATTGCATAAAGTAAATAGATAGGCCCTTCGCAAAGGGAAGTAGGGATTTGTAGAGGTGCCAGAGCTCAAGGTTTAAATTGAGAGAGAAAAATATTTTGAGTGGCATGCTTTTCCTGTCAACGAAAACGACAAAGTAGCTCACAATACTTTCCATGCTAGATATATTATAGGCGGTTCCCAAACAGAATGGTAAAGTTTTTACTCCCCCTCCACCAATCAATCACACTCCACGGCGAGCCGAATCCACGAGTACCGTCCATACAAACAACAATCCTAGGGGAGTTTTGTTTCATTATATTTTGATTTGAATTTTGAGCATGGAACTGGGCATCCCGAATACCAGCCACTTTCTCGTGAATGATAGTGAATCAACACATATCGTGAGAATAACAAACCTAGCATGGAAAAATATTGGATACTCCCCACCGTTTCATGAGCGGTACGGGCACACAAAAGAGAAAATTTATTTTGAAAATTTAGAGATGGCACATACAAATTTGCTTGGAACGACATGGAAATACCGCATATAGGTAGGTATGGTGGACTCATAAGGCAAAACTTGGTTTAAGGATTTTGGATGCACAAGTAGTATTTCTACTAAGTACAAATGGAGGCTAGCAAATAGATTGGGAGGCAACCAAACCAAGAAACGAAAATTCACATAAGTGAGCACTGAATCATAACTAACACTGAATAATGCACCACAAGTAGGATGTAACTTCATTGCATAACTATTGACTTTCGTGCATGCATAGGGAATCACAAACCTTAACACCAATATTCCTACTAAAGCATAATTACTCACTAACATGACTCACATATTACTATCATCATGTTTCAAAACTATTACAAAGAATCAAGTTTAATTTGTCCCATGATCTTCATGAAAGTTTTTATTATATCCTCCTTGGATATCAATCACGTTGGGACTAGTTTCATAAATTGCTATTTCTTTTTCGACAAGCTCAAACAAATTTAAATGAAGCACATGAGCATAAAGATTTCATCCCTCAAAAAGGTATAAGTGAAGCATGAGAGGAAATGACAAGCTACTCTCAAAAGATATAAGTGAAGATCAATGAGTAGCCAACAATTAAATAGCTATGTGTGGACTCTCGCTCTCTCAATAAATATTTTCAGATCTGAGTATTTTATTCAAACAGCAAACAAAAGAAAAATAGCACTCCAAGAATAGCACGCATCATGTGAACGAATAAAAATTTAGGCTCAACATAGGCTAACCGATAATTGTTGATGAAGAGAGGTGGGATGCGTAGCATCCCCAAGCTTAGATGCTTGAGACTTCTTGAAATATTTACTTGGGGTGCCTTGGGCATCCCCAAGCTTGAGTTTTTGTATCTTGTTCAATCCTCTCATATCATGGTTTCACCTATTCTCAAAAACTTCTTCCACACAAAACTCGAAAAGAACTCGTGAGATAGGTTAGTACACATAATAATAAATCAACTCTTTATGTACTGCCAAGACAAGTTGCATAATAATTTTCAAACATTAGGTACTGTATACTATCATTTCCACAATTTATATCTACCAATATAGGCTATGGAAACTATAGGATAAGTAGATAACAAAACTATGACAGCAATCTGTCCAAACAGAACAGTCTGTAGCAATTTATGAAAACAGTGTACTTCTGTAACTCAAGAAATTATGAAAATTTAGGACATGCTAAATAATTTATATGAAAATATTGTGTATAAATTTCAGAAACTTTCCACATTCCAGTAAAATATGAAAATTCAAACAGTACAGCAAAAGTTTCTGTTTATACACAGCACACATCAAACATGCAATTCAAGCATCCTAAAAGGCAATTCTTGGAACTTTTTATTGAAAAACAAGGTTATAAATGACACCTAACAGAGAACAAGAAAATAAAATGATGCTCCAAGCAAAACTCATATTATGTGACGAATAAAAATATAGCTCCAAGTAAGATATACCGATAGTATTGAAGATGAAAGAGGGGATGCCTTCCGGGGCATCCCCAAGCTTAGGCGCTTGAGTATTCCTTGGATATTACCTTGGGGGTGCCTTGGGCATCCCCAAGCTTAGGTTCTTGTCACTCCTTATTCTCCTCATATCGGTGTCTCACCCAAAACTTGAAAACTTCAATCACACAAAACTTAACAGAACTTCGTGAGATGGGTTAGTATAATAAACAAAGATCATTCACTTAGGTACTGTCAAGACAAGATTCATAATTGTTCCCACATGATAACTACTGCATTCTATCATTCCCATAATTTATATCACTGAATATAAGCTATGGGAACATTAAAACAAGCAAACTATGCATGCAAAACAGAATCTGTCAAAAACAGAGGAGTCTGTTAAGATCTGTAGTGTAACCATACTTCCCTGTCTCTAAAAAATCTGAAAAATTAGGAAAATCTAGGCAATTTTTATATAAAGACTGTGTAAAAAATTCAGATCAAAAGCAGATTCCAGTGAATTTACAAAATTCCTGGACTAAGAGCAAAAGTTTCTGTTTTTGCACAGAATCAAGTCAACTATCATCCACACTATCCCAAAGGCTTTACTTGGCACTTTATTGAAACAAAAGCTATAAAACATGATTATACAGTAGCTTAATCATGTGGACACACAAAAACAGAAAGGAAAAGTGTTGGGTTGTGTCCCAACAAGCGCTTTTCTTTAAAGCCTTTTAGCTAGGCATGATGATTTCAATGATGCTCACATAGGAATATTATTTGAAACATGTAAGAGAGCATCATGAATCTCATGACAAGCACATTTAAGTCTAATCCACTTCCTATGCATAGGGATTTTGTGAGCAAACAATTTATGGGAGCAAGAATCAACTAGTATAGGAAGGCAAAACAAGCATAACTTCAAAACTTTGAACACATAAAGAGGAAACTTGATGTTATTGCAATTCCTACAAGCATATGTTCCTCCCTCATAATAATTTTCAGTAGCATCATGAACGAATTCAACAATATAACCAGCACATAAAGCATTCTTTTCATGATCTACAAGCATAGAAATTTTACTACTCCCCACACAAGAAAATTTCTTCTCATGACTAATAGTGGGAGTATCATAAAAGAATTGAATACTACAAATTGGTTCCACATTAAAAGAGTAATATTCAGTAAAAGGATATTCATAATTATGACAAGTATCATAATAGTAATCATCACTCTTTTTCATCACATAAGTATCATCACAATAGTCATCATAAGTAGGAGGCATGCAATTATTATAACAAATTTGATCAATCAAAGTAGGGGGAATAAAAAGATCATCTTCATTAAGCATAGCATCCCCAAGCTTGGGACAAACATTAATTGCAGCAAATAAATTCTCAAACATGTCATTTTGATCAAACATAGCATCCCCAAGCTTGTGGCTTTGTATATCATAAACATAATCACTCTCATCATTAATAGTATGAATAGCACCAATAGTATAGCAATTATTATCATCATCCTCCAAGTTGGTGCCATAAATATTTTCAAGATTATAAGAAGTATCATTATAATCCCAATCATAATTATCACAACAAGCAATAGGCATACCAAAATCATCCGCAAGTGTATCATCTTCCACAACTATTTTTGATTCATTCTCATGAGGCCTATCAATAATGGGAGCAACATTATTTGGGAGAGATACCTCTTTAACTTTACTTTTCCTTCTTTTCTTCTTCTTCACCACATTATGTGTGGGTTTATTTAATTCCTCCAAGCTTCTTTTTGAAGAGGTTGGTTGAATAAAAAGCTCCTCCTCGTTACCTGATTCATCATAAGAAAAAATAGGAGGATATTGGGAAACCTCTTCCCCTTCATTAGTATTCTCTTCATCTTCTATTTGTTTTCTTGTCTTTAAGTAATTGGCAATATAAGGATTTTCAATGCAATTTACCACGCAATACATATAGATTTCATTTAGATCAAAATCAATCATTTTCATGAGAACTCAAGCTGGAACATCCTTAGTTTTATCTTGCATTTCTTCATACCCCAAAAATAGACTAAGTTCATTATGATGCTCAAGGGTAATGAGGTTATCAAAAATTTTGGACACAATTCGATCATGAAATAATTCACATTGGAAATTAAATTGACCCCTTTCATTGCAAAGTTCACAAGGACGGCGAGAAATATTAAGTCTTTCAGCACAAACATATAGCCTCTCTTGCAACCATTTAGTTTCTAAACACTTATGCCTCTTACAAAATCTATCTTCCCTTTTAGGCATGTCTTCACAAACTCTATGCACTCCACAAAAATTGACATGCTTATAAGAAATCTTTTTATCATGACTAGTGCAATCATCGTTAGTACTATGGATATTCAAAGAATTCATACTAACAACTTTGCAATCATGCTCATCACTTAAAGATTTAGTGCCAAACATTTTAATAACTTCTTCTTCTAACACTTGAGCACAATTTTCTTTTCCATCATTTTCACGAAAGACATTAAAAAGATGAAGCATATGAGGCAACCTCAATTCCATTTTTTTAGTTTTCTTTTATAAAACCAAACTAGTGATAAAACAAGAAACTAAAAGATTCAATTGCAAGATCTAAAGATATACCTTCAAGCACTCACCTCCCCGGCAACGGCGCCAGAAAAGAGCTTGATGTCTACTACGCAACCTTCTTCTTGTAGACTCATGTTGGGCCTCCAAGCGCAGAGTTTTGTAGGACAGTAGCAAGTTTCCCTCAAGTGGATGACCTAAGGTTTATCAATCCGTGGGAGGCGTAGGATGAAGATGGTCTCTCTCAAACAACCCTGCAACCAAATAACAAAGAGTCTCTTGTGTCCCCAACACACCCAATACAATGGTAAATTGTATAGGTGCACTAGTTCGGCGAAGAGATGGTGATACAAGCGTAATATGGATGGTAGATATAGGTTTTTGTAATCTGAAAATATAAAAACAGCAAGGTAACTAATGATAAAAGTGAGCACAAACGGTATTGCAATGCTTAGAAACAAGGCCTAGGGTTCATACTTTCACTAGTGCAAGTTCTCTCAACAATACTAACATAGTTGAATCATATATAAACCCCTCACGTGCGACAAAGAGTTCACTCCAAAGTCACAAATAGCGGAGAACAAACGAAGAAATTATTGTAGGGTACAAAACCACCTCAAAGTTATCTTTTCTGATCAATCGTATGAGCTATCCCTATAAGTGTCACGAACAGCCCTAGAGTTCGTACTAAAATAACACCTTAAGATACATATCAACCAAAACCCTGATGTCACCTAGATACTCCAATGTCACCACAAGTACCCATGGACTTGATTATACGATATGCATCACACAATTTCAGATTCATCATGTTCAATCCAACACAAAGAACTTCAAAGAGTGCCCCAAAGTTTCTACCGGAGAGTCAAGACGAAAACGTGTGCCAAACCCTATGCATATATTCCCAAGGTCACGGAACCCGCAAGTTGATCACCAAAACATACATCAAGTGGATCAATAGAACATCCCATTGTCACCACGGATATCCCATCGCAAGACATACATAAAGTGTTCTCAAATCCTTAAAGATTCAATCCGATAAGAAAACTTCAAAGGGAAAACTCGATTCATCACAAGAAGATATAGAGGGGAAAACTCCATATGATTCATCTATATTAATAAAGCTCGCGGTACATCAAGATCGTGTCATCTCAAGAACACGAGAGAGAGCGAGAGAGATCAAACACATAGCTACTGGAACATACCCTCAGCCCCGAGGGTGAACTACCCCCTCCTCGTCATGGAGACCGCCAGGATGATGAAGATGGCCTCCGGTGATGGTTTCCCCCTCCGGCAGGGTGCCGGAACGGGATCCCGATGGGTTTTTCGTGGCTCTGGAGGCTTGCGGCGGCGAAACTCCCGATCTAGGTTTCTTTTCGGAGGTTTTTGTATTTATAGGAGTTTTTGGCGTCGGTTTCACGTCAAGGCGGTGCCCGAGGAGTCCACAAGCTAGGGGGCGCGCCCTAGGGGGGGCGCGCCCCCCAGGCTTGTGGCCTCCTCGGTCACTTCATGGCCCAGCTTTTTACTCTAGTATTTTTTATATTTTCCAAAAATATTCTCCGTAAATTTTCAGCCCATTCCGAGAACTTTTATTTCTGCACAAAAAACAACACCACGGTAGCTCTGCTGAAAACAGTGTCAGACCAGGTTAGTTCTAATAAAATCATACCAAAATCATATAGAATTATTGTAAACATGGCATGAATACTTCATAAATTATAGATACGTTAGAGACGTATCACCCCTATGCATAGATCTCCAAGGTCACCGGAATCCGCAAGTTGATGCCATAACATATATCAAGTGAATCACTTGAATACCCCAATGTCACTACGGATATCCGCATGCAAGACATACATCAAGTGTTCTCAAGCCAAAATATTCAATCCAACATAACGAGATCTTAAAGGGAAAGATTCAATTCATCACAACAAGATAGCAAGCGACAAACATCATATGATCCAACTATATTAACAAAGCTCGTGATACATCAAGATCGTGCCATCTCAAGAACACGAGAGAGAGAGAGAGAGAGAGAGATTAAACACATAGCTAATGGTACATACCCTCAGCCCCGAGGGTGAACTACTCCCTCCTCGTCATTGCCTCCATCGGGATGATGAAGATGGCCACCGGTGATGGTTTTCCCTCTCCGGCAGGGTACTGGAAAGGCTCCAGATTGGTATTTCTTTGATATAGAGAGTTGTGGCGGTGGAACTGAGAGTCTCTCTTTATTTCTGGGGTTTCTAGGATTTATAGGATTTTTCAGCGTTGGAATCACACGCAACGTAGCCACGTGGGCCCCACAAGCTATCAGGGTGCGACCCCCCTAGGTTCGCGACCTGATGGCTTGTGCCCCACGGGTGGCTCCCCTCCAGTGGTTCTTCGCTCCAATATTGCTTATTTCCTCCAGAAAAAATCATCAAAAAGTTTCGGGCGATTCCGAGAACTTTCATTTTCTGCACAAAAACACCACCATGGTAATTCTGCTAAAAACATCGTCAGTCCGGGTTAGTTACAAATAAATCATATAAAGTGCATCAAAACCATATAAAAGTATTGTAAACATAGGCAAATATGGCATGAATACTTCATAAATTATCAATACGTTGGAGACGTATCAGTAGAAACGGGCGGCAATGGTGAGATAGAGAGGCGCGTGATTGGACACTCCAGTGGACAAAGCCTGAAGGAGTGAATCCGGGTACTTGAACTCCGAATCCACGGATACGAGAATGCGATCTATCGTGGTAAGAGTAGGAGCCTCCCTTTTGATGGACCAAACGAACCGTCTCCCATGCATGTAAAGCTCCTTCAGCTCCTGATCATCCACAAAACATTGAAACTTGTTTATCATGCCATGGGTGAGGTTATTATTCTTCTTCTTAGAAGCCCTAAGGATCATATTGAAATCCCCCAAGTCCATCCATGACCCTAGGCACGTGGCTCTCTTGGCTCCTAGATCATGTAGGAATAAGGTTTTATGTTCATCGCCTTGAGGCCCGTAAACCACTGAGATCCACCAATCGCTTCCCATCTTGGGGCAAACCAGCCCTGTGATGAAATTGGCGTCTATGGACAAGTTAGTGACATCCATAAAAGTGGAGTTCCAAGCCAGTAAAATTCCACCTCGAGTCTCAATCGCTGGCAAGTAAGCAAAGCCATCAAAGGACGGACCCAAACATTGCATAACGACGAACTGGTCAATTACATCGAGCTTAGTTTCTTGTAAGCACACTAGATTAGCCTTAGTCATGCCCAAGAAATCTCTCGCCGCTTTCCTCTTTGTCAGGTTGTTTAATCCTCTCACGTTCCAGCATATAAGGCGTGGGCTTAGATCCATGGGAAAGAATCTGAAAGGCCAACCCCGCTGTGCACACAGATCATTGCACCTCTATGCCCATCGATGGACCTCCCTCAAAGCTCTCGGTTGGAATTGCCTTGCCAAAGAGAGCCGCAATTATCCTCATGTGTTGTTCTCTCAACGGTGAGTCGAACAAATCCTTCAGCTCTTGAACAACAGTTTCATCGGCCACGAGGTCTCCCGGAACAAGGCCCAACGCTCTAAGCAGGACGTTCTCGGCCCTGGTGGCCTTGGCAACCGGAAGAGTCACCGAGCGCTTGGACGCCCTCGTGTTGCGCCGCGACGTGAAAGGCTCAGCATTGGACCTAGGCAAGGAAGCTTGGACCTCCCGTAGTAGCGGCGGAGCCAATCTCTTGACAATGTTGGAACAGAACGCTTTGATTTTAGCAAAAGCGATTGCCTCTTGGTTGGTCATGCCCACCATGAGTTCGGCCAGATCATGCTGACACTCTACCGCCAACGGCTCCTTAGCAAGCTCAATAGCCCACGGGTCTGACTCGGCGAGCATCGATCCCTGACCAAACTGTGCCTCCAACAGCTCTCCAACTCTGAATAGATCAGCAATAGGAAGCTGGGTGGGATTGGAACCCTCCACGTCCAGGGGCGCCGTACGTGCATGCGCATGGGTACCATCAGGTGGGCTCTCCGCTACAGTCTCTGCATGCCCCCATCAACCACCACAGCATCCGAGGCAGGGATGGGGTCGAAGCTGGCAGGCGCTGGATGCGAGAGAGGCGTGGCAAAACAATCTACCTTGGTCCCCTAGCCAACAGTCCCACCAGCCAGACTCGCCGGGTTCTCGGCTCGTGGAAGCGAAGCCTCAATCATTAGCGTGCTCTCCAGGAAAAGCGGCACAGATTGCTCGATCCGCGTGATCATCGAAGATGCCTTCTCATTGGCAGGAAGCAGGGGGCGGCATTGGATGGGGCCAAAACCGTCTCTACTTCCCCTGATCAGTCCCCCAGCTCCTGGGTCTCTAACGCGACAACAGGACCCACGTGCTCAGCCACGCCCCTCAAAACTGTCGCCTCCAGCTCCCGTTGACCCACAGCAGAACCCGGTAGCTCACGCTGACCCTGACTCTGTGTGGCCATTGGCCGAATCTGCACCACCAGAGGGTCTGGCGTGTGGCTCGCCCTCTGCAGCGCCACGCATCCATCGTTGTTTATATGATTAGAAACTGTCCCTGCAAGCTGGCCTTCCAACGGTCCCCCAAGCGGTCAAAAGCAGAGACCCTGACAGATAACCTGTCACGAACTGGCCAAGAGGGTCCCTCGGCATATACGACCACTTTATCAGCCATCGGGGGTATGCGCCAATCCGTATCGGTGAGATTGGAGCCCACCAGCGGCGAAGCACCACCATGCACATGACCAACATCGCTTGCCCGTCCCGCGCCACGGTCATCTCAAACTCCGAACTGCCACAGCATGCTCCGGGGCCCTCTCAGTCTTCTGCCACCTCCACTGAACTCGCCGTCTGATCCCGAAATGTCGCTCTGCCCGCTATCCAAGGAGACACCCAGAAACAACGGCTCGCCTCTATCGCTGTAATCCATCACCGAGTCAAGGTGAATAAGAACCTTGTATTGTAGAAGCTTCGGTTCCATCAAAGGAGCCACCAGGCCAGGCTGCGGAATGGCCAGCCAACGTAGCGAGGGGATGGACTCCGGCGCTGCCATCCAAGCTAAGAGCAGATACGTCTCCAACTAACCTATAATTTTTTATTGTTCCATGCCGATATATTATCATTCTAGGATACTTTTTGGGTCATTATTTACCAATTTATAATATTTTTGAGCACTAACCTATTGACCCAGTGCTCAGTGCCAGTTGCTATTTTCTGCATGTTTTTGCCTTTTCAGGCTTACAGTACCAAACGAAGTCCAATTGCCATGAAACTTTTTGATGATTTTTTCTGGACTATAAGAAGACCTAGAAGCTTCGGAAGGAAGCCAGAAGGTGCACGAGGGCCCCACCACACATCAGGGCGCACCCTGGGGGGGCGCCCTGATATGTGGTGGCCCCCTCGTGGCTCTCCCGACGTCCCTCTTCGGCCTATAAATTCTCTAATATTGCGAAAACCCTGGAGGCAGTCCCGAAACCCTTTTTCTGCTGCCGCAAGTCTCTGTTCCGTCGCGAGGCCATTTGGACCTCTGTTCCGGCACCCTGCCGGAGGGGGGGTCGATCACGGAGGGCCTCTTCATCAACCTTGCTGCCCTCATCATGATGTGTGAGTAGTTCACCATAGACCTACGGGTCCATAGCTAGTACCTAGATGGCAATCTCTCTCTCTTATGATCTTCAATACAATGATCATCACATCTTCGCTTTGATCTATCCGATGTAATCCTATTGTGCGGTGTGTTTGTTGGGATCCGATGAATTGTGGGTTTATGTTCAGATTATTCATGAAAAGTATTTGCGATGCCTCTGAATTATATTATCTCTTAAGTGCATGATCATTATAGCTTCGTAATGCTCTCCGATCTATTGATGTGCTTTGGCCAAGTAGATTGATATTTCATCGGTGGGAGTGGTGCGTTGTGGTAGATTCAACCTGGCGAGTTTCTATATCCCAGTGACAAAGTAGGGGACAAGATGCGTCTTTGTGTTGTTGCTACTAAGGATAAAACGATGGGGTTCATTCATATTGTTTGAGTTTACTTTGTCTACATCATGTCATCGTTCTCCAAGCATTACTCTGTTTTACTTAATACTCTAGATGCATGCTGGATAGCGGTCGATGAGTGGAGTAATAGTAATAGGTGCAGGCAGGAGTCAGCCTATTTGCTTATGGATGTGATGCCTGTATATACATGATCATTGTCGTGAACATCGCATAGCTATCCGCTTTTCTATCAACTGCCCAACAGTAATTTGTTTACCCACCGTATGCTACCTACATGAGAGATGCCACTAGAGAACACTATGGCCCCCGGGTCTATTCACCTATATATTTACAAACGCTACAATTACCACGCTGCCTTTATTTACTTTTTATTTATTTTGCAATTAATATTTATCAACAATTATCTACACAACTCATTTGCTTGCAAATAACGAGATCAAGGGAATTGACAACCCTCTTGCCCGCGTTGGGTGCAAGTTGTTTGTTCATTTGTGTGCAGCCGCTGAAGAAGGTTGAGGATCGATATTCCTATTGGTTAGATAAACCTTGGTTTCATAACTGAGGGAAATACTTACCCACTTTGTGCTGCAATTACCCGTTCCTCTTCACGGAAAACCAAGGATAGATTATTAGGGATGAGTCCCTTAAAGAGGCATGGGATAGATTATTAGAAATACAAGCAAGAGCTAATCCTAAGAGCCACATTAAATTTCTCCTTAGAAGTTTTTATGTTGGTTTATCCCTTTCTCATAGGCGTGTCCTGGATTCTATGTTCGAGAAAGATTTCCTTGGGAACAATGCTTTTGACACCTATGATAAGATGAAAAATATATTTGGACAACCGAAATTAGAAACCATTGAACCACCCATATTGCTATGCTTCCGTCAAACTAATTTAATAAAAGAAACTAAGACCATCATCGAAGCTAATTTTAAGGGATTGTACAACATGTCCACTAAAACCAATGGGAACATGGTATTGCAAATAAGAAATTGGACACTATGGGCCAAAAGATTGATGCCCTTAGCTTGTTGAAGGATGAAATTAATACTCTCAATTGCAAGCTTGAACAATAAATCCTAAGGGTCAAGGATGACAATACTTGAAACTGCGCATTATGCCTAGCTAGGGGCATAAAACAATAGCGCTAGTTGGGAGGCAACCCAATAGTTATCTTAAATTTTTGCTTTAAACTTTCTGTTTATTTTTAATAGCATGATTATTGACTCTGTAATTATTATGCTTTTGTGTTTAAATTAGTGTTTGTGCCAAGTAAATCCTTTGGGATGACTCACAAGATGAGTAGAATCGATGCTGAAACAAAACAGAAACTTTTGACTCCAGTACAGGAATTTTAATTTTTTGCTAGAGAGTGATAAGGATCTGAAATTTTTACACAGTGTTTCTATACAAATTTTAGAGGTTGTCCTAATTTTTCAAAAAAAATAGAGTTACATAAGTATAGGCTCTTTGCAGATTTCTACAGACTATTCTGTTTTAGACATATTCTGTTTTTTGCTTGCATAGTTGCTTGTTTTGATTATGCTATGGATTGTAACGGGGGGTACAAGCCATGGAGAAGTTAGAATACAGTACCTATTATGCAAATATGAAATTTTAATCAATTTATAACAGTACTTAAAGTATGCAATATGTTTCTTATACTAACGGATCTCATGAGGTTTTCTTGAGTTTTGTGTGATTGAAGTTTTCAAGTTTTGGGTGTTATCTTGATGGACAAAGGAATAAGGAGTAGCAAGAGCCCAAGCTTAGGGATGCACAAGGCACCCCAAGGTAATATTTTAAAGAGACTCAAGCGTCTAAGCTTGGGGATGCCCCGGAAGGCATCCCCTCTTTCGTCTCAAATCCATCGGTATGTCACTTGAAGCTATATTTTTTTTCGTCACATGATATGAGTTTTGCTTGGAGCGTCGTTTGCTTTTGTTTGCGTTTACTTTCAGTTTGCCACAATCATTATTTGCTGGACACACCTATTTAAGAGAGACACACTTTCACCATAATTTGTTAGAATACCGTATGTGCTTCACTTATATCTTTTGAGCTTAGCAGTTGCTCTAGTACTTCAGTTATATCTTTTTGAGCACGGTGATGTGTAGATTTTATAGAAATGATTTCACTCTCGTTCTTCACTTATATTTGTTTGAGATTTAATAAATAGTGATGGTAATTTGCATGGGTCATAAAGACTAGTCCAAGAATATTAGGTATTCAATGAGTGATAATCAAAACCATCATGTAGCACATATAAAGAAATTGTGGGTCAATGATATTGATGTAGTAATATGAAATAGGTGTGAGTTCATAATTGTTAAACCATAGAAGTGTTGATATTAAGAAAGGTTGACATTTTTTTTCATCTAAAAATTAAAGAGGCATGGTGATGATGTGTGAACATTTCTATTCCTCATTGAAATCCTAGTGTTGTTTCGGGTTGGAAGCATGCGATGGTTAACTCCTACCAACCTCTTCCCTCGGGGCATGCGATTAGTACTTTGATCTATGATAAACTAATAAAACTTTGTAATAAGTATATGAGTTCTTTATGACTAATGTGAAACCATGGACATACGCAATCTTACCTTTTCATAGTTTGCTAGCCTCTTCGGTACTGTGCATAGCCCGTTCTCACCTCGAGGATCGGTGCAACTTTCGCCGGTGCATCCAAACCCCGTGACATGACACGCTCTGTTGCACATAAGCCTTATTATATCTTCCTCAAAACAGCCACCATACCTACCTATCATGGCATTTCCATGGCCATTCCGAGATATATTTGTCACACCCTGTGTTCTGACTCTCCTAGCAAAGTTAACATAGCTTAAAAATTAGGACCAATTAAAACTTTGTGTGTGCTTGTGATGCTTGACTTGATTGCTGATTGTCTGATTGCTTGCTTGTGCTCTATATTCATAAAACTTCCTTCTACCCTCAAGAACTCTTTTCCTTGATCCAAACTCTTGTCCAATGATCATACCATGTGTATAGGAACTAAAACTATTTTTATCAAATATTATCTTGGCAAAAAGCATTTATTCAAATTAGGTTTTCAAAAACCCCTGAATTGAGATTTGTACTATAAGTCCTCAAATTGGGTGGATTCTTTTGCCCCAAAGACTTTATTTGAAACCTACTACATATAATACTTCCCAAAACCACAAAATATTAATTTTAAAGATTATTTTACTATTTTATTTAAAGGTTTTTTCTTAAGGCCAGAAATGGTTTTTCATAGGGAAAAATTATTTAAATGCTTTGAAAACATTTGAGAAAATTTAGACAAACTCAGTGGATATATAATATCCATATATATGAGTTTCAACACATGGTCATGTTCAAAATATTGGACAAAACCCTCCAAAACCATTTCTGCTTAAATCAAGCATTTGAAATATTTCTATAAGAAATATTCTCAATAAAATCCAGGAAAATTCCAGCAAGTCACACATGCTATATGTGATGATCTTGCAAAGTTTCATCTCAATACCAATTGTTTTGCTTCACCAAAATATTCCAAAACCCTCTCTGTCCAGAATCAAATTTGAGCAACTTTACATTGTGAAGTTTCTCCTATTGCCCTCAAACTTTGTGGACATGTTCTAATCCCCAAATGATGCTACTACACCAAATGGTGCATTTAGGAGATTAGTTTAGCACGCCTAGATCTACAGAAATATGATTCTGTTAATTTCTAGGGTTTACCAAGTTGTTGTTATCAACTTTCTTCATTTGGGCTCAAAACCTGTGATCAGCACCAAATAGACTTGTCATTTAACCCTAGTAAATATCAAGGCCATAGGATTCCTCTACCTAGCCCAATCACAGCACAAACACCTTCATCCATAAGCTTGTGGACAAGCAAAGTGGGCCCAAAAAGATTCTCCTTGTCTCTAACTTTTTACTACAACATGGGCTAGCCCCCTTCTACCCCCAGTAACCTTGCCATGGCCTCTGCTCAATCATTTGGGAGGTAACTCCCTTATTTTCCCCTCTCTTTTTACCATGGCAGCACCTCTCCTCCCTCTCTCCCACTATTCTGGTCTTGCAATTACCCCCAAACTCTTATACTACACTCTTTGCATGTCAATACTGTTGGAAATATGCCCTAGAGGCAATAATAAAATGGTTATTATTATATTTCCTTGTTCATGATAATTGTCTATTGTTCATGCTATAATTGTATTAATCGGAAACCGTAATACATGTGTGAATACATAGACCACACCATGTCCCTAGTGAGCCTCTAGTTGACTAGCTCGTTGATCAATAGATGGTCATGGTTTCCTGACCATGGACATTGGATGTCGTTGATAACGGGATCACATCATTAGGAGAATGATGTGATGGACAAGACCCAATCCTAAGCATAGCACAAGATCGTGTAGTTCGTCTGCTAGAGCTTTTCTAATGTCAAGTATCATTTCCTTAGACCTTGAGATTGTGCAACTCCCGGATACCGTAGGAATGCTTTGGGTGTATTAAACGTCACAACGTAACTGGGTGACTATAAAGGTGCACTACAGGTATCTCCGAAAGTGTCTGTTGGGTTGGCACGAATCGAGACTGGGATTTGTCACTCCATGTGACGAAGAGGTATCTCTGGGCCCACTCGGTAATACATCATCATAATGAGCTCAATGTGACTAAGGAGTTAGTCACGGGATCATGTGTTACGGAATGAGTAAAGAGACTTGCCGGTAACGAGATTGAACAAGGTATAGGGATACCGACGATCGAATCTCGGGCAAGTAACATACCGATGGACAAAGGGAATTGTATACGGGATTAATTGAATCCCCGACATCGTGGTTCATCCGATGAGATCATCGTGGAACATGTGGGAGCCAATATGGGTATCCAGATCCCGCTATTGGTTATTGGCCGGAGAGGTATCTCGGTCATGTCTGCATGGTTCCCGAACCCGTAGGGTCTACACACTTAAGGTTCGGTGACGCTAGAGTTGTAATGGGAATTGTATGTGGTTACCGAAAGTTGTTTGGAGTCCCGGATGAGATCCCGGACGTCACGAGGAGTTCCGGAATGGTCCGGAGGTAAAGATTTATATATGGGAAGTCCTATTTTGGCCACCGGAAAATGTTCGGGATTTTTCGGTATTGTACCGGGAAGGTTCTAGAAGGTTCCGGAGTGGGGCCCACCTGCATGGGGGGACCCACATGAACGTGGGTAGTGGGGGCAAGGCCCCACACCCCTGGTCAAGGTGCACCAAGATCCCCCCTTAGAAGGAATAAGATCATATCCCGAAGGGATAAGATCAAGATCCCTAAAAACGGGGGATAACAATCGGTGGGGGAAGGGAAAGGATGGGATTTCTTTCCTCCCACCTTTGCCAACGCCCCAATGGACTTGGAGGGCAAGAAACCAGCCCCCTCCACCCCTATATATAGTGGGGAGGCGCATGGGAGCTGTAGCCCTTGCCCCTGGCGCAGCCCTCCCCCCTCCTACACCTCCTCCTCCTCCGTAGTGCTTAGCGAAGCTCTGCCGGAGAACCACGAGCTCCACCGCCACCACGCCGTCGTGCTGCCGGAGCTCTCCCTCAACTTCTCCTCCCCCCTTGCTGGATCAAGAAGGAGGAGACGTCCCCGGGCTGTACGTGTGTTGAACGCGGAGGCGCCGTCCGTTCGGCGCTTGGATCGGATCTTCCGCGATTTGAATCGCCGCGAGTACAACTCCATCAACAGCGTTCTTTGCAACGCTTCCACTTAGCGATCTTCAAGGGTATGAAGATGCACTCCCTCTCTCTCGTTGCTAGCATCTCCTAGATTGATCTTGGTGACACGTAGGAATTTTTTTGAATTATTACTATGTTCCCCAACAGTGGCATCATGAGCTAGGTCTATGCGTAGATTCTATGCACGAGTAGAACACAAGTAGTTGTGGGCGATGATTTGGTCAATTTGCTTGCCGTTACTAGTCCTAACTTGATTCGGCGACATTGTGGGATGAAGCGGCCCGGACCGACTTTACACGTACGCTTACGTGAGACTGGTTCCACCGCCTGACATGCACTTGTTGCATAAGGTGGCTAGCGGGTGTCTGTCTCTCCCACTTTAGTCGGATCGGATTCGATGAAGAGGGTCCTTATGAAGGGTAAATAGCAATTGGCATATCACCGTTGTGGCTTTTGCGTAGGTAAGAAACGTTCTTGCTAGAAACCCATAGCAGCCACGTAAAACTTGCAACAAGAATTAGAGGACGTCTAACTTGTTTTTGCAGGGTATGCTATGTGATGTGATATGGCCAAAAGGATGTGATGAAATATATGTGATGTATGAGATTGATCATGTTCTTGTAATAGGAATCACGACTTGCATGTCGATGAGTATGACAACCGGCAGGAGCCATAGGAGTTGTCTTAATTTATGGTATGACCTGCGTGTCAATCAAAAACGCCATGTAATTACTTTACTTTATTGCTAACCGTTAGCCATGGTAGTAGAAGTAATAGTTGGCGAGACAACTTTATAAAGACACGATGATGGAGATCATGATGATGGAGATCATGGTGTTGTGCCGGTGACGATGGTGATCACGCCGCGCCCCGAAGATGGAGATCAAAGGCGCAAGATGATATTGGCCATATCATGTCACTTTATGATTTGCATGTGATGTTTATCATGTTTTTACATCTTATTTTCTTAGAACGATGGTAGCATAAATAAGATGATCCCTCACTAAAATTTCAAGAAATGTGTTCCCCCTAAGTGTGCACCGTTGCGAAGGATCGTTGTTTCGAAGCACCACGTGATGATCGGGTGTGATAGATTCTAACGTTCACATACAACGGGTGTAAGCCAGATTTGCACACGCGAAACACTTAGGTTAACTTGAGGAGCCTAGCATGTACAGACATGGCCTCGGAACACGAGAGACCGAAAGGTCGAACATGAGTCGTATAGTAGATGCGATCAACATGGAGATGTTCACCATTGATGACTAGTCCGTCTCACGTGATGATCGGACACGGCCTAGTCGATATGGATCATGTATCACTTAGATCACTAGAGGGATGTCTATCTGAGTGGGAGTTCATTAAATAATTTGATTAGATGAACTTAATTATCATAAACTTAGTCTAAAATTGTCTTTACAATCTATCTTGTAGATCCAATGGCCCACGCTAATGTTGCCCTCAACTTCAACGCGTTCCTAGAGAAAACCAAGCTGAAAGACGATGGAAGCAACTATACGGACTGGGTCCGTATCTTGAGGACCATCCTCATAGCTTCCAAGAAAGCATATGTCCTTGATGCACCGCTAGGTGACGCACCCATTTTCCCAGCAACTCAAGACGTTATGAACGCCTGGCAGTCGCGTAGTGATGATTACTCCCTGGTTCAGTGCGGCATGCTTTACAGCTTAGAACCGGGGCTCCAAAAGCGTTTTGAGCAACACGGAGCATATGAGATGTTCCAAGACCTAAGAATGGTTTTCCAAGCTCATGCCCGGGTCGAGAGATATGAAGTCTCCGACAAGTTCTTCAGTTGTAAGATGGAGGAAAATAGTTCTGTCAGCGAGCACATACTCAAAATGTCTGGGTTGCACAACCGCTTGTCTCAGCTGGGAGTTAATCTTCCGGATGACTCGGTTATTGACAGAATCCTCCAGTCGCTTCCACCTAGCTACAAGAGCTTTGTGATGAACTTCAATATGCAAGGGATCGAGAAGTCCATTCCTGAGTTATATTCGATGCTAAAATCAGCGGAGGTGGAGATCAAAAAGGAACATCAAGTGTTGAGACCACCAGTTTCAAGAAAGGCAAGGGTAAGAAGAACTTCAAGAAGGACGGCAAAGCAGTTGCCGCACCCGGTAAATCAGTTGCCGGGAAGAATCCCAAGAATGGACCCAAGCCTGAGACTGAGTGCTTTTATTGCAAGGGAACCGGTCACTGGAAGCGGAACTGCCCCAAGCACTTAGCGGATAAGAAGGCCGGCAACGTCAAAGGTATATATGATATACATGTTATTGATGTGTACCTAACCAGCGCTCGTAGTAGCTCCTGGGTATTTGATACCGGTGCGGTTGCTCACATCTGTAACTCAAAACAGGAGCTGCGGAATAAGCGGAGACTGGCAAAGGACGAGGTGACGATGCGCGTCGGGAATGGTTCCAAGGTCGATGTGATCGCCGTCGTCACGTTACCTCTACATCTACCTTCGGGATTAGTTTTAAACCTCAATAATTGTTATTTAGTACCAGCTTTGAGCATGAACATTGTATCTGGATCTCGTTTGATGCGAGATGGCTACTCATTTAAATCTGAGAATAATGGTTGTTCTATTTATATGAGAGATATGTTTTATGGTCATGCCCCGCTCGTCAATGGTTTATTTTTATTGAATCTTGAACGTGATGTTACACATATTCATAGTGTGAATACCAAACGATGTAAGGTTGATAATGATAGTCCCACATACTTGTGGCACTGCCGCCTTGGTCATATTGGTGTCAAACGCATGAAGAAACTCCATGTAATTGGACTTTTGGAGTCTCTTGATTATGAATCATTTGACACGTGCGAACCATGCCTCATGGGCAAGATGACTAAGACTCCGTTCTCCGGAACAATGGAGCAAGCAACCAACTTGTTGGAAATAATACATACCGATGTATGCGGTCCAATGAGCGTTGAGGCTCGCGGTGTGTTGGGGATATAACCCCATGGTAAGACCGGCCCAGGAGGGGCCGGGTCATACCTGGCGGCTCATAGCCCCAGACCCATAAGATGGGCCGGAAGATGAAGGCCAGGCCGCGTGGCGGCTTACCAGATGGGCCAAGACGGAGGCCCGGAGACAGAAGATAGTAAGGAGACCCAAGCGGTTAAGCCACCCGGAGACGGCTTGCCCAAGACGGCAAGGCGGCTTAGAGACAGAATAGGTTACGTTGTGTAAGACGGTTTGAGACTCGTGTAACCCAGGGCCTTGACCTCCTATATAAAGGTAAGACCCTGGGGCGGCTTAGACAAGAAACCAATTAATTGAGAACTAGGTCAAGCGAATTCGCTACCTTGTAATCGATACTCCAATCAATACAACACAAGCAGGACGTAGGCTTTTACCTCTTCCGGAGGGGCCGAACCTGGGTAAACTCGTGTCCTTCGTCTCGATCAACCCCTTTGAGTCCACCCCTTTGGCGATGGCCTCGAACCTAAGTCTTCGGACATCTGCCGTGATAAAACCACGACAGTTGGCGCCCACCGTGGGGCCAGCGCTTGGTGGTGTTGAGTTCTCAAAGGGCTCTCTCCCAGAGATCGAGGGGTACGCTGTTGGCAGGATGACCAAGAGTCGCCGTGGCCGGCTCTACATCGACGACGCCGGCTGGGGCCCCGAGGCTGACTCCATTGAGTACGGTTTCGGGGTCCCCTTCGGCGGAATCCACGTCTTCATCGGCAAGATCGGCGGATCTAAACCCGGGCCGGACATCTGCGCCGACATCGTCGAGCCGACCCAGCGCGAGCAACCCGCCCGACGCGTGCAACCCGCCCGTGCTAACCCGGGCAGGAAGCATGTCTTCGTCGGCTTCACCCAGGGCATGGAGCTGGAGGGCTCGGTGTCTCGGGACGAAACTCTCATCTGCTCAGATGATGGATCATCCAGCGGAGAGACGGAATCAATCTATCAGCTTCACAATGGTGGGCTCGGGGGCTACATCGAGCCTTACCCCGAGTCAGAATATCACGAGCCAGAGGAGTATGAGCCGCCGAACCGTGCTGCCGTCTTCATGGCGGGTTCAGCGCCGGCCCCCGGTAGCGCAGCCACCGGTGCAACCGGGTCTGGAGCGGGCAGGCCGCCGGCTCAGGTCCTTCTGGATCTGATGAATGAGCTTACAACCCTGATGGCAACTGAGGTCACGCTTGAAAACCAAGCGGCCCGTAACACGGAGATCGCAAGGTTGAAGAACCAGATAACTGAGGTCCAACAGGAAATCAATGCGCTGAAGGATCAGATGGATGCTGAGGCAGAACGCCTTAGGATGGATGCTTTCCGTCTTGAGTTAGAGCAGCAATCAGCAGCGGCGGTTCAGCAGATGAGGCATCAATCCCGCTTGCCGGATCAGTATGAAGCCAGGAATCTTTTCAACACACCAGGGACGGGACGGAACGGGCCTTTGACCGTAACCCGGACGGCGGAAGTTCCTGGAAGCCGGGCAGCGGTTCAGCATCAGCAGCCTAACCCGCCCCGGCGGAACCAGACCCCACCAACCTCTTTCCCAACGCCAGCGGGCCATTATTCTAACCCGACGGAGAACTTGGTGGCGGCGGCTACCAGGCTTGATACAATTCCCATCCCCGATGAAGCGCCTTTTGCAGAAGAGGTGCAGAACGCTATTGGATATCTGCGGACGGCGGTGGCCCAGCAGGAGAAGTATACTTACAGCCGGAGCCGTGTGCATTCAACTCCCCTCCCCAGCCGCAGCTACAGCCGGCGTTATGAGTCGCCGGCGGTTTCCAGCAATGAACGGCATCGGAACCCGCCGCGGGTCGATCGGGCGGCTCTGGATGCTCAGGCGCTGGTGGACCGGGCGAGAGCACAGCGAGAGGCGGCGGCCGCTCACCAAGAACCCTCCGTCTCAGTTGGAGCAGGCTTAACTTCCAGGGCTGTGGGCGTGCCGTGTTTAACGCCGGCTTTGCGGAATGAGCGTCTGCCGAAGGATTTCAAGGGCCCTCGCAAGGTGCCCAATTACACGGCTGATTTACCTCCAGAGGCTTGGATTGAGAGCTATGAGCTGGCCATGGAGATGTTAGATGTTACTGATGTGGCGGACGAGTCGGCTCATCAGTGGGTCCGGCGGGTCTCAACCATTATCCACTCTTCAGAACATATTACGGCGGCTCAAGCGGTTTTGATTCTGGAGAAGAATTGCCACTTTACGCCTTTGAAGCAGAAGTTTGGCCGACTCAAGCGCTCGTGTCAAGACATGGGGGAGCTCATGGCGGCTCTCACCAAATATGCAGACTCTGATAGCACGAAGGACCCGGGCTCTGATGATGAAATATCAGGTCAGGGGAAAAAGAGTAGCAATGGAAAGGGTCAGCAGCAAAACGTGGCCGGAAACAGCAATTCGAGCAAGCGGAAGAACCCGGACGGCGGGTCAGAGCTGGTGGCGAACACCAGCATCGGAAATAATCGTGCTAAGGGCAACGGGAACTTCAGGCAACCCTTTAACAAGGGCAAGGCTCCTTTTAATTTGGAAGCGATGCTCAACAAACCTTGTCCGGAGCACAGCCGGCCAGATAAGCCGGCAAATCACACCTGGAGGGACTGCAGTATCATGCGACAGTTCCGGGACTACAGCCTTCAACAGCATCATAATAATGGTAATGGTCCGTCCGGCGGTTCAGGGCCAGGCGGGTCAGGAGCCGGCTTTGGTCCCGGCGGCTCAGGGTCCGGTTACCAGGGTCAAGGCAATCAGGGAGGTCATCATCAACAATCTGGTGGTGGAGGCCAGCAGCAGCATAACCAGTCGGGGTTCCAGACTAACCCAAAACAGCTCAGTGGGGGTCAGTATCATGTTTTTACAACCAGCCTTGACAAGCGAGACCGAAAGGTACGCAAGCGGGCGGTTAATGCAATCATGCCGGCTCTCCCACAGTATTTGAAGTGGTCTGAGTATGACATAACTTGGAGCCGGGCGGATCACCCGCCGCGTGTTGATAACCCGGGGCAACTGGCCTTGGTGGTTGCCCCCAAGTTGGAGGATATGTGTTCACTAAGGTTCTTATGGATGGTGGCAGCAGCATCAACATCATGTATTATGACACTTTCAGCCGGATGGGTCTGCTTGATAAGGATCTTAAGCCCTCTTCAACAGTTTTTCATGGTGTGGTACCTGGCAAGTCGGCTTATCCAGTGGGGAAGATTTCTTTGGAAGTAGCTTTTGGGGATGAATTCAATTACAGGGTGGAGTCTTTGTGGTTTGAAGTTGTTAAAATCAAAAACCATATCATGCTCTATTCGGACGGCCGGCTTACGCCAAGTTCATGGCTAGGCCTTGCTATGTTTACTTACAGCTCAAGATGCCCGGGTTGAACGGGACAATCACTGTGCATGGCGGTCGGAAGACGGCTCTTGAGTGCGAGGAAGGGGACGCAGCTTACGCAGAGTCAAGTTGTGCTGAGGCAGAGCTCAAGTTCTATAAGGAGAATGTTGACCCGGAAGACATGACTCCGCTCAAGAAGCCTAACACAGAATCTGAGCCGCCCCTCAAGTTTGCGGCGGATGATACCAAGCTGGTGGATTTCACTGAGGGCGACTCGTCACAGCAGTTCACTATCGGGGCTAACATGAACCCCGCATAGGAAAGCGCGCTCATCAAATTCATCCGTGAGAATCGGGACATCTTCGCATGGAAGCCATCTGACATGCCGGGTGTACCGAGAGAATTCGCTGAGCACCACCGTAATGTGGATCCTAAGTTCAAGCCGATCAAGCAGTTCTTGCGTCGTTTCAATGAAGAGCGGCGCAAGGCTATTGGAGAAGAGGTGGCCCGGCTATTGGCAGCAGGGTTCATCGTGGAGGTTTTTCACCCGGAGTGGTTAGCTAACCCGGTGCTAGTGCTTAAGAAGAACGGCACTTGGCGTATGTGTGTGGATTACACGGACCTTAATAAGGCCTGTCCAGTTGACCCGTTTGCTCTCCCCTGTATCGACCAGATTATTGATGCAACGGCGGGTTGCGAGAGTTTATGCTTCCTGGACGCCTATTCAGGTTATCACCAGATCAAGATGGCAGTCAAAGACCAAGAGAAGACGGCTTTCATCACGCCTTTCGGTGCTTTCTGCTATGTGTCTATGCCTTTCGGGCTCAAGAGTGCCCAGGCGACTTATCAGCGTTGTGTGCAGAACTGTCTTCATAGTCAAATTGGGCGCAACGTTCATGCTTATGTGGATGATATTGTGGTCAAGTCAAGAAAGAAGGAGACTCTACTTGACGACTTGAAGGAAACGTTCGACAACTTGCGGGTCTACAAGATGATGCTTAACCCGGCCAAGTGTGTCTTCGGAGTTCCTGCCGGCAAGCTCTTGGGATTTCTGGTCTCTGAGCGTGGTATAGAAGCTAACCCGGACAAGATAAAGGCTATCACTTCTCTGTCTGAGCCGGCGTGCATCAATGACGTTCAGCGCCTGGCGGGTCGAATCGCTGCTTTAAGCCGGTTTATAAGCCGACTGGGTGAGAAGGCTATCCCTTTGTATCAAATGATGAAGAAAACAGACAACTTTGTCTGGAGCAAGGCGGCGGGTGAGGCGTTCGAGGCGCTCAAGAAGCAACTGACTGAGCCGCCAATCTTGGCCGCTCCGACTGAGAAGGAACCTTTGCTCCTCTATGTGGCGGCTAATAACAGAGCAGTCAGCGCTGCGATCGTTGTGGAGCGTAAGGAGGCAGGGAAGGAATATCTGGTTCAGAGGCCGGTTTACTATGTCAGCGAAGTCTTGATTGAGTCCAAGCAAAGGTACCCACATTGGCAGAAGCTGATCTATGGAGTGTTCACGGCGAATCGTAAGCTGAAGCATTACTTCATAGGACACCAGATCACGGTGGTTAGCTCTGCTCCGTTGGGAGACATAATTCAAAACAGAGAAGCCACTGGCAGGATTGCTAAGTGGGCATTGGAGCTTGGTCCTCTTAATCTGAAGTATGTGCCTTGCACAGCTGTTAAGTCTCAAGCATTGGTAGACTTTATAAACGACTGGACAGAGTGTTAGTCGCCTGAGGAGAAGCCGGATAACACATACTGGACGATTCACTTTGACGGATCCAGGCAGCTGGAAGGCTCGGGGGCTGGGGTGGTCTTAACTTCCCCTAATGGTGACAAGTTCTGTTATGTGCTAAGGTTGATGTTTCCTTGTACTAACAATGCAGCTGAGTATGAGGCTTTGCTTCATGGCCTCCGTGTGGCTAAGGAGATGAACCTAAGCCGGGTTACATGTCTTGGCGACTCAGACCTCGTAGCTCAGCAAGTTTCAGGCACGTGGGATTCCAAAGACCCACGGATGGCGGCTTATCGTCAAGCGGTGGATATAATTGCAGGTCACTTCAAAGGTTATCAGGTGGATCATATTGATCGTCGCAAGAACGAGGCGGCTGATGCGTTATCCAGACTAGGCTCTCAGCGTAAGCCGGTGCCGCCTAACGTGTTCTTGGACGTGTTATACCACCCGTCAGTGAAGCTACCTTCGGAGGAGGTTCTGGTCGTGCCTGACCCGGAGGGGCAGCTGGTGGCGGCTTTGCATGCTATTCCTGACTGGACGTTGCCCTATCTGGCGTACTTAACTCGCGGCGAGTTACCGGAGGACGAGACCTTGGCAAGGCAAATCATCAGGCGATCTAAGTCCATGACGATCATCAATGGCGAGTTGCATAAGCGCAGTGTTACCGGCGTTTTTCAACGTTGTGTTTCACCTGAGGAAGGCAAGGAGATCTTGAATGAAATCCAGGCCGGAGATTGTGGTCATCATGCCGGCTCAAAATCTTTGGTGGCCAAAGCTTTTCGACATGGTTTCTTCTGGCTGACGGCTCATAAGGACGCAGAAGACTTGGTTCTCAAGTGTGATTGATGTCAGAAGTTCGGGCGACGTGCTCACGTGCCGGCTCAAGAATTGCGCATGATCCCAATTACCTGGCCGTTCGCAGTCTGGGGGCTTGACATGGTCGGGCCCTTCAAGAGATCCAAAGACAAGAAGACCCACCTTCTGGTGGCGGTGGATAAGTTTACAAAGTGGGTGGAGGCTGAGCCGGTCAGCAAGTGTGACGCAGCCACGGCGGTTCAGTTTGTCAAAAAATTGATATACCATTTCGGTTACCCTGACAGTATCATCACAGACAATGGCACAAACCTTTCCAAGGGGGCTATGCAAGCGTTCTGTGAAAGTGAACACATCCGGCTTGACGTCTCTGCTGTGGCTCATCCACAGTCCAATGGTCAGGCGGAGCGTGCTAACCAGGAGATCCTGAGAGGTATCAAGCCTCGGCTTATGGTTCCTCTACAGAGAACGCCGGGTTGTTGGGTTGAGGAGTTACCATCAGTTCTATGGAGCATCAATACAACTCCCAACAGGTCAACAGGCTATACGCCTTTCTTCATGGTTTACGGCGCAGAAGCCGTATTACCAAGCGACATACGTCATGACTCGCCAAGGGTGGCGGCTTATGTTGAGGCAAACAATGAGACGGCGCGTCAGGACGCGTTAGATGCTTTGGATGAAGAGCGTGATCTGGCGGCGGCTCGATCGGCGATTTATCAACAAGACCTGCGTCGCTATCACAGCCGCAGAGTCAAGACCCGGACGTTTCAAGAAGGCGACTTAGTGTTGCGCCTGATTCCAGATCAGACGGACGCGCACAAGTTATCTCCTCCATGGGAAGGACCTTTTGTGGTTAGCATAAATCTCAACAACGGGTCATACTATCTCATTGACGTACGAGACGAATCACACACTTCTGGGCAGGAGACCCACTGGCCGTGGAACATTGCTCATCTGCGGCCCTACTATACTTGAGTCATCGACTCCCTTCATTGTACATCATCATTGTATATATCGTATACATATATATAATAAAGTTGGCATCCCTGCAAGCCGGGGCCTCTGCCGTTTTTACGTATCTACAATTGTGCAAAGATGGATACAATCATATGGTCATTTGGGGGCTTCTAACCCGCCGGGTTAAGCTTCAACCCTCTTGATCAGGCTTTTCAGCCAAAACTACAAGGTCACTTGGGGGCTTCTAACCCGTCGGGTTAAGCTTCAACCCTCTTGATCGGCTCTTCAGCCAAAATAGCACCATCGTCTGGCGGCTTCCAAGTTGGCGGCTTACAAGACGGTGCAGAAGTTGATATCATCAACAAGGTCGTTTGGGGGCTTTCAACCCACCAGGTTAAGCTTCAACCCTCTCGATCAGGCTATTCAGCCGCAGTAAGACCGGGTTATATACCCAAAAAGTTGACTCCGTCAACAAGGTCATTTGGGGGCTTCCAACCCACGGGGTTTAGCTTACACACCCTCTTGATCGGCTCTCCAGCCACTGCAAGTTGGAGTTAAACCTGCCTGTAAGATGCTGCTGCTCCGCTAGGTGACCTGCCGAACTCTTACCAGTTAATCTCGATTAGAGACCCTGAGCTGTTCAAACATATTTGGCAGTCACTCTCGCTAGAGACCCTGTACTGGTCAAGGTTCAACCGGCGGCTCTTGTCACATGAGGGCCGGCTTACGGAAAGCGAGGATAAACTCACTCATCTGCTGCCAACTCTCCGCTATGTGGCCAGTTCGTACTCTTAAACAGTTACTCTTTTTAAAGACCCTGCACTATTTAAGGTTCAAACGACGGATTTACGTCACGTGAGAGGTAGCTTATGGGCCTTACGGGTACTCATACCCTGCTGCGTCTCATTCTGGTTTGCTGCGCTCTGATTAGTCAATCTCGCTAGAGACCCTGTACTGTTAAGAGTTCAAGCAGCGAGTCCACCCAGAAGAACCGGCTTATGAGTTTTTCAAGGTTATGAAAGATCTAACGTTTCCGGTTTGTGCTTTTTCAAGCCGCCCTTACGGCAATACAAAACATATTGTCTTGTTTATTTTTGCAGGGTTTATCTTTTCAGATGAGCCGCCGTGCAAACGGGTATCATAAGCCGGGCACAAGACAAACAAAGCATACATCAAGCTATGCAAAAGATTCATACGTGCACGATGGCACGGCTCAGACAGTTAAAGTATTTCTAAGCATATTACAAGGCTCTCCACAGAGCTCAAAAGGCAATAGACTTAAAGTTTTGTACAACTTTCAATTTGGCGGCTCAGACGGCCGAGTCATCAATTTTACAGTACTCAGCTCGATGGCGGGTCGTCCTGCGCCGGGTCTTCGACCTCTTCGATCTGAAGATTGTCCACATCCCAGTTGCAGTTTGTTAGAGCTTCAAACTGAGCCTCTTCAAAGAGGGGAGACGGGTCAATTTCAGGAGCGAAGTATTGCTTATGGCGTGCAGGAGTCAAGTCCTTGGCTTCAAAAGTTGGGCCGCGTACTCTTTTGCTGATTTCGCTGTAAGCTGCCTGGTATGTTGACAGATCAAGTTCATCCACCAGCGTTGATGCAAGCACTCGGGAGGCTTTCCTGCATCGGGCATAGTCTTCTGCTGTGAATTCTGAGCCGTCGTCTTTTCTGGATGGAAACCCGTCTATCATTTCTTCAGCAGTTAGCTCCGGAGCAAATGCCAGAGACCGGCTTAGCGCGGCCATTGCTCCCTGCCAGGCGGCTGATCGTTTAAGCTCTTCAATCTGTTTGGGCAGCGTGGATAAGAGTTCTATTACTCCCTTCATATACTTGGGGATACTCTTTTCAGTCAGCATGGCTTTGATGGTGCAAAGAGTCCCGCAGTAGAGTTGTTCTGCCAAGGAATATACTGCCTTCAATTTCAGCAAGCTATCAGACGATAACTGGCGGCTTCTCTGACCTGCAAGATAAGTTTGGCGTTATAAGCCGCCTCCACAATATTTTCAGCCAAACACGGCAAACTTTTCTAAAAGTCTTTGATACTTACCAAAGATGGCAGAAGTCATCCTGGAGATATGGCGTTTCAGAGTTTGCAATTCTTCTGACACAAGCTTAAGCCGCCCTTCAGCATCGTCTGCGCATTTGGTCAGGGCGGCTTGTTCAGTTTCGGCAGTCTTCTTGAAAAGAGCGAAATCCACTTGCGTCTTTTCAAGATCTTTGATGGCAACCCGCCATTTGTTTTCCGCCTCTGACCGAGCGGTTTGTTGTGAAGCAAGGCTTTCCTTCAGACCGGTCATCTCAGACTCAGCCGCCTCCAAAGCATCCTGTGTCATACACAAGCAAAAAGGTTTAAGTCGCCAGAATGAGCTATTGGAAAACTGATGAAGCTGCTATGTTATAAAGTCTCAAGCAGATTGCAAGCAATATACTCGACACTTGGGGGCTAATGTTTGTGTTTTCTCCAAGTCTACCATGGAGTTCGGGCTCATCTTCTTCAAGATAAGCCGGCACTTGGGGGCTACACAGCGCTTTCCAAGTTTTACAAGGGAGTTCCGGCTCATCTTCTTCAAGATAAGCCGGCACTTGGGGGCTACACGGCGCTTTCCAAGTTTTATAATGAAGCTCCGGCTCATCTTCTTCAAGATAAGCCGGCACTTGGGGGCTGCACGCGGAGCTCTTCACATCTAAACTGCAGTCCCGGCTCATCTTCGTCAAGATAAGACGGTACTTGGGGGCTACAACCAGTGTTTTCTAAGTTTCCAGTGCAATTCCGGCTCATCATTTTATGCTGACCCGGACTTGGGGGCTACCATTGATTAACTCTTCAGATTGAGTATTGGCTTACTATCTATACTAACCCAATACTTGGGGGCTACAGGCCAAGTCATTTGGAGTATGATATAGATTGGAAGACCCGGTCTACTATTTGCAATACTAAACCAGCTCTTGGCGGCTACGTAAGGGTACAAGGAAAAAGCTGGCAAAGAGATTACCTCATATTTTTTCTTCATCAGATTAACAAGCTTGAGCTCCATGTTCCGGCTTGTCGTGAGGCGGTTTAGATAACCAGCATGAAGCTCATGAGCAGTCAGCTTCTCCAACGAAGGAAATTCAAATTCAAACTTCTCAGGCGAAGATGCTTCAGCCTGGCTGGTATGTCTTGTCAGTACATGAGGCTCACGGGTTCGATGGCCCATCCCAGTAATGGTAGCGTCTGGAAGAACTGTGTCTTCGACGGCTGTTGAAGGGCTTGGCGGCTTAGGGTCATCTCTGGCAGGGTCTTCATGTGCCATGTCAGGATCAGCCGGCTCAGGGGGCTGATGAACGTCTTCAGGCGCATTTCTTGTAATGTCAGCTGGCTCAGCGTGAGTTGAAGGGGAGGCCGGCTTAGCCATCCCCGGCTCTCGAGCAGTTGGGGCGGCTTTAGACCCGCCAGTTTTCCTTCGTTTTGCTTGAGCCCTGGAGGACATGAAAGATTGTTACACAGAGGACAAGAGTATTAAAATGCATGGTGCAAAGCAAAGATACGCACTCCGGGTTGATCTTCATTGGAGGCAGTTTGGTGGCAATAGAATCGTCAGATGAAGGAGGAGAATCCTGAAGACAGGTAAGACAATACAAAGCAGAGTAAGGTTACAATGCAAGTTTGATTAAAATTACACCTTCAGTTAAAAGAATACCTCAGCTGGCCGCTTCCGCGGAGCCGGAGCATGCGATAACCCGGCCACAAGATCTTCAGAGCCGGTGCTCCGGGTCTGACGTCGGGAGTTGTGCTGTTGCTTTTTCAAAAGAAAATTGGGGTCTAAATGAGCAAGAGGATGAGAGAAGGGGACTTTTCGGATGACCCGCCGTGCTTTCTCTGGAAGAAGGTTTTCTGAGTCAGAAGAAATGTAAGTTACCTCAGGAGCATGAAAATACGGCCAAGGGAGTCAAGTTCTACCTCTGAGTCATCAAGCTCAGGCGGGTCTGGAGTGGCGGCTCTCTTCTTCTTCTGTGCGCGGGCTTTAACCTTAGGCTTCCTCACAGAAGGGTTATACTTTTTCTTCCAGAAAGGAGAGCCGGCCTATACATAAGCCGCCAACAAAGATTAGAAGGGGCGAAACAAAAAGGAAAGATGAATTTGACCAATTAAGGGAAAGAAGTTTCTTACATCTGGAGCTGGGTTCTTGACACAAAAGGGTTCCAGCCCAATTTTGTTGCAAACCGCTTGTTTTTCGCCGAGAAGCCCTTTGACGGTGGAGTTGATATCTTCTTCGGTCAGAGGAGTGGCGTTGAAACAAAGGGGGTCATTGGGCTCACCCGTATATTGGTGCATGAGCTGGTTACGCCGGCTCAGTGGTAAGATCTTCCAGCTAACCCAGCAGCGGGTTAAATCGACACCAGTCAAGCCGTTCGCCAGTAAGGCCTTGACTTTGGCATAAGCCGGAGCATATTTTGCTCGCTCTGCGGCGGTCATCCGGGCTGGGAGTTCACTTGTGTTGCAAAGCCGGGTCGGACGGTAACCCGGCAGTGGGTTCTCACCTTCAGGAGAAGTGTCTTTGCAATAGAACCAAGTTTTGTTCCAGTCCTTGGGGTGGCTTGGTAGGAGAGCTATTGGGTAAGGCAAATCCCTCCGTCTTTGGATGGAAACACCGCCAAGTTCTAAGCTTGGCCCAGCCGCCACTTCAGTTTGGCGGTTGGCGTAATGATAGTCGTGGAAGAGGTCAACAGACGGCTCTTCCTGCAGGTAAACTTCACACAAAACTTGAAACTGACACATGTTGGTAACAGAGTTTGGACCGATGTCTTGAGGGTGAAGCTTGAAGAAATGAAGAACGTCCCGGAAAAACTTTGACCCGGGAGGGCTAAACCCGCGAAGGAGGTGATCAGTAAACACGACAACCTCTCCATCCTTAGGCTCCGGTCTCTTCTCTGATCCTGGAACCCGCCAGTGTATAATATCCTTAGCCGGCAAGATACCTGACTCTACAAAGTTAAGTAGAAGTTCTTCGGTGACTGCGGAGCTGACCCAATTGCAGGATGAGGGTGCTCTTGACATGATGGCGGGTTAAACTATAAAGACACAGAGTACGGCGGGTTAGAAAAACAGTAACTGGATGAGGCAGCTGTGGTCAGTGTAATGGTGATGAGTTAAGCCGCCAAAGCATTTTAGCAGAGAGCCGCCGAAGCAATGGCGAGTTAAGTAGACAAGGCAGTATTGGAAAAATGGCTAAGTGTGGATAAACAGGTTTCACATAATATCACTATGGCTGCAAGATCTACAGATGAAGAAAAAATGAAATATATTCATGACCTAAATGACAGGAGAAGAACAGGCGAGTGATACGCGATGGAAACCGCTATACAGATCCAAAACAAATAGGCATTGCCATTAAAAGAGACGTCCACAGCGGATATGCGGTGCCATCGGACGCAAGGAGATGCTTGGTGGTCTACACTGATGAACTGCTATGAACATTGAAGAACTCGGGAACCCTAATGGGGATAAGCACAGATTCAATGAAGGTTGAAGGAGATACCTTGCGGAGGCGGGCACGCCGGCGAGGCTCTGGTCCAAGTCAGGTTGATGCAGCGGCCTGCGATGGGGCTGACGGTGAGGTCCGGTCGGCGGCGGCGAAGCTTCAGAGTTTCGGTCGTTCGGAGGAAGGAGATGACAGCGACAGCAGAGGAGGTGGAGAAAAGAAAAAGGGGGGCACCACGTGAACCTATTTATGATTAAGAGAGGCAATAGTGCACGCGAGAATTGAGGAGGCACAGTGATGATTGACCTAACGTGGCACCTCGATTTTCGGGATGGCCTTTCAAATGAGGAGATCCGTTGCAAACGTCACAGAATCTTTTCAGAATATTCGATATGACATCATGGCGGGTTACAACTTTTTCAGATAACAAAAATGTGAAGACTCGCCGCCAAGTGAGTTTGAAGATTGACATGAGCAGGCTCAAATCAACCTGGGGCCTAATGTTGGGGATATAACCCCGTGGTAAGACCCGCCCAGGAGGGGCCGGGTCATACCTGGCGGCTCATAGCCCCAGACCCATAAGATGGGCCGGAAGATGAAGGCCAGGCCGCGTGGCGGCTTACCAGATGGGCCAAGACGGAGGCCCGGAGACAGAAGATAGTAAGGAGACCCGGGCGGTTAAGCCGCCTGGAGACGGCTTGCCCAAGACGGCAAGGCGGCTTAGAGACAGAATAGGTTACGTTGTGTAAGACGGTTTGAGACACGTGTAACCCAGGGCCTTGACCTCCTATATAATGGTAAGACCCTGGGGCGGCTTAGACAAGAAACCAATTAGTCGAGAACTAGGTCAAGCGAATCCGCTACCTTGTAATCGATACTCCAATCAATACAACACAAGCAGGACGTAGGCTTTTACCTCTTCCGGAGGGGCCGAACCTGGGTAAACTCGTGTCCTTCGTCTCGATCAACCCCTTTGAGTCCACCCCTTTGGTGATGGCCTCGAACCTAAGTCTTCGGACATCTGCCGTGATAAAACCACGACACGGTGGCTATCGTTATGTTCTCACCCTCACTGATGACTTAAGCAGATATGGGTATGTCTACTTAATGAAACACAAGTCTGAGACCTTTGAAAAGTTCAAGGAATTTCAGAGTCAGGTAGAGAATCAACGTGACAAGAAAATAAAGTTCTTACGATCTGATCGTGGAGGAGAATATTTGAGTCACGAGTTTGGCACGCACTTAAGGAAATGTGGAATTGTTTCACAACTCACGCCGCCTGGCACACCTCAGCGTAATGGTGTGTCCGAACGTCGTAACCGCACTCTATTGGATATGGTGCGATCTATGATGTCTCTTACTGATTTACCGCTATCATTTTGGGGATATGCATTAGAGACTGCCGCATTCACTTTAAATAGGGCACCGTCTAAATCCGTTGAGACGACACCGTATGAATTATGGTTTGGGAAGAAACCTAAGCTGTCGTTTCTGGAAGTTTGGGGATGCGATGCTTATGTCAAGAAACTTCAACCTAAAAAGCTCGAACCCAAATCGGAAAAGTGCGTCTTCATAGGATACCCTAAGGAAACTATTGGGTATACCTTCTACCTCAGATCCGAAGGCAAGATCTTTGTTGCCAAGAATGGATCCTTTCTAGAGAAAGAGTTTCTCTCGAAAGAAGTAAGTGGGAGGAAAGTAGAAATCAATGAGGTAATTGTACCCCCTCTCGAACCGGAGAGTAACGCAGCGCAGGAAAATGTTTCTGTGGTGCCTGCACCGACTAGAGAGGAAGTTAATGATGATCATGAAACTTCAGATCAAGTTATTACTGAACTTCGTAGGTCCACGAGGACACGTTCCGCACTAGAGTGGTATGGCAACCTTGTCCTGGAAATCATGTTGTTAGACAACGGTGAACCTTCGAACTATGAAGAAGCCATGGCGGGCCCGGATTCCAACAAATGGCTTGAAGCCATGAAATCTGAGATAGGATCCATGTATGAGAACAAAGTATGGACTTTGGTGGACTTGCCCGATGATCGGCAAGCCATAGAAAATAAATGGATCTTTAAGAAGAAGACTGACGCGGATGGTAATGTGACCATCTATAAGGCTCGGCTTGTCGCTAAGGGTTATCGACAAGTTCAAGGAGTTGAGTACGATGAGACTTTCTCACCCGTAGCGATGCTGAAGTCCGTCCGAATCATGTTAGTAGTTGCCGCATTTTATGATTATGAGATCTGGCAAATGGACGTCAAAACGGCATTCCTTAACGGTTTCCTTAAGGAAGAATTGTATATGATGCAGCCGGAAGGTTTTGTCGATCCTAAGAATGCTGACAAGGTATGCAAGCTCCAGCGCTCCATCTATGGGCTGG
This sequence comes from Elymus sibiricus, assembly GCA_039707655.1. Taxonomy (NCBI): domain Eukaryota; kingdom Viridiplantae; phylum Streptophyta; class Magnoliopsida; order Poales; family Poaceae; genus Elymus; species Elymus sibiricus. The sequence goes on along the minus strand of CM077663.1, from coordinate 258,731,681 downwards.
TGCAAGCATCTCGGAGTTGGAACATTCGCTTTGATGAGGTGATCAAAGCGTTTGGGTTTATACAGACTTATGGAGAAGCCTGTATTTACAAGAAAGTGAGTGGGAGCTCTGTAGCATTTCTCATTTTATATGTGGATGACATATTGTTGATGGGAAATGATATAGAACTTTTGGAAAGCATAAAGGCCTACTTGAATAAGTGTTTTGCAATGAAGGACCTTGGAGAAGCTGCTTACATATTAGGCATCAAGATCTATAGAGATAGATCGAGACGCCTCATTGGTCTTTCACAAAGCACATACCTTGACAAGATATTGAAGAAGTTCAATATGGATCAGTCCAAGAAGGGGTTCTTGCCTGTATTGCAAGGTGTGAGATTGAGCACAGCTCAATGCCCGACCTCGGCAGAAGATAGAGAAAAGATGAGTGTCATCCCCTATGCCTCAGTCATAGGCTCTATTATGTATGTCATGCTATGTACCAGACCTGATGTGAACCTTGCCATAAGTTTGGTAGGGAGGTACCAAAGTGATCCCGGAATGGAACACTGGACAGCGGTCAAGAATATCCTTAAGTACCTGAAAAGGACTAAGGATATGTTTCTCGTTTAAGGAGGTGCCGAAGAGCTCGTCGTAAAGGGTTACGTCGATGCTAGCTTCGACACAGATCCGAATGACTCCAAGTCACAAACCAGATACGTGTATATTTTGAATGGTGGGGCAGTCAGCTGGTGCAGTTGCAAGCAAAGCGTCGTGGCAGCATCTACATGTGAAGCGGAGTACATAGCTGCTTCGGAAGCAGCGCAGGAAGGAGTCTGGATGAAGGAGTTCATCACCGACCTAGGAGTGATTCCCAATGTGTCGGGCCCGATGACTCTCTTCTTTGACAACACTGGAGCTATTGCCATTGCCAAGGAGCCCAGGTTTCACAAGAAGACCAAGCACATCAAGCGCCACTTCAACTCCATTCGTGGTTACATTCAGGATGGAGATATAGATATTTGTAAAGTACATACGGATCTGAATGTCGCAGATCCGTTGACTAAACCTCTTCCACGAGCGAAACATGATCAGCACCAGAACTCTATGGGTGTTTGATTCATCACAATGTAACTAGATTATTGACTCTAGTGCAAGTGGGAGACTGTTGGAAATATGCCCTAGAGGCAATAATAAAATGGTTATTATTATATTTCCTTGTTCATGATAGTTGTCTATTGTTCATGCTATAATTGTATTAACCGGAAACCGTAATGCATGTGTGAATACATAGACCACACCATGTCCCTAGTGAGCCTCTAGTTGACTAGCTCGTTGATCAATAGATGGTCATGGTTTCCTGACCATGGACATTGGATGTCGTTGATAACGGGATCACATCATTAGGAGAATGATGTGATGGACAAGACCCAATCCTAAGCATAGCACAAGATCGTGTAGTTCGTCTGCTAGAGCTTTTCTAATGTCAAGTATCATTTCCTTAGACCATGAGATTGTGCAACTCCCGGATACCGTAGGAATGCTTTGGGTGTATCAAACGTCACAACGTAACTGGGTGACTATAAAGGTGCACTACAGGTATCTCCGAAAGTGTCTGTTGGGTTGGCACGAATCGAGACTGGGATTTGTCATTCCATGTGACGGAGAGGTATCTCTGGGCCTACTCGGTAATACATCATCATAATGAGCTCAATGTGACTAAGGAGTTAGTCACGGGATCATGTGTTACGGAACGAGTAAAGAGACTTGCCGGTAACGATATTGAACAAGGTATAGGGATACCGATGATCGAATCTCGGGCAAGTAACATACCGATGGACAAAGGGAATTGTATATGGGATTAATTGAATCCCCGACATCGTGGTTCATCCGATGAGATCATCATGGAACATGTGGGAGCCAATATGGGTATCCAGATCCCGCTATTGGTTATTGGCCAGAGAGGTGTCTCGGTCATGTCTGCATGGTTCCCGAACCCGTAGGGTCTACATACTTAAGGTTCGGTGACGCTAGAGTTGTAATGGGAATTGTATGTGGTTGCCAAAAGTTGTTCGGATTCCCTGATGAGATCCCGGACGTCACGAGGAGTTCCGGAATGGTCCAGAGGTAAAGATTTATATATGGGAAGTCCTATTTTGGCCACCGGAAAATGTTCGGGATTTTTCGGTATTGTACCGGGAAGGTTCTAGAAGGTTCCGGAGTGGGGCCCACCTGCATGGGGGGACCCACATGAACGTGGGTAGTGGGGGCAAGGCCCCACACCCCTGGTCAAGGCGCACCAAGATCCCCCCTTAGAAGGAATAAGATCATATCCCGAAGGGATAAGATCAAGATCCCTAAAAACGGGGTATAACAATCGGTGGGGAAGGGAAAGGATGGGATTTCTTTCCTCCCACCTTTGCCAACGCCCCAATGGACTTGGAGGGCAAGAAACCAGCCCCCTCCACCCCTATATATAGTGGGGAGGCACATGGGAGCTGTAGCCCTTGCCCCTGGCGCAGCCCTCCCCCCTCCTACACCTCCTCCTCCTCCGTAGTGCTTAGCTAAGCTCTGCCGGAGAACCACGAGCTCCACCGCCACCACGCCGTCGTGCTGCCGGAGCTCTCCCTCAACTTCTCCTCCCCCCTTGCTGGATCAAGAAGGAGGAGACATCCCCGGGCTGTACGTGTGTTGAACGCGGAGGTGCCGTCCGTTCGGCGCTTGGATCGGATCTTCCGCGATTTGAATCGCCGCGAGTACGACTCCATCAACCACTTTCTTTGCAACGCTTCCACTTAGCGATCTTCAAGGGTATGAAGATGCACTCCCTCTCTCTCGTTGCTAGCATCTCCTAGATTGATCTTGGTGACACGTAGGAATTTTTTTGAATTATTACTACGTTCCCCAACAAATACATCAAACCAAACCCAGATAAGGCATGCTCATGTGGAAAATATGAGCAAATCATCTGAAACCAAATTATTGCAGTAAACGTAGTTTTGTACTACAAGTACCTTGCCCTCTTATTTCCCTGATCTGAAACTTGGTTTTCATATAGTCCTTCCATACCTAAGGCTAATTGACAAGGTATTACCCATAGTTCTCTACAGTAAAATCCCATTAGGCCAGCCCCAAGTTTGTTGTTGCTAACTTAACCTTATTGGTAGACCACCCCACCTAGCTCCATAGGCAGTGAAACTCCACCAGTGCTATCATGCATGAGTGCCTCACGTGTTAGACAACTTTTCCCGACCAAAAAGATGCCCAGGACATGCCTTAGCGTGGTGACCACGCCACTGACATGCAAAACCGGCGCTCTGCCACTTGTCATCGTCGGGTAGCTCACGTCCGGCAGCGGTAGGATGCCCACGCGCGCCAGGGTATCCCTCTAAGTCTCCCACACCTCTCCCCGACGTCGGGATGTAGCCAAAGGAGCTCAGGGGCGCGTGCTCACCGCGCCCGAGGACCTCCGGCGGCCACCCGAGCCCCCACTCCGTTGCCCCCATCTATTTCTTCCCTCCCCAAGCTCTCTGTGGTGCGGATGCCACACCCCTCTCTCCCGTGAGCCTGCTGAGCTAACCCTCTCCCCCTCTCATGGCCTCCATCGACGTCAATGGCCGGCGAGTTCCCGACGGCCTCAGCTCCGAATTCAACCACCCCGAGCTTCCCCCTCGTCCCTAGCCACCCTGGTGCCCCTCCTAGTCGCCGCCAAGCCCACCCAGCGCCTCCGCTCCTTCCCGGGGTATCGTGTGCTCGGAGCCGGTGATGGCCAACGGCCTTTTTCCGTGGCCCTCCGCGCCGGCACCGCTGCGGCCCTCCCCTACAGGCGCGCGGCTAAGGGATGGGCGCGGTAGGGCCTCCTGAGCCACCCGCATGCAGAACCCCGCCGGAGACGGACGGTGGAGCAAGCCCCGGCGCACGCTCGACCTTCCCCTGCCTCTCCTCTGTGTGGGCGGGAGGAGGGAGACGAGCCTGCCGATGGGTCCCGCCTGTCGGCCAGCCGACGGGGCTGGGCCATTGACGGGTGAGCCCCAGCTCTTATTAAGTGGAGGCGCCCCTCCGTGCTATCCGCCTCCCTGCGAAGGAGGCGCATTCTGTGGAATGCGCCTTCGGCGACGCCCCAGCCGCCACGCCGAGCGACTGGGCCGGCCCATTTACTATCTTGCGCCCTGTGCGCAGTTTAGTCTTTCTCGTGAATTAATTTTCCTTTTTCTTTTTCCAGTGGGACTAATTAATTCATAGCAAATTCATTTTAACTCCAAATTAGTTGATTCAAACTCCTAAGTGTTTCTAAAATCCTTCTCTATCCAGAAATATATCTTACATATTTTTCCTGCAAACTTTTCATTAGAGTGAAATTCAAATTTGAATTTGAACTATGAAATGCCCCACTTGCAAAATTCCTAGAGAGTTCAAATTAACTCCAAATGGGGTGATTCAAATTCCTAGATGGCTATAATGTCATGCCCTATTTATTAAGTCATGATTAACATTTTTTCCATGCCCAGCCTCTGATGTACCAAATAAATAGCTCCCTTTTTTCAGTATTTCCTTCTTGGGAAAGTCATAGGAAAATCATCCCAACTCCAAATCCATGGAAACCACTTCCCAAATGTTTCTAAAATCATGCCCTATTTGATGAGTGCACCCACTCATTTTTATAAAAACATTTCTTGTAGGCTCCTAATAGGATCATCATTTCATTCATCTCCACCATTCAAAAATATCCCTTGATCCAGATCCAATAAAACCTCCTCGGTTATTTTTCTTATAGCCAGAGGTGTCCAAGAAAAATAAACTCCTATTTATAGAGCACTTTTATTTCTCTGCTTGTTGTGTTGCTTATCATGATTGTTTTTGGTGGTAGTTGACGAAGTAGACGCAGTGCTCGGAGTTGGATCAGAAGCGTATGAAGACAACGAAGACTTTGCTGAACCAGGCAAGCAGCCCTTTGACCATGACTATGAAATCCTTTTATTGCATGGCATATAACACTTTATTTTCTGATGTTGATCATGTGATGTGGTGACCACTTCGGTGGGATGCCTCCGATACTTTTACCGTTGATACTTGCATCGTGCATGACCCTACCTCCTTACGAGGGTTGTGCGGGTGGGAGTAGATAGGATGCTTAGTAGATGCTATGCAAGTGGGACGGGAATATTCATGGTGTTGGAAACAAGAGTGTTTTCAGAAGACTTTTCGAAAACCCCGTCGGGTGCCACTAATGCCCGAGGAAGATGATGTTGAGCTAGGTAACCACTTAATAAAGAAGTGGTGTACCGGAGCAAGTGAGTGTGTGTGGTTTTCGAAAACGGATTGGTGTAAGTTGCGACCGTTATTCCAACCTTACATATACAACCACGATACCCCTTATGGGACGGGGCTTTGTTGACTACCTTGGTGGGTACTAGCATAGAGCCAGCATTAGTAGTGGCGGGAGTGATGTGGTCACTCTCGATACGGGGTCGTGCCGGTAAGGACGATCATGCGCTGTTTTCACAGGCACCGGGCACACCGTTGGTCCCTGCATGGATGTTACTTGTGATGTACATCATGTGGGCTGGGTACCAATCGAGTGGACTCTTTGTTTAGTATCGTCAGGGGAAAGACAATGTTCGGGTACTTACCTCGGGTATGCAATATACCGCGAGTCGTGGCTTGACACGGAAGTTTCCCGAGTCTTGTCGGTAAAGTGTGCAACCTCTGCAGAGTGTAAAACTATTAGCCGTGTCCACGGTCAAGGACAGTTGGATGACCGCTCTTGTGCTACGTCCAGGGTTTACTAAACATGTGAGTGTGTGTGTGGATGACACAGAGATTATATTTGAGATCAGTCTGAAGACTTGGTATGAAGACTGAACATGAGATGTTCAACCCCTGCTTATGATGATATATGTAACCTGTTCGTATGGATATCTGTCAACTGTTGATGCATGCTTACATAGTTACTTGATCATGACATTGCACTCAAAATTTAGCTTTCTGCAAAAACTTACCTACTTAGTGCTATATCATGCATTGCTATACCTTGTTCCAAACATGGGTTGCTTGCGAGTACATTCAAAGTACTCATTGGCTTGCCACTAGTTATTTTATTGGCCAGGCATGAAAGACCAGGTTATGATGAAGATTACGTTAGTGACGAACGTGCGAGCTAGGACGCTTCCCAGTCAGAATGCCTGTGGGGTTAAGGCAGATGGCATGGGTTCATGCTATCGTTGAACATTTCCGCTGCGAGATTGTGAAGACTTGGCCATAAAGGCCATGTTGAGTATAAACGGTATGTAATGGATGTAAGACTCTTGTTATCGAGTTTGTGTGTGTTCAGTGAGCATTGATCTCTGGGATCACTGTGCGCGTACATTCGGTGATCACGACTTATGAGTCGGGGTCCCCATAGAGCTGGTATCAGAGCCATCCTGACTGTAGGAAGCCCTTAGTTAGCATGGACGTTAGTTAGGAAAAACCATTTCTCGAGACCTTTTGAAATCACTTGCAAAACCTCTATGTTTCTCACCTCTCCTAAATTTTTAAAAGAAATTAAGGTTTTTGCCTCAGCACTTCCACCCTCATTCTCTCGACTCCCCTGATCTGTTTTTTCAAAACTTTGCAAACAGTCGATAGTACCCTTATGCCCCTGAGCACTAGATTCCTTGAAATCCTCGTGGGTAATCTGGAAGGAAGCCACCTTGCCAGACATTCACACAAGTTTGACGACACCATGACAAGACGATACCAACAGAAGATGGTGACACCCTCGACACTGCCCCAAGATGGTGCCACCTTGGCCTTCAATGACCAGGGCACAAGACATGCAATGTCATGATATGCATCGCTAATAGAGCAACCCTGTCCTTTTCGTTGTTGTATCGGCAACCACCGGTGGATGAGAACCTCGCCATTTGGTCTGCCTCACTATAGTGAGGAGGAAAACGGTTCTCTTCATCCCCCGCTCTCGGTGTCGATATTCTCAACATGACCGACAAGTTGGAACTCTATCATGCCTTGTTGATGTCATTGCATAAAGGATTGCCCACTTGGAACTCTCGACACCTTGAAGGACAAGAAGGCATTGGCATGATTACGAAGACAACAGAAGACCCGTCAACGACAGCCATGAGGAACCACCTTCATCATCAACTCACCAGACACAAAATTGTCAAGGACTCTTCAGGCACAACCCGGATTGTTTCGACGAACAACAACCAGAGACATAGCGACACCTGAAGAAGACCCAGAAGACTAAGCGGACTCCTCTCCAAGACACGAAGCAAGCACGACTACTGAGTCCGAGAACCCCTAGGGTAGGATGAGTGTTGCTTGTTTTATCTGTTTGTGTTTTGGTATGAGTCGCACCTTGCCCTAGGCAACAGGTAGGTGACTATATCACCTACCTTATCCTACTGGTTGTGTTTGGCCCTCTCGGCACTTGTTTGATTGCACTTGCACTATACCACCCCCTTAGGCACTCCCCTCTATGCTACTTTCCCCTCTCGCCTATCTCGTCAGCTGAAGACCAACAAGACTAGACGCACCAAGGGTCCACCTCGACAAACAACTACCGTTGAAGACTTTTGAGGACAACCTATTCAACCAGACGCAACCCCGTAGAGTTATGATTTTCCCTCAAGATTGGAAACCCGTCCCTAGACCAACCTAGACCTCACAAGCTCCCCCAGCTCAAACCTCTGATCGCGTGTTTAATACACGGATTTGCCAGAGCACCCATTGAGCTTCAATAACCCCTGCTTGGCACTAGGTTCATTATGAAGCTAGTGATCATAGTGAACAAACGCCTTTTATCCCTAAGCCAGCACTTGAACTGATGATGCCATAGGGAAGATTGTTTTGAGGATATATGATTAGTAGACTAATGATTTGATGGGGTTCTAATAGATATCTTGAGGACATAGCTAAGATCTTTGGTGGGTTACGAGACTTTCATGTTGGTAGAAGAACTTGGTGGATCAAATTAATAGAGTTGCATAAATTCTCCCATGAGTAAATTGGATTTAGTAGGACAAATATGACCACAAGCTGAAATTCTCGGTGGATTAATGACTTGACTTTGGCAAGTAATACTGATAGTGGATTGATGGTGATACGATAGTGACTGGAGTAACTAGTAGGGAAATCTTACTAGCTGTAAACCTTGGATTTAAATAGGTGATTCTAACAGGTGCTCGGGATCAATCAAACTACATGGTTCGGAGTAATTTGGATTTAGTCCGATGGTCTTGATCTTGATACCATGTTTTTCGGTGGAAGACAAACCAGGAATATTGGATGGTTGTCAGAATTGATTCAAGGATCCGTATGCACCTAACATCGGAGTTTACTAGATCATCATGATGGGAATTGCTGGTTGTACTGAGATGAGATAGATCTTTCTAGAATTCAGGGATTTTAGGAACTCTAGGGGATACATGGAGCAATCACTAGTATTGGATCTATAGTAGTAATGGATCATGTGATGTTGGATGGTATTCGTGGATCGATTAAATTGGATTCGTAGGAAGGAAACAAGATCTTGGATTGGTATACTACGAGTTTCCTTAACATGGTAATGCAGTACCTTATACCTTGGAATGGTTAGCAGATCACTTGGATTTGTAGTGTCACAATCAAGCTTAGCAGCTTGTATGCTTCCCGAGGATTTTTACATAGGGATATATATGAGTTAGATGTAGAATACATATGAGACTTTGGTTTAGTCCTTCTCTCAAAACCTTGGAGATATGAGTAGCATGGGTGATGTTGGAGTTGACTCACATGAGATGATACCTTCGATGATATAGGATGTTTTTGTTTGGAGTAATAGGTAGTACTATTGGCATCTAAGAAACTGAGCTTAAGGATAAGATGATAGATGTTCACTCACATCCTAAGCTCCTTGAAACCCCGAACACGGTCGGAGTATGACCATAGGCTCTGTCTCTAAGTCAAAAGACTATGCTCGATACTCCACCTCGACCCCCACCAGTCCTGTCCCTGAGGAAGGTGGACACGAAGAACTAGATTACGATGGACCACAAACCCCTGGACAAGTGACCATCCAGAGCAAATGCCCGCTCCTCTCACATATCCCACGAGCAATGTGCTTGTGTGATACTTGGGGAAATATGTTGTTGTCCTCACGGATGACATACTTATTTACCCAATAAGAGAAGGAACACCTTAGTCCTATTTGGATAAGCCCCAGAAGCACCAACTGTCTTGCTTCTCAAGTGTAAGGATTTACCTTGAAGAAGTTGGACCCCTTGAAGCACCCTCCCAGCATCAGAAGACATTCTTACCCAAGCAAGATGAAGAACCACTACGGTTGCGAAGCTACGACGAAGGAGAAGAAGAAGCAAGAGAAGTCAACCACCGCTCCTCAGCCGGCTACATCAACTAGACTATATCAAGAAGCACCAACGCTCAAGCGCGATGAAGCCCTTGGACATCAAGAGGATTAAGGATCCCCTTATTTTAAGTAGTCACCTATCAGTTCCTGAGTAAGAAGGAACCGATAAGTGATAGCACCCCTTCACCGCTTTGATGGTGTACGATGAGCATGACGTCCCTACTCCCTTCAGATGCCTGGAATGGAGTGGACTACTGTCATGACTTCGTCACCAGCCCCTCTTTGGTCCAATCTAGGGCATAAACCCTGACTCGATCATGGTAAACCACCTGTCAAAGGTAGTTCACCCCGCTTGCCAAGCCTCAGACCTTGGGGACTAGATGGTTGTTCTATACTTCTGGGTAGTCAACTTATTTGGAACCCCTCAGAAACCTTCCCATATGGTAGAACCCGTTTTGGCACCAAGTCTCTAAGCTTAGCCTTAGGGACGAGCCTTAGCCCAACCTAGCCACAAATGACTATGGAGAGACGAGTAGACCAAACACTCGAAGACCCGCCAGAAACGTGCGTCCATGATGATGAAGACAAATGGCCGAAGACGAATGAAGAACATACCTGGGCTTACTCAAGCGGAAGGTCTCGACAAGAAGCCTACGTTGACACTCTTCAACACTCTCGAGGATGAAGACCACCTGCGACTGAAGATCACCTGCCTTAAGGGACTCAAGGACTTCCCCGTCAACAAGAAGCTACACCAAGACTCGACCCTCCTATTCTAACGCGAGACATCTAGATGTCACTAACCAACGTGAGCAGTCCTAGGACCAGCACGCAGACACACTACTTTGCCCGTATTCCGACTTTGGAATACACACGCAAGCCAGACCTCTGCTCGAACCCCGTTCGCCGGACCCTTAACTCCTAGTCAGACCTAGCATACCGCAAGAACCCCGATGCACCCTTAGACGAAAGTCAGTGATGCACTTGAAGCTATATCAGCAAGCACTTCAAGATCCAATGTAGCAATCACATCGAAGAAGAAGCAACATGGGACGTGAAGACTTCCTCACCTCTGAATCCCCGCATCTTTTCTACGCCTAGCCTAGGAATCTCGGGGACGAGATTCTTGTAAGGGGGGTAGGTCTGTCACACCCTGTGTTCTGACTCTCCTAGCTAAGTTAACATAGCTTAAAAATTAGGACCAATTAAAACTTTTTGTGTGCTTGTGATGCTTGACTTGATTGCTGATTGTCTGATTGCTTGCTTGTGCTCTATATTCATAAAACTTCCTCCTACCCTCAAGAAGTCTTTTCCTTGATCCAAACTCTTGTACAATGATCATACCATGTGTATAGGACCTAAAACTATTTTTATCAAATATTATCTTGGCAAAAAACATTTATTCAAATTAGGTTTTCAAAAAACCCTGAATTGAGATTTGTACTACAAGTCCTCAAATTGGGTGGCTTATTTTGCCCCAAAGACTTTATTTGAAACCTGCTATATATAATACTTCCCAAAACCACAAAATATTAATTTTAAAGATTATTTTACCATTTTATTTAAATGCTTTTTCTTAAGGCCAAAAATGGTTTTTCATAGGGAAAAAATTATTTAAATGCTTTGAAAATATTTGAGAAAATTTAGAAAAACTCAGTGGACATATAATATCCATATATATGAGTTTCAACACATGGTCATGTTCAAAATATTGGACAAAACCCTCCAAAACCATTTATGCTTAAATCAAGCATTTGAAATATTTCTATAAGAAATATTCTCAATAAAAACCAGGAAAATTCCAGCAAGTCACACATGCTATATGTGATGATCTTGCAAAGTTTCATCTCAATCCCAATTGTTTTGCTTCACCAAAATATTCCAAAACCCTCTCTATCCAGAATCAAATTTGAGCAACTTTACATTGTGAAGTTTCTCCTATTGCCCTCAAACTTTGTGGACATGTTCTAATCCCCAAATAATGCTACTACCCCAAATGGTGCATTTAGGAGATTAGTTTAGCACGCCTAGATCTACAGAAATCTGATTCTGTTAATTTCTAGGGTAGACCAAGTTTTTGTTATCAACTTTCTTCATTTGGGCTCAAAACTTGTCATTTAACCCTGGTAAATATCAAGGCCATAGGATTCCTCTACCTAGCCCAATCACAGCACAAACACCTTCAGCCGTAAGCTTGTGGACAAGCAAAGTGGGCCCAAAAAGATTCTTCTTCTCTCTAACTTTTTACCACATCATGGGCTAGCCCCCTTCTACCCCCAGTAACCTTGCCATGGCCTCTGCTCAATCATTTGGGAGGTAACTCCCTTATTTTTCCCTCTCTTTTTACCATGGCACCACCTCTCCTCCCTCTCTCCCACTATTCTGTTCTTGCAATTACCCCCAAACTCTTATACTACACTCTTTGCATGTCAATACATCAAACCAAACCCAGATAAGGCATGCTCATGTGGAAAATATGAGCAAATCATCTGAAACAAAATTATGGCAGTAAACGTAGCTTTGTACTACAAGTGCCTTGCCCTCTTATTTCCCTAATCTGAAACTTGGTGTACATATAGTCCTTCCATACCTAAGGCTACTAGAAAAGGTATTACCCATAGTTCCCTACAGTAAAATCCCATTAGGCCAGCCCCAAGTTTGTTGCTGCAAACTTAACCTTAGCAGTAGACCACCCCACCTAGCTCCATAGGCAGTGAAACTCCACCAGTGCTCTCATGCATGAGTGCCTCACATGTTAGACAACTTTTCCCGACCAAAAAGATGCCCTGGACATGCCTTAGCGTGGTGACCACGCAACTGACATGCAAAACCGGTGCTTTGCCACTTGTCATCGTCGGGTAGCTCATGTCCGGTAGCGGTAGGATGCCCACGCGCGCTAGGGTATCCCTCTAAGTCTCCCACGCCTCTCCCCGGCATCGGGATGCAGCCCAAGGAGCTCAGGGGCGCGTGCTCACCGCGCCCGAGGACCTCCGGCGGCCACCCGAGCCCCCACTCCGTCGCCCCCTCTATTTCTTCCCTCCCCAAGCTCTCGGTCGCACGGATGCCACCCCCCTCTCTCCCGTGAGCCTGCTGAGCTAGCCCTCTCCCCCTCTCATGGCCTCCATCGACATCAATGGCCGGCGACTTCCCGACGGCCTCAGCTCCGAATTCAACCACCCCGAGCTTCCCCCTCGTCCCTAGCCACTCCGGTGCCCCCTCCTTGTCGCCGCCAAGCCCACCCAGCGCCTCCGCTCCTTCCCGGGGCATCGTGTGCTCAGAGCCGGTGATGGCCGACGGTCTTTTTCCGTGGCCCTCCATGCCGGTGCCGCTGTGGCCCTCCCCTGCAGGCGCGTAGCTCAGGGATGGGCGCGGCAGGGCCTCCCGAGCCACCCGTGTGCAGAACGCCGCCAGAGACGGACGGTGGAGCAAGCCCCGGCACGCGCTCGGCCTTCCCCTGCCTCTCCTCTATGTGGGCAGGAGGAGGGAGACGAGCCTGCCGATGGGTCCCGCCTGTCGGCCAGCCGACGGGGCTGGGCTACTGACGGGTGGGCCCCGGCGCTTGTTATGTGGAGGCGCCCCTCTGTGCTATCCGCCTCCCTGCGAAGGAGGCGCATTCTATGGAATGCGCCTTCTGTGAAATGCGCCTTCGGCGTCGCCCCAGCCGCCACGCCGAGCGACTGGGCCGGCCCATTTACTATCTTGCACCCTGTGCACAGTTTGGTCTTTCTGGTGAATTACTTTTCCTTTTTCTTTTTCAAGTGGCACTAATTAATTCATAGCAAATTCATTTTAACTCCAAATTAGTTGATTCAAACTCCTAAGTGTTTCTAAAATCCTTCTCTATCCAGAAATATATCTTACATATTTTTCCAGCAAACTTTTCTTTAGAGTTCAATTCAAATTTGAATTTGAACTATGAAATGCCCCACTTGCAAAATTCCTAGAGAGTTCAAATTAACTCCAAATGGGGTGATTCAAATTCCTAGATGGCTATAATGTCATGCCCTATTTATTAAGTCATGATTAACATTTTTTCCATGCCTAGTCTTTGATGTACCAAATAAATATCTCCCTTTTTTCAGTATTTCCATCTTGGGAAAGTCATAGGAAAATCATCCCAACTCCAAATCCATGGAAACCACTTCCCAAATGTTTCTGAAATCATGCCCTATTTGATGAGTGCACCCACTCATTTTTATAAAAACATTTCCTGTAGGCTTCTAATAGGATCATCATTTCATTCATCTCCACCATTCAAAAATCTCCCTTGATCCAGATCCAATAAAACCTCCTCGGTTATTTTTCTTATAGCCAGAGGTGTCCAAGAAAAATAAACTCCTATTTATAGAGCACTTTTATTTCTCTGCTTGTTGTGTTGCTTATCATGATTGTTTCCGGCGGTAGTTGACCAAGTAGACGGAGTGCTCGGAGTTGGATCAGAAGCGTATGAAGACAACGAAGACTTTGCTGAACCAGGCAAGCAGCCCTTTGACCATGACTATGAAACCCTTTTATTGCATGGCATATAACACTTTATTTCGTGATGTTGATCATGTGATGTGGTGACCACTTCGGTGGGATGCCTCTGATACTTTTACCGTTTATACTTGCATCGTGCATGACCCTACCTCCTTATGAGGGTTGTGCGGGTGGGAGTAGATAGGATGCTTAGTAGATGCTAGGCAAGTGGGACGGGAATATGCATGGTGTTGGAAACAAGAGTGTTTTCAGAAGACTTTTCGAAAACCCCGTCGGGTGCCACTAATGCCCGAGGGAGATGATGTTGAGCTAGGTAACCACTTAATAAAGAAGTGGTGTACCGGAGCAAGTGAGTGTGTGTGGTTTTCGAAAACGGATTGGTGTAAGTTGCGACCGTTATTCCAACCTTACATGTACAACCACGATACCCCTTATGGGACGGGGCTTTGTTGACTACTTTGGTGGGTACTAGCATAGAGCCCGCATTACTAGTGGTGGGAGTGATGTGGTTACTCTCGATACGGGGTCGTGCCGGTAAGGACGATCATGCGCTGTCTTCACAGGCACCGGGCACGCCGTTGGTCCCTGCATGGATGTTACTTGTGATGTACATCATGTGGGCTGGGTACCAATCGAGTGGACTCTTTGTTTAGTATCATCAGGGGAAAGACAATGTTCGGGTACTTACCTCGGGTATGCAATATACCGCGAGTCGTGGCTTGACACGGAAGTTTCCCGAGTCTTGTGGGTAAAGTGTGCAACCTCTGCGGAGTGTAAAACTATTCGAATAGCCGTGTCCACGGTCAAGGACAGTTGGATGACTGCTCTTGTGCTACGTCTAGGGTTTACTAAAAGTGTGAGTGTGTGTGTGGATGACACAGAGAATATACTTGAGATCAGTCTGAAGACTTGGTATGAAGACTGAACATGAGATGTTCAACCCCTGCTTATGATGATATCTGTAACCTGTTCATATGGATATCTATCAACTGTTGATGCATGCTTACATAGTTACTTGATCATGACATTGCACTCAAAATTTAGCTTTCTGCAAAAACTTACCTACTTAGTGCTATATCATGCATTGCTATACCATGTTCCAAACATGGGTTGCTTGCGAGTACATTCAAAGTACTCATTGGCTTGCCACTAGTTATTTTATTGGCCAGGCATGAAAGACCAGGTTATGATGAAGATTATGTTGGTGACAAATGTGCGAGCTAGGACGCTTCCTAGTCAGAATGCCTGTGGGGTTAAGGCAGATGGCATGGGTTCACGCTATCGTTGAAGATTTCCGCTGCAAGATTGTGAAGACTTGGCCATAAAGGCCATATTGAGTACCAACGGTATGTAATGGATGTAAGACTCTTGTTATCCAGTTTCTATGTGTTCAGTGAGCATTGATCTCTGGGATCACTGTGCACGTACATTCGGTGATCACGACTTATGAGTCGGGGTCCCCACAATATTGCCATGCAAATTCCATAGTCACTTCACATGACTAGTTCGTTCATCATCATATTACTTTGCATGATCATATAGAGATGACATAGTATTTGTGGCGAAGCCAACGTTCATAATGTTTTTGATACATGTCACGCTAGATCATTGCACATCCTGGTACACTGCTAGAGGCATTCATACAGAGTCATATCTTCATATCAGTTCTCCATATTGAGTTGTAAGTAAATAAAAGTGTGATGATCATCATTATTAGAGCATTGTCCCAATGAGGAAAGAATGATGGGGACGATGATTCTCGCATAACTCGAGATGAGACTCCGAACGAAAATAAAGATGGGGGAGGCCAAATGAGCCCACCATCCATTCAAAAAAATGAATGAGAGAAAATGGGAGAAGGCACTTTGCTACTATCCTTTACCACACTTGTGCCTCAAAGTGGCACCATGCTCTTAATGTAGAGAGTCTCATGATATATCACTTTCATATGCTAGTGGGAATTACCTATTCATTATTACAAACTTGGCTTGTATATTCCTATGACGGGCTTCCTCAAATGTCCGAGGTCTTCATGAGCAAGCAAGTTGGATGCCCACCCCACTTCGCTTCATTTGAGCTTTCATACACTTATAGCTCTAGTGCATCATTTGCATGGCAATCCCTACTCCTCGCATTGACATCTATCGATGGGCATCTCCATAGCCCGTTGTTACGCCTAGTTGATGTGAGACTATCTTCTCCACTTTCCTACCCCTTTGATATCTACCACCATACTCTATTCCACTTAAATGCTATGTCCAATGGCTCACACTCATGTATTTTGTGAAGAATAAAAAATTAATGCATATTGCAAAACTACGAACCAATTGCCTGACTTGGACACCGTGGTGCTTGACATTTGTATTAATGTGGTGAAGATGGAGCTATGCCTTGCTAATATAACAAGATGAATGGGGGGGGTAAACATTTCTTAAGGATTGTATACTTTTAAGAATTAACAATTCTGTTTCTTACATTCTAATTATTGCTATGTTAATATTTGTTGATTCATCTTTTTTCAATGAGCATATGAAAGCACATATGCTCCCTTGGTGGTTTTGATAATTCATGACAACATACATTGTCTCTTGGATTAATATTTCTACCTAGTTCATTTCGGGTTTAGTCCACAGAGAGTGTTGGCAAAAGGATTGTGAGGAGATACCCCAAGATGAAAGGAATGGATTGGCAAAGCTTCAAGCTAGAAGACTCTCTTTTTACTTTGTGAGAAATCACTTTGAGTCCATAGGAAATCCAATACTATTAAAAGGGGGTAACGTATTGTTGGTGAACAAATTGCACTACGTGCACAAGCGTTAGCCACCAAAAACACCCACACGCTCTCCCACAAAAATACTCTGTCAAAACCCCAATGCACAAAATCGGTGCCACTGATACGTCTCCAACGTATCTATAATTTTTGCTTGTTCCATGCTGTTATATTATCATTCTTGGATATTTTACAATCATTTTATAACAACTTTATATCATTTTTTGGGACTAACCTATTGACATAGTGCCAAAGTGCCAGTTGCTGTTTTTTGCTTGTTTTTTACTTCGTAGAAAATCAATACCAAACGGAGTCCAATCGCGATGAAACTTTTTGGAGTTTTTTTCTGGACCAGAAGACACCCAGTGGGCCAAAGAAGTACCGGAGAAGTGGGCCGAGGAGACCACAACCCACCAGGGCGCGCTAGGGGGGCCCCGGCGCGCCCTGATGGGTTGTGCCCTCCTCGGGACCCCTCTCCACCGCCTCTGATGCCTATAAATTCCCAAATATTCCAAAAACCCTAGGGGAGTCGACGAAATACAATTCCAGCCGCCGCAAGTTCTAGAACCGCGAGATCCAATCTAAACACCATCACGGAGGGGTTCATCTTCTTCATAGGTGCCTCTCCGATGATGCGTGAGTAGTCCACCATAGACCTACGGGTCCATAGGCAGTAGCTAGATGGCTTCCTCTCTCTCTCTTATGATTCTCAATACAATGGTCTCTTGGAGATCTATTTGATGTACACTTTTGCGGTGTGTTTGTTGGGATCCGATGAATTTTGAGTTCATGATCAATTTCTATCCATGAATATTATTTGAGTCTTCTTTGATCTCTTATATGCATGATTACTTATAGCCTCGTATTTCTTCTTCGAATCTTTGGTTTAGTTAGGCCGACTAGATCTATTTTTCTTGCCATGGGAAGAGGTGCTTTGCGATGGGTTCGATCTTGCGGTGTTCTTTCCCAGTGACAGAAGGAGCAGCAAGACACGCATGTATCATTGCTATTAAGGATAACAAGATGGGGTCTATTCCTACATGAATAGATCTTGTCTACATCATGTCATCGTTCTTATTGCATTACTCCGTTTTTCCATGAACTTAATACACTAGATGCATGCTGGATAGCGGTCGATGTGTGGAGTAATAGAGGTAGATGCAGGCAGGAGTCGGTGTACCTATCTTGGACGTGATACCTACATAATGATCATTGCCTTGGATATCGTCATGACTATTCGATTTTCTATCAATTGCCAACAGTAATTTGTTCACCCATCGTGCGCTATACTCATGAGAGAAGCCACTAGTGAACCCTACGGCCCCCGGGTCTACTTTTCCAACATATTGCTTTCATATCTATCTTTTTGCATCTTTGTTTTCAGATCTACAAAACCAAAAACCCAAAAACATATTGCTGCATATTTTATTTGCCCTTTTTATTTAGTGTTCTTGAGAGATCTATCTCTCCTATCTATCACTACCTA
This sequence comes from Elymus sibiricus, assembly GCA_039707655.1. Lineage (NCBI taxonomy): Eukaryota > Viridiplantae > Streptophyta > Magnoliopsida > Poales > Poaceae > Elymus > Elymus sibiricus. Next base: position 258,713,619 of record CM077663.1, on the reverse strand, counting down.
ATCTATCTTTTTACCGTAGAGAGATTGACAACCTCTCTTACGCGTCGGGTTGCAAGTATTTGTCATTTGTGTGCAGGTGCTGCTTATTGGGTGGTGGCGATCCTCTTACTGGTTCGATAACCTTGGTTTCATAACTGAGGGAAATACTTACCGTCGTTGTGCTACATCATCCCTTCCTCTTTGGGGAAATACCGACGCTGTTTCAAGCCACGTCAAAAGGAATTTCTGGCGCTGATGCCGGGGAGGAAGCGGTCTCTTCTACGTGCCTATCGTAGGTGCCGAGGGGACTCCATCATCATCTACCAGGTTCATAATCACAAATCTCATCTCCTTGCAATTACATTATGTAGCGTCCCGACTCAGAACGAGTCAAGCCTCTGTGTGTCAGTGCCATCCCTGGATCAGTATGCAGGCACACGCAGTACATCAATGTATATATCAAAGTGCAATCACATGTAAATAACGTAAAACTGATATATACCTCTTAAATCTCAGCAGAAATAGTCACGGGAGTGGAGTCCCAGTAAACACCAACGGCAGGTTGAGTGTAGACCGTAACCCTGAATCGTACTCTTACTCGTCGTAGAAAAGTATCTGCAACATAAGACGTTGCAGCCGTGTAGGTCAGTACATTGAATGTACCGGCAAGATCACCATAGGATGAAATGATAAAAACTATTCTATATGCAAAAGGCTTTATGGCTCTGTGTCTGAGTTTTTGCATAAAAGCTGGTTTTATTTTCCCTACAACAAAAGAGTCAAACGGAATATCACTACAAACAGTTGGTTGTTAATGAGATGGTTCCACCAACCAATTCTCATGTCCCAAAATTATTAATAGACCCACTCATCATAATTAATTAATTGTGTTGAGACTGGCTGATAGTATCATCTCCGGTGCTCATGTTGTCCGTAACCGGGGACACGGCTAATCGATTAGTTTGACACTCTGCAGAGGTTTGCGCACTTTTCCCGCAAGACTCGATCGCCTCCCTTGAAGTCCTCGCACTGCCTGGTGTTTGAGAACAGGATGATCGAGACACAGTCTTTCCGGAGTACTCAACTATGCTAGAGCCCATAATAGCTTGCGGCTGCACATGGAAGCTTCTGGTCTTGAAAGATCCATAAATCTCTTTGAGCCTGGGTGGCCTTCCGTAAAACTGGGTGATCACTGGTCAATCCCCAGGATCTCCTAACAAAACTGGGTGGTCACTGGTCAACCCCCAGGATCCCCTCTTGAGTCTGTAGCACTGGGTGATCAATAGTCAATCCCTAGGATCCCCTCTTAAGTCTGTAGAACCGGGTGATCACTAGTCAATCCCTAGGATCCCCTCTTGAGTCAGTAGAACTGGGTGATCACTAGTCAATCCCTAGGATCCCCTCTTCTTGCAGGCAATCCACCAAGAGGTGTATTAAAATCTTGAAGTCTTGTAGTCTTGAGGTTTATCCAGATATTATTATCACACTCACATCTCACATGAAACACTCGTACCAACCCCCGTCTACTGAAACGTAGCTGCAACTAACTTAACCACGATTCCCGGGGCTTGGTGACAAGGGTATGGGTTCCTACCTCATGATTCTACTCAAACTACAAGTTTCAATATCCTACTGGATGTATGATGGAAAGATTTATTCTAATGCAAATAAAGCACAGGTAATGTAAGATGATCAAAGTGAACTTGCCTGTACTGTTGATGAAGATAAATATCGCTCTCAGAAATAACTTGATAGAACTATTCGTCACTCTCCGATGAAAATCTATATAATCAAACATTGCACTCATATAAGCAATCATACTAGCAATCAATACTAACAACCAAAAGGCATCACCAAAAATTAAACAACAAAGTGTTGTGATGAAGGAAATACTTAAGACAAAAGTTAAAACAACAAAACTTCATCAAATCAACCAAGGGTAGTTTTCCTGCAAATAATCTATTTTTCAATAGCAACAAGACAACCACAAAGTAAAATCTAACAAAAGTGTTTTAGCAAATATTTTACTAGCAAAAGGAATTACTTTTGAAGAACAACTAAGAACTATGAAAACAACACACTAAACATCATAAGTTTTTGTCTAATAAACTTAACAACAAGAAAAACAATAAAATATTAAAATAATATAAAACAACTAAGTTAACAAAAAGTAAAACTTATAAAACAATTTATGGAAAAATAATTTCAAATAGAAAATCAAACTAGCAATGAAATCAATTTGCAAGTTATAATTAAAGTAGAATTGATTTCATGCAATCAAAAATAATAAATAAAATAAAAAATAGTTTTGGTTGAAATACTACTGTTAACTAATAACAGAAAACAAAATAAAACCTGTCAACTAACATAAAAGAAAATAATTTAAAACAATTTAAAACAAAATAAATAGAAATAAACCTAAAAATAACTAAAACAGATTCTGTTTTGCTAAATACCTGACTTTAAAATATTCTAAAAATTATAAATTCTACCCACTGTTAAAAAAAGTCACTAGTGACAAGTAGAAAAAAGAATCAACTCAAAACCTATTTTTAAACTCAAGATATTCACAAAACAAGATTTAAATCAAATCTGTTTGAATTCAAATTTAAAATTTTCAAACATAGTCAAACTTGATATCTACAGAAACTAGATACATTTTTTAATCTGCAAAAAGAACCAAATTAAAATACTAAAAATCCTAGGAGATATGAATTTTCTAAGATTAAAACGTTTCTGTTTTTTTTAACAGAACCGAAAATAGATAAAAAAAACAGATCACTTACGCTACGTGGCCTACTTCTACTGGGCTAGGAGGTGTGCGATTTGTAACTACACGGCGCTCGACCGAAAACTAACAAAGACGTGCACGTACGTTTAATTAAAAAACGAACCGGTTTAATCTAAACCGAACTAAACCGACAAAAAACGATCTACTTAAAACTAACCGAATCGTTTTTTTTTAACTAACGCAACTAACCGAAAAGAAACTGATCTGAAAAAAAAACATACGTGTGTGTGTGCATACGTACAGGCAGGAAGAGCCGATGACGGGGGCGGCGGCTCCAGCGACAATCGGCGGCGATGGAGGAGGGGTTCAGGTGCGTCTCGTCAAGGGGGTTCTCTGGGTGGTGGATATGGTCGTTGGGACCGTCGGCGTTGAGCGGGGCGTCCTCTTTTCTCTTGTGAACTACGGTGCTCCGGGGCGGCGTTCGAGCTCGAAGTAGCTCGCTGACGTGGACAAGAAGCGAAGAAAAGATGTCACCTAGACGTACATAGGGGAGAGGCTTCTATTGGTAGAAGAAGGGGGTCTTGCTTGGCTTATCGGCGTCGAGAACGACCGATGAACTTCTTGAATTCCGGCGAGATCCAACTCGAAAGCATGGGTGTTTGGGGATGGTTTGGGTAGAACTTTTTAGGGGAATCGGTCGATAGGGTGCTCAGGTATTTATAGGACATCTTATTAGAAGGAAAGGATCAACGGGAGATCGAATCCCGGGAGGAGGGGGATTTGGTTCACGTTTTGTAAGGAAGAACAGAGAAGAAAAGGAAGGAAGAAGAAAAGGAAAAAAAAATAGGAAAGGAGGAGATGGGCTTCGCCCAAGAGAAAGGTAAGAGGTGAGGGCGCTGCTGGGCCTCGAGGGAGCTCGTAGGCCCAAGGGTTTCGGCCATTTTTTTTTCTTTTAAAAATAAAACACAAAGGGAAAAGCTAAATAGAGGAAAATATGTCAAACTTTTATATAGACATATTATATATCAAAATTTTCAGAAAAAATAAATCTAAAGCATGAACATATTTTCAAGAACTTTTGAAATACTTTTAAAAAATATTTTCCAAAATTCGAAATGGCTTTGAAAAACAATATGAAATATTTCCCAAATAGTTTTCTGAGTTTTATAAACTCAAATATAATTCAAAATTGCCCCTGGTTTGGAGTGTCATACTGATCCTCTCAAGATTTTGAATTTGGGCAAGGGAGTTTGAAATCATTCAAACTTTAAAATAGAAATAGAACCAATTATGAAATAAATTCCAAATAGAAATATTCAGTAATTTTCAAATCCAAAATTTCAAATCCTTTATTTTGAAGAGGTCATGTCATCTTCTCTCAATGGTTTGGATTGTATGAAATTGAATTAAAAAACAAAAGGGGAAAGTCATGATATTCCCTCTCATTCAAAAGTTTCAAATTTCACTCAATTTCAAACAATCATTCAAACAATCAATCATTAAATTAATTAATATAACATTCCAAAATTTGGGATGTTACACATTATTTGCCATTTTCCTCTCGTTTTCCTCTTCCCGACTTCGCCAATTTGTCATTTTATTCGCCCTATTTTTCGTTTGCCTTTTTCTTGTCGGATCTCTTCCTTGCTTGCAATCTTGTTTGCGTAGTCACGATGACTCAAGAAAACACCAAGTTGTGTGATTTTTTCAATACTAATAACAATGATTTTATTAGTACTCCGATTGCTCCTCCCGCCACTAGTGCGGAGTCTTTTGATATTAATGCCGCTTTGTTGAATCTTGTCATGAAAGATCAATTTGCCGGTACTCCTAATGAGGATGCCGCGTCCCATCTAAACACGTTCGTAGAATTGTGTGATATGCAAAATAAAAAAGATGTAGACAATGATATTGTTAAGTTGAAACTATTTCCTTTTTCCTTGCGGGATCGTGCAAAAATTTGGTTTTCTTCTATGCCTCGCAATAGTATCGATTCTTGAAATAAGTGCAAGTATGCTTTTATCACTAAGTATTTTCCGCCCACGAAAATTATTTCCCTTAGGACACAAATCTTGAATTTTAAGCAACTTGAGCATGAACATGTTGCAGAATCTTTGGAAAGAATGAAGTTGATGCTAAGAAATTGTCCTACTCATGGTTTAAATCTTTGGATGATCATACAAAAAATTTATGCGGGGTTGAATTTTGTCTCTAGAAATCTTTTAGATTCCACCGCGGGTGGTACTTTTATGGAGATTACTTTGGGTGAAGCTACTGAATTTCTAGATAATATCATGGCTAATTATTCTCAATGGCATACCGAAAGAGCACCTACTAGTAAAAAAGTTAATTCGGTTGAGGAAATTAGTACTTTGAGTGATAAGGTTGATGCTTCGATGAAATTGGTTGCTAGTAAAAATGCTCCTATTGATCTTAATGATGTGCCTTTGTCTACCTTGATTGAGCAAAATAGCGATTCCGTAGATGTGAATTTTGTCTCGCGAAACAATTTCAATAACAATGCTTATAGAGGTAATTTTAATCCTAGGCCTTTTCCTGGAAATTCCTCTAATAATTATGGCAATTCCTATGGTAATTCTTCTTACAATAATAATAGGAACACCCCTGATCTTGAGAGTAATATTAAAGAATTTATCAATGCGCAAAAGGCTTTCAATACTACGATAGAAGAAAAGTTGAATAAGATTGATGGTATGTCTAGAATCATTGATAGAATTTCTCATGATGTTGAAAATCTCAAGTTGAAAGCTTTTGTGCCTAAGATTGATGAATCTATTAAAGCTTTATATGTCTCCATGGATGAAAGTAAGAAAAGAACCGCTATGCTTAGAGCTAAAAGAGAAATCTTAGAAAAATCGTTTTCTAGTGATTGCCTTCATAAAAAAGATGAAGATCTTAAAGTGATTGGTGTTTCTTCTATTGATTCCTTGTTTACTAATATTAAGATTGATAATGAAGGGACTGAAGTAGAGTCAACTTTAGCTAGAAGGCGTCCCAATAATTTGGAGGGTGAAAATCTTGATGCAAATTTTGCTAAAAGTGGGTTTGAAGAGGTCAAAACTTTAACTAGTGATGTGCCCACTATTTTGGATTGCAAAGACTTTAATTATGATAGTTGCTCTTTTATTGAATGCATTTCTTTTCTGCAATCCATGTTTAATTCACCACATGCTTATGAGCAAAATAAAGCTTTTACTAAACATATCGTTGATGCCATGATGAAATCTTTTGAAGAAAAGTTGGAGTTGGAGATTTCTATTCCTAGAAATTACATGATGAGTGGGAACCTGCCATTAAGGTCAAGATTAAAAATTATGAATGCTTTGCTTTGTGTGATTTGGGTGCTAGTGTTTCCACGATTCCGAAATCTCTATGTGATGTGCTTGGTCTTACCAATATTGAAGAATGTTCTCTTAATTTGCACTAGGCGGATTCTACTATTAAAAAGCCTTTGGGAAGAATTAATGATGTTCTTATTCTTGCAAATAGGAACTATGTGCCTATTGATTTTATTGTGCTTGATATTGATTGCAATTCGTCTTGTCCCATTATACTTGGTAGACCGTTTTTACGCACTATAGGTGTCGTGATTGATATGAAAGAAGGCAATATTCGTTTTCAATTTCCCTTGAGAAAGGGTATGGAACACTTCCCTAGAATAAGAATTAATCCACCATATGAATCAATCATGAGGGCATCCAATGGATCCAAAACCAAAGATGACAATACTTGAATCTATGCGTTATGCCTAGCTAGGGGCGTAAAACGATAGCGCTTGTTGGGATGCAACCCAATGAATAAATAAATTTTTGCTTTTTCCTTTCTGTTTTTTGTGTTGACACAATTATGCCTCTGTTATGATTGTGTTTTTATGGTTTATTTAGTGTTTGTGCCAAGTAAAGCCTCTAGGATGATTAGTAGGATGAGTAGAAGTGATGCTGAATCTGAAACAGAAACTTTGTGTCCAGTATATGAATTTTAATTTTTTGCTGGAACGTGATCGTGAGCTGAAATTTTAACACAGTGTTGCTATACAAATTCCTTACGTTTTACTAATTTTTCAGAATGTTTAGAGTTACATAAGTATGGTTAGAGTACAGATTACTACAGACTGTTCTGTTTAAGACATATTCTGTTTTCGTTGCATTGTGTGCTTGTTTTGACGAATCTATGGGTTATATTGAAGGGTATGAGCCAAAGTAACGTTAAAATACAGTAGGTATAATGCAATAATAAAATATGAATGGGTTTGCAACAGCACCTAAAGTAGTGGTTTTCTTTATTATACTAACGGATCTCACGAAGGTTTTGTTGAGTTTTGTGTGATTGAAGTTTTCAAGTTTTGGGTGAGATCACGATGGATGAAGGAATAAGGAGTGATAAAGAGCCTAAGCTTGGGGATGCTACCGCACCCCCAAGATATATCCAAAGAGTAACAAGCAACTAAGCTTGGGGATGCCCCCGAGTGGCATCCCCTCTTTCTTCTAACGACCATCGGTATTTTACTTGGAGCTATATTTTTATTCGTCACATATCATGAGTTTTGCTTGGAGCGTCTTGTATCTTTGCTTGCTTTGCTTGTTTGTTTTTCCTTTGTATCCTTTCTGTACACACCTAATTGAGAGAGCCAAAATCATTCTATGATTTGTTAGAATTGCTCTATGTGCTTCACTTAAACTTTTTGAGCTATAGAATTGCTCTATGCTTCACTTATATCTTTTTGAGCACGGTGTGCTTGGAAATTTTTGTAGAAATACTCTCATGCTTCACTTAGATTAATTTGAGAGCTAGTAAATTTTGAACAAATCCTCTCATGCTTCACTTATACCTTTTTGAGAGATGAAATCTTTATGCTCATATGCTTCACTTAAATTTGTTTGAGCTTGCCAAAAAGCAATGGCAATATATGAAACTAGTCCCAAAGTGATAGATATACAAGGAGGATATAATAAAAACTTTCATGAAGATCATTGGGCAAATTAAACTTGATTCCTCGTAATAGTTTTGAAACATGATGATAGTAATATGTGAGTCATGCTAGTGAGTAATTATGCTTAGTAGGAATATTGGTGTTAAGGTTTGTGATTCCCTATGCATGCACGAAAGTCAATAGTTATGCAATGAAATTACATCCTACTTGTGGTGCATTATTCGGTGTTAGTTATCCTCGGTGCTCACTTATGTGAATTTTCGTTTTTTGGTTTGGTTGCTTCCCAATCTATTTGCTAGCCTCCATTTGTACTAAGTAGAAATACTACTTGTGCATCCAAAATCCTTAAACCAAGTTTTGCCTTATGAGTCCACCATACCTACCTATATGCGGTATTTCCATGTCGTTCCAAGCAAATTTGTATATGCCATCTCTAAATTTTCAAAAATAAATTTTCTCTTTTGTGTGCCCATACCACTCATGAAACGGTGGGGCGTGTCCAATATTTTTCCTTGCTAGATGTGTTATTCTCAAGATGAGTGTTTATTCACTTGTCATTGCACGAGAGTGCGGTGGTAATAGGGATGCCCATTCCCGAAATGAAAAAGAAAAAAAATTAATTTATGTTGTCAAATAATAAATTCCTTGGAAAGTGTTGGTATGGAAGGCAACCGTGGATACGCCCCGCCATGGAAAGTGAAAGTTTGGTGGAAAAAGGAATAAATTTATTTTCTGTTTGGGAACCGCCTATGATATATCTAGCATGGAAAGTATTGTGAGCTACTTTGTCGTTTTCGTTGGCAGGAAAAGCATGCCACGCAAAATATTTTTCTCTCTCAATTTAAACCTTGAGCTCTGGCACCTCTACAAATCCCTACTTCCCTCTGCGAAGGGCCTATCTATTTACTTTATGCAAATTTTATTTTTGCTTTGAGTCTCCGTCTTCTCTTATAAGCACCAACAAGGGGGCACTATGATCATACTTGAGCATTGGGCATAGTTAATATTTGAGCGTGTTTCATGAATGGATCAATGATTGAGCATGATGGGCTAGGGATAACTTTCTTTAGTGTTGATATTTTAAAAGACATGGTTGCTTGTTGACATGCTTGAGTATTGAAGTCATTATGTTAAAACTAGACTATTGCTTTGAATCATTTACAAGTTCAAATGTCCATGCTATACAAAAGAAAAGAATATGATGAACATGTTAGGCAGCATTCCACATCAAAAATTCTGTTTTTATCATTTACCTACTCGAGGACAAGTAGGAATTAAGCTTGGGGATGCTGATACGTCTCCAACGTATCTATAATTTTTGCTTGTTCCATGATGTTATATTATCATTATTGGATGTTTTACAATCATTTTATAACAACTTTATATCATTTTTTGGGACTAACCTATTAACATAGTGCCAAAGTGCCAGTTGCTGTTTTGCTTGTTTTTTACTTCGCAGAAAATCAATACCAAACGGAGTCCAATCGCGACGAAACTTTTTGGAGATATTTTCTAGACCAGAAGACACCCAGTGGGCCAAAGAAGTACCAGAGAAGTGGGCCGAGGAGACCACAACCCACCAGGGCGCGCCAGGGGGGGCCCGGCGCGCCCTGATGGGTTGTGCCCTCCTCGGGGACCCTCTCGACCGCCTCTGATGCCTATAAACTCCCAAATATTCCAAAAACCCTAGTGGAGTCGACAAAACACAATTCCAGCCGCCGCAAGTTCCAGAACCGCGAGATCCAATCTAAACACCATCACGGAGGGGTTCATCTTCTTCATAGGTGCCTCTCCGATGATGCGGAGTAGTCCACCATAGACCTACGGGTCCGTAGGCAGTAGCTAGATGGCTTCCTCTCTCTCTCTCTTATGATTCTCAATACAATGGTCTCTTGGAGATCTATTTGATGTAAACTTTTGCGGTGTGTTTGTTGGGATCCGATGAATTTTGAGTTCATGATCAGTTTCTATCCATGAATATTATTTGAGTCTTCTTTGATCTCTTATATGCATGATTACTGCTACTTCTTGAGCATGCGTTGGTTTTCCCTTGAAGAGGAAAGGGTGATGCAGCAAAGTAGATAAGTATTTCCCTCAGTTGTTGAGAACCAAGGTATCAATCCAGTAGGAGATACAAGCAAGTCCCCAATAGATGTACCTACACAAATAATCAAACACTTGCACCCAACGCTATAAAGGGGTTGTCAATCCCTTCACGGTTACTTGCAAGGATGAGATCTGATAGAGATAGATAGATAGGATTGCTAAAACGAAAAGTAAAAAGTAAAAAGATTGCAGCTAAGTATTTTTGGTATTTTTGATTTATAGATCTGAAAGTATAATATGGAAAATAGACCCGGGGGCATAGGTTTCACTAGAGGCTTCTCTCATGAAGGTAAATAATACGGTGGGTGAACAAATTACTGTCGAGCAATTGATAGAAAAGCGAATAATTATGAAGATATCCAAGGCAATGATTATGCATATAGGCATCACGTCTGTGTCAAGTAGACCGAAACGATTCTGCATCTACTACTATTACTCCACACATCGACCGACTCCTGCCTGCATCTAGAGTATTAAGTTCATGAAGAACAGAGTAACGCATTAGGTAAGATGACATGATGTAGAGGGATAAACTCAAGCAATATGATGAAAACCCCATCTTTTTATCCTTGATGGCAACAATACAAATACGTGCCTCGCTATCCCTACTTTGTCACTGGGTGAGGACACCGCAAGATTGAACCCAAAACTAAGCACTTCTCCCATTGCAAGAATTACCAATCTAGTTGGCCAAACCAAACCAATAACTCGAAGAGACTTGCAAAGATATGAAATCATGCATATAAGAATTCAGAGAAGATTCAAATAATATTCATAGATAATCTGAACATAAATCCACAATTCATCGGATCTCGACAAACACACCGCAAAAGAGTATTACATCGGATAGATCTCCATGAAGATCATGAAGAACATGGTATTGAAGAACAAAGAGAGAGAAGAAGCCATCTAGCTACTAGCTATGGACCCGAAGGTCTGAGGTGAACTCCTCACGCATCATCAGAGGGGCAATGGAGTTGATGTAGATGCCCTCCGTGATCAATTCCCCCTGCGGCAGATTACCGGAAAAGGCTCCAAGATGGGATCTCACGGGAACAGAGGCTTCCGGCGGCGGAAAAGTATTTTCGTGGCTCTTTTTGGTATTGGGGGAATAATTGGGAATTTATAGGCCGAAGAATAGGGTTAGGAGAGCTGCTGGGGGGCCACAAGCCAGCCCCCCCCCTAGGGCGCGCCCTGGTGGCTTGTGACTTCCCGGTAGGTCTCCTGCCTTCATCTCCAAGTCTGGCAGGTTTCTTCTGGTCCAAGAAAAATCATTTCGAGGATTTTATTCCGTTTGGACTCCATTTAATATTCCTTATCTGCAATACTCAAAAACAAGGAAAAAATAGAAACTCGCACTAGGCTCTAGATTAATAGGTTAGTCCCAAAAATAATATAAAATAGCATATTAATGCATATAAAACATCCAAAATAGATAATATAATAGCATGGAACAATAAAAAATTATAGATACGTTGGAGACGTATCAATTACTTATAGCCTCGTATTTCTTCTTCGAATCTTTGGTTTAGTTAGGCCGACTAGATCGATTTTTCTTGCCATGGGAAGAGGTGCTTTGTGATGGGTTCGATCTTGTTGTGTTCTTTCCCAGTGACAGAAGGGGCAGCAAGACACGCATGTATCGTTGCTATTAAGGATAAAAAGATGGGGTCTATTCCTACATGAATAGATCTTGTCTACATCATGTCATCGTTCTTATTGCATTACTCCGTTTTTCCATGAACTTAATACACTAGATGCATGCTGGATAGCGGTCGATGTGTGGAGTAATAGAGGTAGATGCAGGCAGGAGTCGATCTACCTATATTGGACGTGATGCCTAGATAATGATCATCGCCTTGGATATCGTCATGACTATTCGATTTTCTATCAATTGCCCAACATTAATTTGTTCACCCACCGTGCGCTATACTCATGAGAGAAGCCACTAGTGAACCCTACGGCCCCCGGGTCTACTTTTCCAACATATTGCTTTCAGATCTATCTTTTTGCATCTTTGTTTTCAGATCTACAAAACCAAAAACCCAAAAACATATTGCTGCATATTTTATTTGCCCTTTTTATTTTGTGTTCTTGAGAGATCTATCTCTCCTATCTATGACTACCTAATCTACCTTTTTACCGTAGAGAGATTGACAACCTCTCTTACGCGTCGGGTTGCAAGTATTTGTCATTTGTGTGCAGGTGCTGCTTATTGGGTGGTGGTGATCCTCTTACTGGTTCGATAACCTTGGTTTCATAACTGAGGGAAATACTTACCGTCGTTGTGCTGCATCATCCCTTCCTCTTTGAGGAAATACCGACGCAGTTTCAAGCCACGTCAGCCACCAAGTTTTTCATCCGGCTCTACCGATTTTCTACCCAAGATAGAACCCTAGCCAAACCCTAGCATTTCGGTACAACCGAGACTGCATCGGTGCAACCGAGTTTAGGTGACCACGGTTCAGGTAACTGATTTCATAAAATCAGAATTTACGAGTTTATACTTCGGTCTCACCGAGTTTGGGAACTGCCCTCGGCCACTCGTTTCGGTACCATCGAGATTCCTATATCGGTCTCATCGAGATTTCGAAAGTTGCCACATTTTGAACAGATCGGTACAACCGAGTTTTGCTTCGGTTTCACCGAGATGGTCAATAATGTTGTAACGGTTGGATTTTTGGAGATGCCTATATATACCCCTCCACCACATCCCACTCGCAAGAGAAGCACTCAGAACTGTTCCCCACTTCCCATATCCAAATTTCTGAGAAAGAACCACCTACACTTGTGTTGAGATCAAGATCATCCACTCCAACCATATGGATGTTGATTTCTAGCCTCCCCAAGTTGCGTTCCACCCAATCAATCCCTTCTACCAAGCCAAATCTGTGAGAGAGTGATTGAGTGTTGAGGAGTCTATCATCATAAAGCACAAGAGCAAGGAGTTCATCATCATTATCAAGCCTATTACCTTTTGGAGGGTGGTGCCTCCTAGATTGGTTAGGTGTTTCTTGGGAGGCTCCTACTTCGTGTTGTGGAGTTGAACCAAGAAGTTTGTACGAGCAAGGAGAACGCCTACTTCATGAAGATCTACCCATAGTGAGGCTAGTCCTTCATGGACGGAAGTCATTATGGAATAGTCAAGGTTGCTACTTCGTGGACGCTTATGGGTGGAGCCCTCAGTTGACTCTCGCGACCGTTACCCTCCGTGGGTTGAAGACTCCATAAACGTGGATGTAAGATAGCGCCACCTATCGGAACCACGGGAAAAATCCTTGCGTCTCCAAATTGCGTTTGATCGTCCTATCTCTACTCTCTCTTACATGTGCTTGTCTTACTTTCCGCTGCCATACTTGTTGACTAGCATGTGTAGGGTGAATTAGACTTGTTATAATTGCTAAAACTGCCCACCAATTAACTTGGGAAAAGGTTAGGTTTTAATTCTTGCAAGTAGTCTATTCACCCCCCTCTAGACGTCTCTTCTATCGATCCCTTCAATTGGTATCAGAGCATCGGTCTCCATAGCTTCGGTTTCATCACCGTGGAGGAAGATGGATGTGTCTAGTTTGGGAAGTCTTAGTTGTAGAGTGCCCGTTGTCGATGGGGAGTACTATAGTCAATGGAAATATAAGATGCTTGAGCTATTCGATGAATTTCATTTAAGCAAGTATGTAAGAACCCCTATGTACCTCCCGTTGATCCTTTAGATCCCACACACGAAGAGGAAATTGATATGCCATGCAATCTTAGAACTGTTAATCTTATTATTAGAGGATTGCCTAGAATTGTGCTTAATCAAATGATGAATTTTGAATGTGCTTATATTTTGTGGAGTGATTTGGAGAAACGATATCCAAATTATTCATTGAGTAATCTTGATGAAATTCTTCATAAAACCATTGATTTTCACAAAATGATGCCTAGTGATCCTAAGTTTGATGACTATCTATTTGAGCTTAGAGACCTCATGCGTGCTAAAGGAGATTTCATAACTATCAACAACATCATTGTCGAAGCCATCCGCATTCATAATCTTGAACATTGTCATGATCACAACTCTCACGAATCTCTTGTTTCTTATGACGAGGATTTCCCACTTGATGATGACCATGTGGAACATGGCTACTATGATGAAGATGATTTGTTCGACATCGAGCATGAAGAATCTAAGTCTCATATCAAACTTCAAGGATTACATGTCCGGAGGAAAAGAGTGGATTCTCGATAGCGGATGCACCGATTATATGACCGGAAATAGCGACATGTTTGAAGAGATCACACCAAACCATGGACCGCGAAGGTATGTGACTTTTGGAGACAACTCCAAGGGAAGATACTTGGTCTTGGTAAGGTGGCCATATCTCATGATAGCTCTATTCAAAACGTCATGCTTGTTGAATCCCTTGGCTATAATCTTCTTTTCGTATCTAGACTAGCCGACTTCGGTTTTAATGTGCTATTCATCAAAGTAGATTGCCAAGTGTTTCGTCAAGACAATCATAACATGGTCTTTACCGATTTCCGTAGAGGTGATCTATACATTGTCGATTTCACTAAAAGGTCCAAACCTCGTACTTGTCTTATTGCAAAATCTTCTAAAGGTTGGCTTTGGCATAGAAGACTAGGACATGTTGGTATGCGTAATCTAGACAAGCTTATCAAAGGTGATCATATACTTGGTGTTAAAGATGTTATCTTTGACAAAGATAGACTTTGTAGTGCTTGTCAAGCCGGAAAACAAGTAGGTGGAAGTCATCCCGTAAAGAATATCATGACTACTAGGAGACCACTCGAGTTGCTTCATATGGATATTTTTGGTCCCAACGCTTACAAGAGCCTCGGTGGAAATTCTTTTGGTCTAGTTATAGTTGATAATTTTTCCAGATTTACGTGGGTATTCTTCTTGACGATAAGTCGCAGGTACAAAAGATGTTCAAGAACTTCGCTCGCAAAGCCCAAAATCAGTTTGAAGTGAAGATCAAGAAAGTTCGAAGCGACAACGGATCAGAGTTCAAGAACACAAATGTAGACACCTTTCTTGACGAAGAAGGGATTCTACATGAGTTCTCGGCTACGTACACGCCCCAACAAAATGGAGTTGCTGAGAGGAAGAACCGAACTCTTATTGAGATGGCAAGAACAATGCTCGACGAATACAAGACGCCAAGACACTTTTGGGTGGAAGCCGTGGAAATAGCTTGTCATGCCACAAACCGACTCTATCTTCACAAGCTTCTCGATAAAATGGTATACGAGCTACTCACCGGTAACAAACCCCAAGTCGGATGCTTTCGGGTGTTCGGATCCAAGTGTTACATTCTTGATAAGCATCGTCGTTCGAAATTTGCTCCTAAATCTCATGAAGGTTTCCTACTCGGTTACGGATCAAAGTCTCACACTTATCGTGTCTATAACAACTTCACTCGAAAAGTTGAAGAGACGGTGGATGTGAAGTTTGATGAATCTAATGGTTTGCAAGTCGAACAATTGCCAAATGATGTAGGAGATAAGGAACCTTCGGAAGCTATCCAAGACTTGTCCATCGGCAAGATTCGTCCCATGGAGGTGAAGGAAAATACCTCATCAACTCAAGTGGAAGCCTCTACTTCACATCAAGGTGAACCTCAACACGACATGGAGGCATCCACAAGCGGTACACGATAAGATGAAGATGAGGAAGAAGATCATCATGATGATCCACCACAACCACCTTCACCACCACCTCAAGGCAACAACACCTTCAACAACGATGAAGAAGAAGATGATGATGAAGAAGCTCCACCATCCAACAAGCAAAAGCTACCCCGAGTTCGAGCAAGAGTGGACAAAAACCATCCTCTGAATCAAATCTTCGGTGACATACAAACCGGGAGGATGACTCGCTCTAAAACTCGACTAGCTAACTTTTGTGAGCATAATTCATTCATATCTAGTATTGAGCCCTTGAAGGTAGAAGAAGATCTTCAAGATCTGGATTGGGTGAACGCTATGCATGAGGAGCTACACAACTTTGAGAGGAACGAAGTGTGGACACTTGTGGAGAAGCCCAAGGACGAGCAAACCATCATTGGAACCAAATGGGTGTTTAGGAACAAACAAGATGAAGACGGTCAAGTCGTACGCAACAAGGCGCGTCTCGTGGCTCAAGGCTATACCCAAGTCGAAGGTATGGACTATGGTGAGACCTATGCACCTGTTGCTAGACTTGAAGCTATCCGTATTCTTCTTGCTTATGCTAATCACCATGATATCACGCTTTATCAAATGGATATTAAAAGTGCATTTTTAAATGGTGAGATTGAAGAAGAGGTCTATATTAAGCAACCCCCTGGTTTTGTGAACCCTAAGAAACCTAATCACGTATACAAGCTTCGTAAAGCTCTTTATGGACTTAAGCAAGCTCCACGAGATTGGTATAAATGCTTAACGAAGTTTCTCATTGAAAAGGGTTTTGAGATTGGTAAAATTGACGCAACCTTGTTCACTAAAAGAGTCAATTGTGAACTATTTGTGTGCCAAATTTATGTGGATGATATTATCTTTGGATCTACTAACCCACAATTTAGTGAGAAATTTGGAAGGTTGATGTCCGAGAAGTATGAGATGTCCATGATGTGTGAGCTGAAATTTTCCCTTGGCTTGCAAATCAAGCAAATGAGAGAAGGAACTTTCATCTCTCAAACCAAGTATACCAAGGACTTGATCAAAAAGTTCAACATGCAAGAGTGTAAAGGTATGAAAACTCCTATGCCTACTAGTGGACATGTTGATCTTACCAAGGAGGATGAACTAGTTGATCAAAAGGTTTATCGATCTATGATTGGTTCATTGTTATATCTATGTGCCTCCCGTCCTGATATCATGCTTAGTGTTTGCATGTGTGCTAGATATCAAGCTGCTCCTAAAGAGTGCCATCTTAAGGCCGTGAATATAATTGTGAGATACTTGATACATACACCAAACTTTGGCATATGGTATCCCAAGGAATCCTCTTTTAATCTTGTTGGCTATTCTGACTCGGACTATGTCGGAGACAAGGTTGACAAAAAATCCACCTCGGGTACTTGCCAATTTCTTGGTAGATCTCTTGTGTCTTGGTCCTCCAAGAAACAAAACTCGGTATCTCTATCTACTGCCGAAGCGGAATACATTGCCGCTGGATCATGTTGTGCTCAATTGCTATGGATGACTCAAACTCTTAAGGACTATGGCATACATGTGAGACATGTACAATTGTTATGTGACAATGAGAGCGCAATCAAAATTGCTCATAATCCCGTGCAACATTCTCGAACTAAGCATATTCAAGTTAAACATCACTTTATTTGTGATCATGTTGCCAAAGGAGATATCAATCTCAAGCATGTTCGCAATGAAAAACAATTGGCTGATATCTTCACTAAGCCACTTGATGAGAAAGTGTTTTGTCACTTGAGGAGTGAGTTGAACATCCTTGATGCTTCAAACTTCAGCTAGACTCACTCGGTTGCATGCAAGGGCATGAGATTACATGATACTTCCATGATAGAGTTGACATGTTATCTTATACCATGGAAATATATGCCCCCTTGTATTGCAACTAATCTTTTGTAGGTACTTGGAAGAACTTCATTCCACAAGATTGCCAACAACTCGAATCATAAGCAATCTTGTCATGACCAAGTATCCACAACTCTTCTTGTTGATGGAAGGAAGAAGAAAACTCAACCATATCCTTGACATATATTTGATGTGATCATATTTGCTAATTCTCAATTGATATCATGTCAAATGGATATATCTTGTTCTTCCTTGCATGACTAACCCATGTAGGTGAAAAGAGAACCAAAACAAACAAGGATTGCTCCCAACTCAAGATGATCTTCATCAACATCGAGCATCCACAACAAGTTCTTCCACATGCTACGTCATCAACATCACTCAAAGGTATGTACTCATATCCTTGAAAAAGCTTTACTCCAAGACATGAGATAAAGCAACTCAAGTGATATGAAAACATTAAAATGCTTAATCGAAAAATGGTAACCCCATTTTAAGCTTAACGATGAGTATGACCTATGATCAAGTACTCTTGCTTGGATCCTAAGTCAATATACTCTAATATAGGTGACCTAGTCACCGACCGTCATCTAGATGAAGCTTCCAGTGTGGTTCATCCTATATTTGCAAGACTTCTTGGAACCACTCAAATCTTCTCTGGTTGATATTTCTTTGTAAAGTCTTTTGTATTTCCTTTGAAGATCCTTTTTGACATTTTAATACAAGTTTTACAAACTCATTTGCAAGTTTCTAAAACATTGCCAAGTTTCTGTTTACTCCTCGGAGTCCCCGAATCAAACAAATCTTCTCTGGTTGATATTTCTTTGTAAAGTCTTTTGTATTTCCTTTGAAGATCCTTTTTGACATTTTAATACAAGTTTTACAAACTCATTTGCAAGTTTCTAAAACATTGCCAAGTTTCTGTTTACTCCTCGGAGTCCCCGAATCAAACCACTCGTTTCACCAATTTAGCAGATAAGCTGCATGACCACAATTCGGTTCCACCGACTCGTTTGTCTTGGAGCCACCGATTTTGATTTCTTGTATGGTTTGTGTTCATATTAGCAAATCCTTATTTATTCAGTGATCCCTTTGATATATATATATATATATATATATATATATATATTTAAAGAAGGGGGGAGAAACTTTATTCTAGGATCCCTAACTCAAAGGAGGAGAAGTCTTACAAGCTCTCAGATCAGTGAAAGAGGGAGAAAGCATTCTCTATTTTCCCTTAGTTTTTAATACTCTCTATGATCCTCATTATTTTCTGTGAACCCTACATTCTATGACTCTTGTTCTCAAGGATCCCTTCTGACTCCATGATCCCTGTGTCTAACCCTGTGTATGGACCTTTCTTTTTGGAAATTAATGCCAAAGGGGGAGAAATACCAAAGCTTCAAATGCTAAGGGGGAGACACATGCTTCAATGCAAAGGGGGAGATACAATCAAGGGGGAGAATAACAAAGTTTATGCTTATATAGACAAGGGGAGAATACCAAAGTAGGGGGAGAAGTTTCGTTGTTTTCCAAAGAAGAGAGAGCATGTCTAATCTTATTCGATTATTTGAGGAGAAAGAAACTATGGTTCATTTGATACTCTTATTTTGTTATTCTCACGTTAGACTTGTCTCACCCTATCCAATCCCAATATCTACATGCTAAGATTCAGGGGGAGAGGATGACCTACTATTTCACATTCAGGGGAGAAAGCTCTAAATGATCTTCGAAACGTATCAATCTTAAGGAATACTATCTTCTATATGTTCTCCACATCTTGGTACTATTGAGTTCTATTGCTTTTTGATTGGTAGAATACTCTTGTGTTTCCTAACATTGTTTTCTCAAGTGTGTTTCTACTACTAGAATGCTCAAAAGCTCAAGGTAAGTGTATGCATCATATCCTTGATCAAGAAGATCTGTTGCTTCTTGCACATATTGTTTGCAAGAGTGAAGTCTTGAACAAGGATACAACTCATTCATATATATTTGATGCATATAGCCAAGATACACATGACTCATCTTATCCCTCCTATTACATGTGAGTCCATGCATTCCAAAGAAACTATCATTTAAAGGAATTGCACACGTTTAGGGGGAGCAAGTTTTAGTCACGTGTCTCTCAAAGTCTTCATTATATCTATGCATATCTTTATTTGAAGCTTTGATTGTATGTTGTCATCAATTACCAAAAAGGGGGAGATTGAAAGCATATATGCTCCCTTGGTGGTTTTGATAATTCATGACAACATGCATTGTCTCTTGGACTAATATTTCTACCTAGTTCATTTCAGGTTTAGTCCACAGAGAGTGTTGGCAAAAGGATTGTGAGGAGATACCCCAAGATGAAAGGAATGGATTGGCAAAGCTTCAAGCTAGAAGACTCTCTTTTTACTTTGTGAGAAATCACTTTGAGTCCATAGGAAAGCCAATACTATTAAAAGGGCGTAAGGTATTGTTGGTGAACAAATTGCTCTACGTGCACAAGTGCTAGCCACCAAAAACACCCACAAGCTCTCCCACTAAAATACCCTGTCAAAACCCCAATCCACAAAATCGGTGCCACCAAGTTTTTCATCCGGCTCTATCGATTTTATACCCAAGACAGAACCCTAGCCAAACCCTAGCATTTCGATACAACCGAGACTGCATCGATGCAACCGAGTTTAGGTGACCACGGTTCGGGAGACTGATTTCATAAAATCGGAATTTCCGAGTTTATACTTCGGTCTCACCGAGTTTTGGGAACTGCCCTCGGCCACTCGTTTCGGTACCACCGAGATTCCTATATCAGTCTCACCGAGATTCGGAAAGTTGCCACATTTTGAACAGATCGGTACAACCGAGTTTTGCTTCAGTTTCACCGAGATGGTCAATAATGTTGTAACGGTTGGATTTTTGGAGATGCCTATATATACCCCTCCACCTCATCCCACTCGCAAGAGAAGCACTCAGAACTGTTCCCCACTTCCCATACCCAAATTTCTGAGAGAGAACCACCTACCCTTGTGTTGAGATCAAGATCATCCACTCCAACCATATGGATCTTGATTTCTAGCCTCCCCAAGTTGCTTTCTAACCAATCAATCCCTTCTACCAAGCCAAATATGTGAGAGAGTGATTGAGTGTTGAGGAGTCTATCATCTTGAAGCACAAGAGCAAGGAGTTCATCATCATTATTAAGCCTATTACCTTTTGGAGGGTGGTGCCTCGAAGATTGGTTAGGTGTTGCTTGGGAGCCTCCTACTTCGTGTTGTGGAGTTGAACCAAGAAGTTTGTACGGGCAAGGAGATCGCCTACTTCGTGAAGATCTACCCATAGTGAGGCTAGTCCTTCGTGGACGGAAGCCGTTATGGAATAGTCAAGGTTGCTACTTCGTGGACCCTTATGGGTGGGGCCCTCCGTGCACTCTCGCGACTCTTACCCTCCGTGGGTTGAAGACTCCATAAACGTGGATGTACGATAGCGCCACCTATCGGAACCACGGGAAAATCCTTGCGTCTCCAAATTGTGTCTGATCTTCCTATCTCTACTCTCTCTTACATGTGCTTGTCTTACTTTCCGCTGCCATACTTGTTGACTAGCATGTGTAGGGTGCATTAGACTTGTTATAATTGCTAAAACTGCCCACCAATTAACTTGGGAAAAGGTTAGGTTTTAATTCTTGCAAGTAGTCTATTCACCCCCCTCTAGGCGTCTCTTCTATCGCTCCCTTCAGCATACCTGAATAAGATTACATAATGGATAGTGTAACATCCCAAATTTTGGAATGTTAAAAAAAACAATGATTGAATGATTGTTTGATTGATTGAGTGATTGAAATTGAGTGAAAATCTGAAACTTTTTGAAACTTTTGAATGAGAGGGAATAACATGACTTTCCCTTTTCTTTTGATTCCAAATTCATTCAATCCAATTCAGTGAGAGAAGATAACATGACTTCTTCCAAATAAAGGATTTAAAAGGTGGATTTGAAAACTACTAAAATTTTCTTGTTTGAATCCATTTCATATTTGGCTCTATTTTAAAAAGTTTGAATGAATTCAAACTCCCATGCCTAAATTCAAATCTTGAGAGGAGTAATATGACACTCCCAAACGAGGGGCATGTTTGAATTTCATTGGATTTATAATACTCAGAAAAACTAGTTTGAAAATGTTTCATATTAGATTTCAAAGTCATTTTTTGAAGTGGTTTTCAAATTTTATTTTCTCCAAAAATAAAATACTTGGAAAATAGGGTAAAATGATTCCCTTCAATATGAAAATGGAGGAAAGTGAATTTGAAATCATTTTGGTATTTTTAAAATATTTTATTTGCAATAGCAACATTGTTTGAATTATTGGACTTTGTGAGATTTTTGTTTGACCTTGAATATATGTTCATATTTTAGAGCTTATTTTTCTCGTCATTTTGATATATAATATGTCTATATAAAAGTATTTTAGTTTTACTTTTATTTAGCTTTTGGTTTCTGTTTGTTTTATTAAAAAGAAAATTCGCTTAAATAGGAAACCGTGGCCCATTTGGAAGGTTCGACCCAGATCTTCCCTCCCGATCCCGAATCGTTATCGAATCGGTCACCCGATCGCTCTCACCCTCTCTCTCCCTCGCCGACACACGGGACCCACCGCCCGTCGGTATCCCGTCGCGGTTGCCTCCTTCCTTCCTCCCTCCCCTTTCCTTTCCTCGCCGGAGCAGACCGGATCCGCCGATTCCCTTCCTCCCCCTCTGTCGTGGTATTTTCACGGCAGATGTCCTCATAGGACTTGATCTCGAAGCCATCGCGTAAGTAGTAGACCGAAGGGGTTAAACGAGGAACACGGGAGGCAAGGTTTACCCAGGTTCGGCCCCTCTCGTGGAGGTAAAAGCCTACTCCTGCTAGATGTATTGAAGATCTCGATTACAAGGGTTTTGGAACTTGTCTAGCCCTAGCTCTCGAAAGGTTTCAACGTCATCTCTCTAGCCCCAGGGCTCCCCCTTTATATATAGGCGGAGGTCCGGGGCTTACATAAGAGTCCGGGTCGGGATAGCAATCCGAGCCCAACTCTCCTTTACTTGTTTCCTAAGTTATACCTCGAGGCGGTTTGCACATACCGCCTCTCACGGCGGGTCTTGGGCCGGCCCTTCCTTGGGCGGCTCTTCTTCTGGGCCTCTTGAGAACGCTCCGGCCCAACTAGCCTATCTTCAATAAAGATCCCCAGAACCCGGCCCTAAACGGGCGGGTCTCACCGAAAGATATTTCCCTGACATTAGCCCTCAGGTTGACTTGAACTGGTTCTGGACAACCTTGTCTTCATACAAAACTGTCTTTGACATTTGGCGAGTCTCCGCAGAACCCGCCACTTCTGAATATTTCTTAATTGTTTTTCTTTTAAACCTGTTCGCCTTGTGACGTCACCGAATCTTTAAAACGGATATTTCCATGACATCATCCATGTCTCAAATGAATCGATTAGGCACGAAAATCGGGGCGTCGGGGTACTGTAGATCCATAATTTCTGCCCCGACTCTTGAGCGTCCCATCCTCTTATAAGTACCCCCTCGGGTCATTTCCTCCTCTTCTTCCTCCTGCCGCCCGAACCGTCGCGTCCTTGCGCCACCTCTCGAGCTCGCCGGCTACTGGAAGGAGAAGCAGCCCCGACGCACCGCCGTCGCCCGTGCGCAACTGCGCTGCGCCGCCGTCAATCCAGGTAATCCCTGTCCCTTTTCATCTCTCTTAGGGTTCCGCCATTGTAGAGCTTCAACTCCACCTCGGCTTCTCCGTGGCTGCCGCCGCCGGCCTCATCTTAAGGCTTCCTCGGCATAGAAACGGCGCCGTTGAACTCCCCTTTATCCCAGGAATCAAATCTGCGTTAGAATAGATCTAAGAAAAATCCATCAGTGATGACTTGCTGTGGCTGGACGAACAGTAGCATGAACTGCTCTTTTCCTTTTTTTTACAGGCTTCTTGATCCAAAATTTCACCTTCCTCGGTAGAAAACTGTTATCAAAGGCTTAGTAAAAAATTTCACCTTGCCAAGCAGCTCTCACTTGTGGCGACTTATGTAAGCCGCCGTATATATTCAATGATTTCTCCAACCATATGTCTCAGGCCCTAGGAACATAATCCAACTGCCGTCTTTCATTTCTTGTAACATCCCTTACTTTGTGTCGAAAGCCGCTAACTCAACTCCTTGCTCCCTTAACTAGGATGACAAAGAAAACAATTGAATGCAACTGGGTTCCTTCTGAGATCACCAAAGATTTTCTCAAAAATGCCATTCAGACAGGCATACTGAAAGGGGCTACCAACACCCGACTTGGAAGAGGCGAATGTCCCCCAACGCCTAAAGAAGGAGAAGTTATTATATTCCTTGATCATGTGGAGAGGGGATTTTCCCCTCCCGGCTCCAAGTTCTTTAGGGACCTTCTGAACTTCTATGGGTTGCACCCACAAGATCTTTCCCCCAATTCAATTGTCAACATGAGCCAGTTTGTAGTGATATGTGAAGCTTATCTTCAGATAGAACCTACAGTTCTATTGTTTCGGGAATGCTTCTATGTCAACAAACAAACTGAAACCGCCCAAGGCCGTCATCAAGAGCTTGGTGGCGTTTCTTTCCAGAAACGACGAGGAGTCACCTTCCCCGGAGCTGATCTGCTAAGCCACCCCAAGGGCTGGGGCAAGTCTTGGATATACTGTAATGCGCCTGTTCCTGAAGGAGAGCACCCATTGCCGGGTTTCAGGCCAGGGTGCTTGGATCACAAAAAGAAATACCCTCCCAGGCCTACACCCGCGGAACAAGCAGAGCTGAAACCTTGGATGGATAAGATATCTGCCTTGGCCGCCAACGGCCTGGAAGGTGCCGATTTAATCCGTTGCTGGCTATCATGGAAAATCCAGCCACTGAGTCTCCGGAGTAAACTGATGCATGAATACTCCGGCTTACAGGATCCACAAAGGATCAGCGCTACAGACATCTCCTTGTCATCTGTAATCAATCAGATGAGAATTATTGTTAACTTGCCAGACAAATACACTGGCGAGTTTGGATTGGCGCCTTTCACCAGTAATAACCCGCCACCAGCAGTAAGAAACTTTCAAGCAATCTTTCATTTTTCTGCTTAAACTTTCATATCATGAAAATCTTTTCTCTGATAAACCACAGGCGGATAGCTCCTTCTGGCAAGCGAGGCCGATGTTGAAAGAAATAGCTACGAAGGGCCAGAAGAAGACGGGGAAAAAAGCCGTCGCTAAGAAGAAGAAGCAGAATACCATCAATCCTTTAGAGGTGGATCCGTCCATCTTAGAATTCTCTAAAGATGAGTCAGAGGCAAGTATATAACTTGAATCAATCTGTCTTTCATCTGCAACTTTCTGCTAATAATTTTAATCTGTAACTTTCCAGGACGAAGAAGAAGAAGAAGACCAGGATGAAACTGAGGTAACTTCGACCTTGTCTGACTTCGACATTCGTAACCCTAAGAAAAACAGAGCTGTGAGAAAATACCCTTTTTCTCATCCTTTTGCTCGTTTGGACCCAAATTATTCATGGAAGACGTCTCAGCACGCCGAGCTCCGCCAAACTGATTGTGGCGGCTCTAGGACTGGTACGGGCGGGTCTGACGCCGATGCGGGCGGCTCTCATAAGCGCCCTCGTGAGGTACTTCTTCACCCGACTCTTCTGTTTCCCAAAGCCGGCTTGTTTAAACGACCTCTTAATCCCGAAGATCCGGACTATCAGGACACATCCTCTGATGATGACGCCTCAGAGTCGCCAGATACGACTTTTGTTATTAAAGCAGGGTAAAGATATGATCACCCTTATTCTCACTCCTCTTACATAAAGCAAAAGATAGTAGTTATTGAGATCTTTGTCGAAAATGCAGGGTTACCTCCAAGAAACTAAAACCCACAACTTCTGCCTCGTCTCCGCCTCCTGAAGGTTCTGAAGACCCGGCCAAAGACACAGAGGAAAGGGCCAATGATCCTCCTCTGCCAGATGTTTCCACCGCTCCAGAAACTCAGGTTTCTTTAGAACCAGAGATGGCAGCGCCGGCTGATAACATTGAACAACAGCCGGATACTATTATCCCCTCCTTTGATATTGAAGAGGGTACTGTTGCTACTGCCACTGCCACCGCCCTAGACTCGTCGGCGGCTTTGGGAAAATCTTCCTTTGAAGCCATGTCTTGTAAAGAGAAGAATAAATTAGATCTCTCCTCCTTGGAGAGCACTGATTTAAATGATCTTCATGAAGCCCTTCAGACTCGACTACTTGAGAGTCAGGAGATTGCCAAGACCTTGGCCAACAAACCAAAGGTGAGTCATAATTTACTTATGGCCCTTATTAGTCGCCCAAACCTGCATATTACTGATTTCATAGTTGTATGAAGGTTTGTAAGCTTACATATTTGAAAATACGTAAATACACACATGCAGTCCCCAAGAGCCGGCTGTTTTCTTGAAACAGCCGGGTCTTACATGGAGCAAAGAACCACATGCTTATATAGAACAAAGAGCCAATTGTAGTCCCCAAGAACCGGCTGTCTTCTTGAAACAGCCGGGTATCAGAGCAAAGAACCACATGTAGTCCCCAAGAACCGGTTGTCTTCTTGAAACAGCCGGGTCTTAGAGCAAAGAACCACATGTAGTCCCCAAGAGCCGGCTGTCTTCTTGAAACAGCCGGGTCTTAGAAGCAAAGAACCACATGTAGTCCCCAAGAGCCGGCTGTCTTCTTGAAACAGCCGGGTCTTAGAGCAAAGAACCACATGTGTCCAAGTCTTAAATGCTTCCAGCTATTCGATAATATTCCTTTGTAAAACTTCGGGATTGCATTAGCCCCCAAGTGCCATGTGGATTACTTGTAATCAATATGGAACTTCATCTGCATAAATAACTTGAACTTTTCCTTTTTTTCAGGTTCAAATAACTTCCCTTCACACCCAGCTGGCTGACAGTCAGAAAGAGCTGAAAACTGAGCAAGAGCTGAGAGTCGCCGCTGAAGAAAGGGTGAAGACATTGGAGGAAGCCGCGTCTGAGGCGGCCACCAAGCTGGCTGCTTTGACCGCTGAGCATGAGAAGGAGAAGCAGCTCCTTGTTCAACGTGCTAAAAACGCTGAAGGCCACCTGAAGACTGCCTCCGATGAGCTCAGCGGATTAAAATTGCACATCCAGCAAATGAGCAGCGCCATCTTTGGTAAGTCGCCTGTTTATAATCCCTATTTTGATAATCTTGATAACTCTGACACTTTTCCCTTGCAGGTCCTAGAAGTGATAAACTGGCGAAAGAACCCGTAATGCAGCTCAAGGCGGCTTATGACTTCCTTGAACAGTTATACACTGGGAGTCGGCGGGCTATTCAAGCTGCCTTCTATGGAAAAGAAAACCCATCCACCATCAAGGAAGTCCTGAAGACTTTATCCACTCTGCCTGCTCAGCTGCAGATCATGAAAGAGTCCAGCGCCCGCATCGCCACTATGCACACCATGGCCCGCGCTAAAGCTCATTATGAGGATTTAGAACTTTCAACTTTAGTTGGCGGCTTTCCCGAAACTTATAAGGGGCAAGCTCTTGATCAGCTCACCTATAATGCTTTGAAGAAGGAGACCTTTGTCCCTGCAAGCCAGTTGGTCCAAGAGATGAAGCTTACAAGGTTTCAGTCAGCCTACAGCGAAGACGGAAAACGCGTAAAGCCTGGTCCTCTTCCGCCTCTCGATCTTATTCCTGAAGGCCGTAAGGACGAGTTTGCTCCGAATATTGATTCTTCAGATCTTATTGATGATGGAGAAATTTTTGATGCCTTTGCCACTGTTGACTGGGCTGCCAATCAAGCCAAGACAGATCCTTCAACAGACGTGGCCCAAGCCGAAGGCAGCAAGACCCGGGAGTAAAACCGGAACCTTGAAAGTCGCCAGTTGTTTAACTGCTTGTAATATATGTCTTGAACAATGATTCTGAAATGCCCTCTAGTGGCCTTTTGTAATAGACTTAGAAAAAAATTCTGTTTAAATTCATACTGGCTTCCTTGGGAAGCAAGTCTGCTTCTTTTGCCCGAAGCTTCCTTATGAAAAGTTATTCTGGCTGCTTCTGGAAGAAATTGAATCCTTTGACGCTGGCGGCTCTTGGCCAAACATCAAGACAGTCATAAAGCTTGATAAGATGTATAATTTATTCTTAACAAGTATTAAACCAATAACTAAAGCAGTCATGGCGGCTTATAACCAGTAAACTTGCAGATGCTTAAGGTGTAGCCAATATAATACAACTGGCGGCTCTTGGCCAAATACGAACATTAAAAAGAGCTCATAAGAGAGGTCATAAAACTATTTAAAGCAGTATATCTTAAATAAAAGCTTTAGCGAATTTCTAAAGATTGCAAAGTCCCCAGTATGGTGGCGACTCTTGGATCACCCCCAACCAGATCAGTTATTTCTTTTCCTGTGTGGTGGCGATTTCTGGCTTGCCAGTTAGTTCGGCCCATAAGGTTGATTATTTCAAGATGGTAAAGCCTTCTGGATTACCAGCAGGCAGCATCCCATCTAAATCGTTTGTGCCCGTACACGGATGAAGGTTCTGGATTACCAGTAACACAGCCCGTTTGTTAGGTCTTTTTCCCAATATGGCGACTTCTGGTTTACCAGTAAGTTTAGCTTCATAAGGGCTGAAGGTCCCAAGATGGTGAAGGCCTCTGGATTACCAGGAGGCTCAACCCACATGAGTCTTTTATGCCTGTACACGGATGAAGGTTCTGGATTACCAGGAACACAGCCCGTTTATTAGGTGCCTGTACACGGATGAAGGTTCTGGATTACCAGTAACACAGCCCGCTTATTAGGACTTTGACCCGATATGGTGGCGACTTCTGGCTTACCAGTAAGTTCGGCCCATAGGGTTAACTGTCCCATGATGGTGAAGGCTTCTGGATTACCAGGAAGCTCATCCGAAGTGGGTCTTTTGTTTCTGCACTTTCACAATATATGTATGATAAAGCACAAGTAATAATGTAATAAAACTTACTCATCATGTTGGATGGAAAACGATGCTGAGCGAAAGCATCCATAATGTGACACTGTTCCCAAGTATGCCTTGCTGGTCTCTCTTTGGTACCGTGTTTTGGACACGGCCCCTTGAGGAACTCATCCAAGTTTTGTGGCTTAAAAGGTCTGTTACCAGAACCACCCTTCTGAAACTTAGCCCCTGCATTGGTATTAGCCACCAGCTCAGATCCGGCTTCTGGACCCTTACGCTTCTTATCATTGTTCTGCTGCTGACTCTTGCCATCAACAGGCTTTTTACCTTTCGGATCAGGAACCTCTGGCTCATCAACTCCTGGGTCCTTCGTAGGATCAGACTCAGCATACTTGGTGAGAGCATTCATGAGCTCCCCCATATCTTTGACACTCCGTTTGAGCCGCCCTAACTTCTGCGTGAGAGGCTCATAGTGGCAAGCCTTCTCCAGCACCAAAACTGCCTGAGGGGCGGAGATATTATCTGAAGAATGAATGATCTCTGCAACTTGGCTGACCCAATGGTGAGCCGACTCTCCCTGCCGTTGAACATAATGCTGAAGATCAATGATAGTCTTC
Organism: Elymus sibiricus; assembly: GCA_039707655.1. Taxonomy (NCBI): domain Eukaryota; kingdom Viridiplantae; phylum Streptophyta; class Magnoliopsida; order Poales; family Poaceae; genus Elymus; species Elymus sibiricus. Next base: position 258,684,737 of record CM077663.1, on the reverse strand, counting down.
GGACGCTTGCAGGTACCTTGGAAGTTTTTGATAAAACGTTCCCTTAACTCGCCCCATGTATTGATGGAATTCGGGGGTAAATTCTTCAGCCACGTACGCGCTGCTCCTTCCAACATCATGGTGAAATATCTTGCACAAGCCTCATCGCTGACCCCCTGCATATCCATGGCAAGCTCATAACTTTCTATCCACTGAGCCGGGTCCTGGTCTGGTGTATAACTGGACACCTTCCGCGGGCCCTTGAAATCCCTGGGCAGGGGTGCGCTGCGGAGAGCCGGGCTCAAGCAAGGCACTCCAATAGATCTTCCTGTTGGGGTGACTGTTGTAGTCACGACTGGCGCGAGAGCCGCCTCCTGAGCCGCGAGAGCCGCCGCATGAGCCGCCTCCTGATCCGCCGCGTGAGCCGCCGTATGTGCTGCGTGAGTCTCATGTACTCCGTGCCCTGGGATCATGGGATTTGGTGAATACGGCAAGCCCCCAGGCGCACCCCGATGATGGCGGGTGCTAGACACCGCAGGGCTTTCAGCGTGGCGGCTTCTAGTGCGGCTTTTGTTAGGAGCGGGTGTAGAATGCAGTCGCTCCCGGCTGTACGAATAATTCGCTTGCTGGACCACGGCGGTTTTCGGTTTTGCAATTGCATTGCGAACCTCGATCTCAAGGGGCGTGTCTCCATTGATGGGCAGACGTGCCAGCGCCGTGGTAGCCGCGTAGAGGTTGTCCACAGGGTTCGTAAAGTGCCCTTGTGCCGTAAGCATCGGTACCTCTGGCCGCTCCCCATGATCCGCCGAGCGTCGGGTTCCCGGGTCTGGCGACCTCTGGGGAGTTCCTGTCGCTGGACCTCGAAGGCGTTCCCCTGGCGGGGTGCTGAACTGTAGGGCCTGACCTTCAACCTCGGCCGCAAGCCGGCTCCGGTGTCGTCTGTGATGAACCGCGTCAGACTCCACCCGGCGCTGCTCCAGATGATAACTCTCCTGTTGCAGACGCGCCGATTCTTCCCGTAACTCTCGTTCACGAGTCGCCAGACGGACGTTCTCCGCATCAATGCCAGCTTGAGCCTGTACCATCTGATCCTTGATCCTGACGATCTCTGCATTGAGCTCTGCCTGATTTTCCGCAGTGACCTGTGTGCCCAGCAGTGTAGTCAACGTAGCCGTCAATCCCACCAGGGTCTGTGCTGGCGAAACTCTTGACACCGCATTGGAGGTTCCAGCATCCGCTGCCGGGTCTGGTATATCAGCCGCCCCCGCCATGTAGACAACAGGGCGAGCGGGCGGGCCTAAAGAATCCTGCGCCGGCGAGTTCTGCTGAAAGCCCCCAAGATCCTCTTGGTGAAGAGAATAAAGCGACTCTCCGCCAGAGGAATAGCCACCATCAACGTAAGTCGCCGAGCCCTCCGTGGAAGCCGACGATCCAGAATACTCCACCCCTTGAGTGAAGCCAACGAAGACGTGCTCTCGCCTGGTGGGCTGCGTGTCCTGGACCGGCTTGAAGGTGTCGGTGAAGATATCCGGCCCAGATCTAGATCCGCCGGCCTGCACAGGAGCCGGAAGCCTAGGGGCGGCTCTCGCCACGGCGGGTTGCGCGCGGCGGGCCGTTTCAACGACCTCCGTGGAGGTGGCCGGCTTAGAGCCGCCGGCCTTCCCGATGAAGACATGGATTCCGCCAAAGGGGACCCGGTACCCGTACTCAAGAGAGTCGGCCTCGGGGCCCCAGCCTGAGTCGTCGATGAGCAGATTGCCGCGGCGACTCTTGGTTATCCGGCCAATCACGTATCCCTCGAGTCCTTGGGGAGGACCCTTCGAATACTCAACACCACCATGCGATAGCCCCACGGTGGGCGCCAACTGTCGTGGTATTTTCACGGCAGATGTCCTCATAGGACTTGATCTCGAAGCCATCGCGTAAGTAGTAGACCGAAGGGGTTAAACGAGGAACACGGGAGGCAAGGTTTACCCAGGTTCGGCCCCTCTCGTGGAGGTAAAAGCCTACTCCTGCTAGATGTATTGAAGATCTCGATTACAAGGGTTTTGGAACTTGTCTAGCCCTAGCTCTCGAAAGGTTTCAACGTCATCTCTCTAGCCCCAGGGCTCCCCCTTTATATATAGGCGGAGGTCCGGGGCTTACATAAGAGTCCGGGTCGGGATAGCAATCCGAGCCCAACTCTCCTTTACTTGTTTCCTAAGTTATACCTCGAGGCGGTTTGCACATACCGCCTCTCACGGCGGGTCTTGGGCCGGCCCTTCCTTGGGCGGCTCTTCTTCTGGGCCTCTTGAGAATGCTCCGGCCCAACTAGCCTATCTTCAATAAAGATCCCCAGAACCCGGCCCTAAACGGGCGGGTCTCACCGAAAGATATTTCCCTGACACCCTCGCTCCTGACCCCCCTATAAATAGAGGAGACCCTGCCGCCCCCGTTCCACCCCGATTTCCCCCTCTCCACGCACCACCTCATCGGAGTTCCACCCGAGCTCCCGAAGCTTCACGAGCTCGTGGCGCCCGACGCCGACGCCCCCAACCCTCCCCGACGCCACCAATCTTCACCAGAGGCTCGCCGCCGTCGCCTGGTCGTCTTCCCCGTCCTCCTCGACCACTGGAGAACTCGCCTGCATCAACTCCGAGTCGTCGCCACCGCCTCGGACATCGCCGGAGTTCCCCACCTCTCTGTAAGTCGCCGGGATCATCTCCAACCATTCGATCTAGACTAACTGCACAGACTAGAAGTTTTATAAAACGAATCGGTACGCGCTAGAGATCGGCCACCGCTCGGTTACTCCCCGCGCCCGCACACCTGGCTAATACGGCTCTGCCACGTAGCTAGTGTCCGTTAGTTAGTTTTTTCCTTTATTTCTGTTTTCTGTTTCAATTACAGAATAGTTATGTTTTTGTTTTTTGCTTTATCTTTTAGGATATTTAGAGTTTTTAGCTCATTCTTTTTGCATTGTGTCACAAATTTATTCTAGTTTCTGTATATATCAAGTTTGACCATGTTTGAAAATTTTAAATTTGAATTCAAACAGATTTGATTTAAATCTTGTTTTGTGAATAACTTGAGTTTGAAAATAGGTTTTTAGTTGATTATTTTTGCTACTAGTCACTAGTGACTTTATTTAACGGTAGGTAGAATTTGAGAATTTTTCGAATATTTTAAATTAGGGTTTCAAGCAAAACAGATTCTGTTTTAGTTCTTTTAGGTTTATTTCTATTTCTTTTGTTTTAAATTGTTTTAAATTATTTTATTTTATATTAGTTGACAAGTTTTACTTTGTTTTCTATTAGTTAACAGTAGTATTTCAATAAGAATTATTTTTATTTTATTTTTTATTTTTACTTGCATGAAAATCAATTCTAGTTAAATCATAACTTGCAAATTGATTTCAATGCTAGTTTAATTTCCTTTTGGAAATATTTTCTCTAACTGTTTTGTAGTTTTATTATTTTGTTAACCATAGTTTAGACCAGAAGCAATTTGTATTATAATTGAAATTGTTTGTGGTTTAACTCTAGGTTAATTTTGGTTAGGCCATAAGAAGTGTTTAATGAAAACTTGTCAATTAGTTCTTTTGTTAAATAAAGGTTTATGAGAAAATACTTTCTGTTATTTATTTGTTTATATTTTTGTTTTCTGTTATTTTAGTATTTTGTTGTTTTTGTTGTTGTTAAGTTTATTAGACAAACACTTATGTTGTTAGTGTGTTGTTTTCATAGTTCTTAGTTGTTCTTCAAAAGTAATTCTTTTGCTAGTAAAATATTTACTAAAATACTTTTGTTAGATTTTGCTTTGTTATTGTTTTGTTGCTTTTGAAAATAGGTTATTTGTAGGGAAAACTACCTTTGGTTGCTGTGATGAAGTTTTGTTGTTTTAACTTTTGTCTTAAGTATTTCCTTCATCACAACACTTTTGTGTTTGGTTTTTGTGTTGCTCTTTGATTGTTGGTATTGATTGCTAGTATGATTGCTTATATGAGTGCAATGTTATTATATAGATTTCATCGGAGAGTGACGAATAGTTCTATCAAGTTATTTCTGAGAGCGATATTTGTCTTCGTCAACAGTACATGCAAGTTCACTTTGATCATCTTACATTACCTATGTTTTATTTGCATTAGAATCAATCTCTCCATCATACATCCAGTAGGATATTGAGCTTGAACTTGTGGTAGTATCATGAGGTAGGAAAAAAAACCAACACCCTGTTACCATTGCCCGGGAAGGGACGTTACTTCACAATTGCTACGCTTTAGTAGACAGGGTTTGGTTGTGAGATTCAGGAGTGTTGTGAGGTTAATTAATTATTTCAAGACCTGCATGATGATCAAGACTTCAAGGACTCAATATACCTCTGGGTGGATTGGACATGCATTTTGGCAGCCTGATATCTATCATGGTTATGCCGGGAATCCTGGTATCTACCTGTGATCATCCCAACGGAATGCCACCCAGGCTCAAAGAGATGGATGGATACTTCAAGGCCGGAAAGCTTACCTGTGCAACCACAAGTCAATATGGGCTCTGGCTTGGTTGACCCTAGTTGTGACTCTGGTAGGTCAGTTGCTACGAGATGTAGAAGAACGGTAGGATTGGATGGGCACTGACTTTCTATCGGAGGATCGCTTTGGAAGACCATGTTTCGATCGTCCCGTTCTCAAACACCAGGCAGTGCGAGGACACAACGGGAGGGATCGATTCTTGCGGGTAAAGTGTACAAACCTCTGCAGAGTGTTAAACTAATCGATTAGCCGTGTCCCCGGTTACGGACAACATGAGCACCGGAGATGATACTATCAGCCAGTCTCAACACAATTAATAAATTATGATGAGTGGGTCTATTAATTATTTTGGGACATGAGAATTGGTTGGTGGAACCATCTCATTAACAACCAACTTTTGTAGTGATATTCCGTTTGACTCCTTTGTTGTAGGGAAAATAAAACTAGCTTTTCTGCAAAAACTCAGACACAGAGCCATAAAGCATTTTATCCTATGGTGATCTTGCCGGTACATTCAATGTACTAACCTACACGGCTACAACGTCTTATGTTGCAGATAATTTTCTACGACGAGTAAGAGTACGATTCAGGGTTACGGTCTACACTCAACCTGCCGTTGGTGTTTATTGGAACTCCACTCCCATTGACTGTTTCCGCTGAGATTTAAGAGGTATATATCAGTTTTGCATTATTTACATGTGATTGCACTTTGATATATACATTGATGTACTGTCTGTGCCAGCATACTGATCCAGGGATGGCACTGACACACAGAGGCTTGACTCGTTTTGAGTCGGGACGCTACAGATAGCATGTCACATCAAAAATTCTGTTTTTATCATTTACCTACTCGAGGACGAGCAGGAATTAAGCTTGGGGATGCTTGATACGTCTCCAACGTATCTATAATTTTTGATTGTTCCATGCTAATATATTATCATTCTAGGATACTTTTTGGGTAATTATTTACCAATTTATAATATTTTTGATCACTAACCTATTGACCCAGTGCCTAGTGCCAGTTGTTGTTTTCTGCATGTTTTTGCCTTTTCAGGTTTACAGTACCAAACGAAGTCCAATTGCCACGAAACTTTTTGATGTTTTTTTCTGGACTATAAGAAGACCTAGAAGCTTCGGAAGGAAGCCAGGAGGTGCACGAGGGCCCCACCACACATCAGGGCGCGCCCTGGGGGGGCTGATATGTGGTGGCCCCCTCGTGTCTCTCCCGATGTCCCTCTTCGGCCTATAAATTCTCTAATATTGCAAAAACCCTGGAGGCAGTCCGAAACCCTTTTTCCGCCGCCGCAAGTCTCTGTTCCGTCGCGAGGCCATCTGGAGCTCCGTTCCGGCACCCTGCCGGAGGGGGGATCGATCACGGAGGGCCTCTTCATCAACCTTGCTGCCCTCACGATGATGTGTGAGTAGTTCACCACAGACCTACAGATCCATAGCTAGTACCTAGATGGAAATCTCTCTCTCTTATGATCTTCAATACAATGATCATCGTATCTTTGCTTTGATCTATCCGATGTAATCCTATTGTGCGATGTGTTTGTTGGGATCCGATGAATTGTGGGTTTATGTTCAGATTATTCGTGGAAAGTATTTGTGATGCCTCTGAATTCTATTATCTCTTAAGTGCATGATCATTATAGCTTCGTAATGCTCTCCGATCTATCGATGTGCTTTGGCCAAGTAGATTGATATTTCATCGGTGGGAGTGGTGCATTGTGGTAGGTTCAACCTGACGAGTTTCTATATCCTAGTGACAAAGTAGGGGACAAGATGCTTCTTTGTGTTGTTGCTACTAAGGATAAAACGATGGGGTTCATTCATATTGTTTGAGTTTACTTTGTCTACATCATGTCATCGTTCTCCAAGCATTACTCTATTTTACTTAATACTCTAGATGCATGCTGGATAGCGGTCGATGAGTGGAGTAATAGTAATAGGTGCAGGCAGGAGTCGGCCTATTTGCTTATGGACGTGATGCCTATATATACATGACCATTGCCGTGAACATCGCATAACTATCCGCTTTTCTATCAATTGCCCAACAGTTATTTGTTTACCCACCGTATGCTGCCTACATGAGAGATGCCACTAGAGAACACTATGGCTTCTGGGTCTATTCACTTATATATTTACAAACGCTATAATTACCTCGCTGCCTTTATTTACTTTTTATTTATTTTGTAATTTATATTTATCAACAATTATCTACACAACTCATTTGCTTGCAAATAACGAGATCAAGGGGATTGACAACCCTCTTGCCCGCGTTGGGTGCAAGTTATTTGTTCATTTGTGTGCAGCCGCTGAAAACGGTTGAGGATCGATATTCCTATTGGTTCGATAAACCTTGGTTTCATAACTGAGGGAAATACTTACCCACTTTGTGCTGCAATTACCCGTTCCTCTTCACGGAAAACCCAACGCAGATCACAAGTATCAAGAGCTTGAAGGCCGAAAAATCCCTGCGGGAGCTGGACTCCGAAGCGATCAAATCCACCAGACATGCCTCTCCAAGCAGATCTTCCACGACCTCCCGATCCCAAGCGTGCGACAGAATCCCTTCCAGGACTAGCGACACTTTATGGCTGAACATCGAATGCACTGCCTGGGCTTGTCGGTTCCATTGCCTGAAGAAAAGCTTGATTCCCCGATGCTCTACCGATGGCCACGCCGCCAGCTTGTTGTGGTCCTTCGAACGGGCAAAAACCACCAGAAAATCCTCTGGCCGATGCACGTGCACCGAAACCCACTCCGGGCCGATGCCGACTACCGAATCCAGCGCCTCCAGAACGAACTCCGGCGAGATGTCGTGCCTGGCGCCGCCCACATAAGCAACCATATCAAATTGAAGGCGACGCTCAAGATCCCTCATTGCCGGGGTGCGACGGACGATGCAGAGCTCCAAAAGTCCGATGTCGACAGGAGCAGGGCTCTCGAGCCGGGGGACGGACAACCTCGGCCAAGCAGGGATGGAAGCCGCAGAGAGGGGGCCGGGGGAGGGGGCGGCAGCGGGGGCGCGGCAGGCTGGCGCGAGGAAGGCGAGCCAAGTCGAGCCACCTTGGCCGCCACCTGACGCCGCAGATCCTCTTCAGGCGAAGGGCTACGCGGCCTCTTGTAGTCCCTGGCTGCGTGACCCGCCTGGCTGCAGCGGAAGCAGACAATGTCGTTGGTGCAGTCCTCCGCTAGTGTCCTTCTTCAAAGTAGCGAAAGCAGAGGCATTCCATCTCCGGCGAGACCTCACGATGAACACAACTAGTCGACGCCTCAGGATGGGGACCCTGGCCGCCTGCCAGTCCGTCCGGACCTTCCAGACCATGGCGCCGGCGCCACAGCTCCTTCATGGATGGCTGAGGCTGTCTCTAGGGTGCCGGTGCTTCGTACCCCTCGTGTTTATTTTTCTGTAAATGGGCTGGGCTGGACTGCTGGAGTAGTAGGCGTCAGCCTGGGCTGGGCTTTCTTCTCAGTCCGCTCCAAGATGGACGGATGATGGGAGAGAACCAAATCGAAACCCTAGCTCCTTGCTGAGGCCCGCCACGCAACAACACGGCACGATGCGGCGGTGGTGCTGCTCCTCCGCCGGCGGCCTCGCCCGCCGCTTCCTCTCCTCCCCCGCCGTCGTCCATGCCCGCCCGCCCTTGCCCTCCCTCCCCTTCCGCCGCGACCACTCCCACTCCCACGCGCCTCTGCCCATCATGAGCTCGCTGCTCCACTCCGCGGCAGCCTCTGCGATCGTCCGGCCTCCGGTGATGGCGATGCAGGTGCGCCACTACGCCATCAAGGGCAGGTCTCGCGCGCCGACCACGCCCACCATCTCCAAAGTCAAGAAATACAAGATGAAGGCCCCCTCGTAGGTTCCCAACTCACCCTCCCTCCACCGCCAGTGCATTGCCTTCATTTCTGGATCTCATGGTGGTGTGCGTGTCAGGTCCATGAAGTTCCGCTTCAGAACGATGAAGGACGGCCAGATCCGCAGGTGGAGGGCCGGCAAGCGCCACAACGCACACCAAAAGGTACAGTGCTCTTCCTCTGCTAGCTGCAGCCCCTTTTCCACAACGTACTCACGTTTCGCTTAAATTGCTCCAGATCCATGTATTTCTAATTGATGACGCTATCAAACTATGCCTTGCAATCTTACGAATGCTAGCCTGCTGTGGACCGCACTGCGATCCTTCCCACACATTTGAATCACTCCTGTTGTATAGATGCATCAATATAGTTAAAAAAGACATTGCTATGGATCTATCTATACCAAAGTGTAGTTGTCACCGAGGTCAAGGGAAAATTAATCTAGTTGATCATCTTAGTAAATAGTAGCAAATGCTAGCCTGCTGTGGCACGTACGGCAATCCTTCCCACACTTTCGAATCACTACTGCTGTATAGATGCATCATGTCTCTCAAATCGCAGAATGGAAGCATATGACGGATAGTCTGCTTGCCTTTCCGCTATTGCTCTGGATCTATCTATACCAAAGTGTAGTTGCCACCGAGGTCAAGACCAAATTAATCTAGTTGATCATCTTATACTAAATAGTAGTAATTCTTCATTCCAGTATAACTTAGCAACTACAGCATCTGTTAATCTTTCCAGTAAAGTTACTTAAAAGCTACACTTTCTCTTATACATTTCAACATAGTCAATCGTGAAATTCAGTAAAACTTTTTCAAACGAAAAAAAAGAATGTCAATAAAATGTGAGATAAGTCTGTTTAACAGACCAAAGTATCAGCTTTGGACCATTTCCCTCCCGAAGGGCCTCTTTGATCCACAGGAATTTCAAAACGCAGAAACAGGAAAAATACAGGATTTAAGTGGCATGCCCACTTGAATCATTAGGATACCAAAGAGTGTTTGATGTCACAGGAAAAACAAAGGAATTGTAAAAAGAGGTTGGAGTGGATGCTAGATTTCTTGTGGAATGTAGTACAAATGATTCCTTAGGAAAAATTCCTGTAGGACCCATTCCTACGAATCAAACGACCAATGTAGGAAATATTGCTAAGGGTTCTAATCCTCCAAAATTCTTATGAAACTCCTTTCAATCAAAGGATCCCTAATCTTTTTATTGGTATATCTACCCCCCCCCCCCCCCCCGACCTAATTAACCTGGGTAATTAGCCCCCTAACCATGATTTATCAGCTGGTTTAGTGGACTAGGCACCAGTTTGGTAGATTAGGCACCGTTTGATCCGGCCAACGAAGTCGTTGACGCACTGTGTGACCAGTTCGTTTGGGCTGCATCCGACTTGGCCGATGCCGACAAGGGCCGCCTTGCCGAGTAGAAGTACTCCCGCATGAACTCGAGGAGGCACAGGCTAGACTTCCACGTGACGGTGTGCCATGCATCCCTGTGCCGGACACCAGGTTGAAATCACCAGTGTCCTTGAGGTGGTGCGTTTTCTGTGTTTTCGGCCGTCCGCTAGAATCGATCGGCTTGACCGTCTAGCTAGCTTCAGCCATTGGCAATCAGTAGATGTGCTGAACAAATCAATCAGCCACCGTGTGCTAGCTGTGTATGTGCACATCTTGTCAACTCTGATGTGCTGTTCTTGCTGGAAGTACTCGGTGCTATTGAGGTTGTGCCAACATAGGCCGCCGCTATAGACGAGCTAGTCAAGGGTGAAGCTGTCCGGCAATGTACTCGACATGCAGCTGCCAGAAGGTCAATGAGGACATCTTGGGGAGTCTCCCCTGTGGCAACTGATAGGGTCATTGACGAGGCTGTGCTCGGTGAAACACGAGATCACCTCCCTCATGGGGACGTAGGGCCGTGGGAGTGGCGGCAGCATCCATACCTTCATCAATTATGGTTTTCGAGGATGATGAGGTAGGCCGACAAATCATGGTTAGAGGTATAATTAACCGGGTTAGTTAGGCTTGGGTGTGTGCGGGCGGGGGGGTAGATGTGCCAAAAAATAGATTAGGGGGTAAACCTCCCGAAGTTGATAGTTTATGGTGTTAAACAGACCTAACTCAACACATGGAGGTTATGGCGTTGTACATATGATTCCAATTTGGACTTCCTCATTGAATTTGCTTGTGATGTACTTATGAACTTGCAGTCCAAGGAAGCAAAACGGAGACTTCGGAAGCCTGCTTTAGTGCATTTAGCTTATGCAAAAGTTATAAAGAAGCTCAACTTCTGCGGCTAGGAAATGGATGAATGCAGGATGGGGATTGGCACATGAAGCTGATCGACGAAATACTGATTGCCAACTGTAATCTTCTTACATTTGTCCTTTGATGCACTGTCATCAGATTTTTGTGCTCTTATCTGTTCACCACCGATGAGCATTTTATGGTATTACCATCTGCTTGTTTTCTGCACAATCTAGTCTAGTTGATAAAGGCTCCCCTGTGTTTTGTTATGCACACGGAGAAGACTCGCCATAGTGATGAACTGATGATGGGCAACCTGCTGCCAGTAAAGAAACTCTTGTGTCCCTTATCCAAGCTTCAGATTCAGTGAGCTTCACAGTTCAATTGTAGAAATTCAGAGGGATTGTTCTGTGCTGTTGTTTTCTCGAATCACATAGTTCACCGCTTTGATTGTATTGTGGTTGTGATTCGGAGATCTTACTGGTGAAATCATCTGTCAAGGTAAACTTTGGGCGGCACAGTGACTTGCATTTGCTGGTAGCTGGGCAACTCTGTGCCATGAGAATAAAGAGCGCCGTTTATTGGCCATATAGAAAGTTATCTTTTGGGATGGAGTTGGTCTAGAAAATTATGCATGAAACTAGAATATAATGGCTTGCATTGTCCAGTCTCATCAGAGACTATGGGCAACAGGGCTTGCATTGTGGTAATGAGATTCTTGTTGTCGTCTGAGCTTTTATCTGCGCATTCGGGCCTCAGGTTTTCCTTTCAGCATGTTCCTCCTTTCCTTTTTATCTTTCTTTGTAACCCTTTTTTAACAGTGCGGCGTGGCCGGATTTCGCCATCAAATCATCATGATGAAAAAGGAGATTGGTGGAACTTGAAGTGATAGATCAAGAGATTCAGAAACAGTTGCCATGCTAGTAAACTACTACCTCCGATCCCTGCAAAAAAAAAAAAAACTACTACCTCCGATCCATAATAAGTGTCGCAATTTCAAACTAACCCAGTTTAAAACTGCGACACTTATTTTGGATCGGAGGTAGTACTAGATAGCTTCAAGAAGCGAGTGAAAACTGCACGCATTGGTAAGCTATATACCTTAAGCTGGGTTCAGTATATTAACCAAGTTATCATCGACAAGTAGTACATACGAATCTGGCCTTGCATGTTCTTTCCCTATCTATAGTGACATGCTCTTCCTTCCAGTAAACATACAAAAGGCACCATAGAAGCTACTACTGACACAAGTAAAAAGTATCATCATCAGCACTGTGTAAGCTTCGACTGCTTGCTTGATTCGTAGCCTTCAGCAGTAGAGGCAGATGATGAATTCTGGATTAGATGTAGTCGCAGAAGCCGGAGCTGAAAGGATCAAACAGCTGCTTCTTGCTGTCATCTTCCTGGATCTTGGTGATGGAGGAGAAGACGTTGAGGACGTCCATGTCCGCGAACAGGTCCAGGTCGCTCTCTTGCTTCAGCTGATGATGATGAACACCAGCACAGTCGACGTCAACGTTGGTGTTGCTACTATTACGAGCTGCTGCGGCCTCCAACGAAGAAGAAGAGGAGGCGGTGATCCTGGCGTTGGCGGCGGAGGAGGAAGAGGACGGGCGGGTTGATCCGGCGAGGGCGTTGCGCTGGGTCGGCCACGGGTGGTTGTGGTCGGAGGTGTAGGTGATGACGAGCATGTTGGGGTCGGTGCGGCTGCGCTCCACCTGCTTCCTCGCCGGGCACCCCTTGGAGCTGCTGCACCGGTAGTAGCCCCTCGGGTACGGCGACCCCTTGATGGGCTTCTGCCCGTACTTCCTCCACGCCCACAGGTCCGACGGCACCACCTCGCCGCTCGTGCTATGCCGGCCGCTCGCCCCCGGCGCCGCCGTCGGCGCCGGGATGCACACCACCTTCTTCGACTGGCTCTTCCTGCACGCACGCACGCAGCATCATTATGGCATGTTTTAACACGCAGTAGCGCCCGTGTGGAAGCTAGATCAGACGGGTGAGAATATGTTAACCTTGGCTTCATCGCAGCAGGCACGCTAGAGTGATGGACGATCGACATGTGCTGCAGGCGGTCGCCTATCTCTGGCCGCGGCGCGACCACCATGTCGCCTTCCCTCTCGATGCCCGGCCGACGAAGCATCCCGGCCAGTGGCTCTGGATGCGGCCGTGTATATGTCGTCGCCGGCGGTGAATGCAGCAGCGAGATCACGTGATGATCAGACGAAGGAGGCCTGGTATTGCCGCCCATCATCATGGCCACCATCCCCAGCTGCTCATCGCCATGGCCGACGACCAGGCCGCCTCCTCCTTCCAGCAGCAGCGAGCTGTACTCCTCCTCCTGGTCGGCAGCCGGGGTTGGCAGCTGATGAGGCGGGTGCAGGCTTGCCCTGACGACATCGGAGAGGTCTCCTTGCTCGCCCGGCGACAGCCAAAACAGGTCACACATGATCAACCGCCGGCCGCCGCCAGCCGATGTCGGTATTGATTCACTGGTGCAGGTTATGATCGATCAAGGCAGCGCCGTGACCTACCATGCATGCATATCATCTATATCTACTCTCAGAGAGAGGAGTCAGCCGAGCGAGCGCTTGTTGTATATATGTGCATGTAGTGGTACAAATGAGTGGAAACTGGAAACCCGGGGCTGACTTTTAACACTAGGAAGGAAAAGTGGCAGCAAAGCTAGACGAAGGTGGTGCTGCCATTATACAAGCGAAAGAGGAGACAACTTATATACTCTAGTAAATACTCCATATTCAAGGCAATTCATTCTCTAGGGAGCATGCATGTAACTATATCTATCTATTGATCACAACATTTAATCGAACGGACTACTGCACATGTCTGCTCACTGATAGAGCCATTGATGGTCTTGTCTTGCACGGTCCAAATCAGCAAGCCCCCATCGACGATAATCGATCCATCGATGGTTGCTATCATTTCAGCGATCGATCCATCTATCTTCTTTTCTTTTTGATCAAAACGGATCTCACAGCCCTCGAATTCAATATCTCTTCTAACTTTTATCTTCTCTTTGCCTTTTTTGTATCCCGCCGATTCCGGACACATCTTTAATCATTTCATGGGTTTCGGCGAGCACTAGCAGCTTGTTAAGCTGGCCGGCGAGGAGGAGGTAGAAATGAGATTCATGGACCTATCCTGGGCTGGGCATCAGCTTTCTGAATTTACTGCCCCATGCATGCAGGCCCTCCGGCTATCACATGACATATGTGGTATTCTCTCCCTCAGGGTTTACAAGGGCCAATATATATATATATATTTCAAGATTTATTTTGACCATTGATTATACCAATACTATATGCATGATATGTATACCACAAAAAAGTGTACCACCAAATTTGTATTTAAAAGAAGTTTATGGTCATATAACTTTTATGGCACACCACATATAGTATTCTCTCGAAACAGGCTTTCGCCCCGCTATATAGATAAAGCAAATGACCATACAACCGAGTATCAATCACAACCATAAAATAAAACTGCTGGGGCCACAACACAAATGCGCCCAAATAAAGAAAGAAGAAACATAAAAGGCCAGCATGGGCAAGCTACGGTGCTGACGTACGGTCAGCGAGCCGGCGCGCAGAGGAGAGCAGAGCATCTATGAAGAGCCCAAGCCGGTCACGGTCCCTCGGTCTAGCGAGCGGATGCCAGTGCTGCAAGAAAGCAAGAAATTTGAAGAACAAGTCAGAAGCACGCCGCAGGAAGACCCGCTCAATCACCATCTTATTGCGAGTAGTCCAAAGGGTCCACGTCATAGCCGCAAAGATAAGCCAGAACAGTCGGCGCTTGCGGCCAACCTGAGTGGCCCTAACCTGCAGAAACTCTGCCAGGTCGCGGGCCTCCCACTCCGGTCCTAAAGCCTCACGAACAAAGCACCAAAGAGCCTGAGCCGAGACACACGAGAACATAATGTGGGTTCCCGTCTCCGGTACGAGGCAAAGGGGGCAGAGACCATTGCCCGGACCATGGCGTTTAAGCACCCCGGTCCCAGATGGTAAGCGATCTCGCAGAAGCTGCCAGACGAAAATCTTGATCTTAAGGGGCAGCGGCGCCTTCCACAATGGGGATAGCCAATGAAGAACCGGCGTCCGGCATAGCGCCTGGTAAGCTGAGCTAATGAAGAATTCTCCCGAAGGAGAGAGACTCCAAGAAACCGTGTCGGGAGCCTGGGACAACGGACGAGGGACTACTTCCCTCAAGTTTGCCCACTCCTGCACCTCCTCCGGACCGAATGAGCGGCGGAACTCAATGTTCCACCCATCATCCACTACGGCCGCCGAAACTAGCACATTCGGATCCACGCAAATCGCAAAGAGCCTCGGAAACCGAGTACGTAGCGTCTCCCCATCAAGCCAGGGGTCCAACCAAAACTGAGTACCATACCCATTGCCAACTGAGAAGCGTACCCCCAACCTAATCTCTTCCTTGATGGCCTGGATAGACTTCCAGAACTGGGATCCAACCGATTGAGAGCAAGCCAAGAGGGGTTGACCCTGCAGGTACTTGGCCTCCACCAGCTGTAGCCACAAACCTCCATCACCCCGCAAGATCCGCCAGACCCAGCGCAGCATGAGGGCCACGTTCATGTGCCGCGAGGCCGGGATGCCTAAGCCACCTCGATCCTTGGGCAAGCAGATGTCGGCCCACTTCACCATATGGTACTTAGGTCGTCCATCCACCGCCTGCCAGAAGAACCTAGCCAGCTCCTTGTCAAAGGAGCCATGCACACCTTCAGGTAAGATGTACATCCCCATCATATACATGGGGAGGCTAGCGAGGTTGGAGCTAATAAGGACCGTTTTGCTTCCTTTAGATGTGAACCTCCCGCACCAGGGCTCCGCACGGGACGCTACTCGTCCCACTAGCGGATCATAACCACTCACCAGGATCCTAGACTCTGACATAGGCATCCCCAAGTAAGATATGGGGAAAGACGCCAGCATACAGTTGAGGTTGTCCGCAATCCGCTGCCGCTCAAGCTCCGAGTAGCCTAGGATCACAACCTCACTCTTGTCAAAGTTAATCTTAAGTCCAGACATTTCCTCAAAGCAGAGTAAAAGGAACTTAAGATTAACAATGTCTGTTGGGGATATAACCCCGTAGTAAGACCCGCCCAGGAGGGGCCGGGTCGTACCTGGCGGCTCATAGCCCCCGACCTGTAAGGTGGGCCGGAAGATGAAGACCAGGCCGCGTGGCGGTTTACTCAATGGGCTAAGGCGGAGGCCCAGAGACAGAAGATGGTAAGAAGACCCGGGTGGTTAAGCCGCCCGGAGACGGCTTGCCCAAGACGGCAAGGCGGCTTAGAGACAGAATAGACTACGTTGTGTAAGACGGTTTACGACGTGTAACCCAGGGCCTTGACCTCCTATATAAAGGCGAGTCCCTGGGGCGGCTTAGACAAGAAACCAAGCTATCGAGAACTAGGTCAAGCAATCCGCTCCCTTGTAATCGATACTCCAATCAATACAACACAAGCAGGACGTAGGCTTTTACCTCTACTGGAGGGGCCGAACCTGGGTAAACTCGTGTCCTTCGTCCCGATCAACCCCTTTGGGTCCACTACCATGGCGTTGGCCTCGAACCTAAGTCTTCGGACATCTGCCGTGTTAAAACCACGACAGTTGGCGCCCACCGTGGGGCTAGCGCTCGGTGGTGTTGAGTTCTCAAAGGGATCTCTCCCAGGGATCGAGGGGTACGCTGTTGGCAGGATGACCAAGAGTCGCCGCGGCCGGCTCTACATCGACGACGCCGGCTGGGGCCCCGAGGCTGACTCCATCGAGTACGGTTTCCGGGTCCCCTTCGGCGGGATTCACGTTTTCATCGGCAAGATCGGCGGGCCCGAACCCGGGCCGGACACCTGCACCAACATCGTCGAGCCGGCCCGACACGTGCAACCCGCCCGACGTGTGCAACCCGCCCGTGCTAAACCGGGCAGGAAGCATATCTTCGTCGGCTTCACTCAGGGCATGGATCTCGAGGGATCTATGTCACAGGAGGAAACTCTCATCTGCTCCGAGGATGGATCTTCGAGCGGAGAGACGGAATCAATCTACCAGCTCCACAATGGCGGGCTCGGGGGCTACGTCGAGCCTTACCCCGAGTCGGAGATCCATGAGCCGGAGGAGTATGAGCCGCCGAACCGCGCTGCCGTTTTCATGGCGGGTTCAGCGGCGGCTCATGGCAGCTCAGCCGCCGGGGCAGCCGGATCTGGGGCTGGCAGGCCGCCGGCTCAGGTTCTTCTGGATCTGATGGGTGAGCTTACAACCCTGATGGCGACTGAGGTCACGGCTGAAAACCAAGCGGCCCGTAATACGGAGATCGCAAGGTTGAAGAACCAGATGACTGAAGTCCAGCAGGAGATTAATGAACTGAAGGCTCAGATGGATGCTGAGGCGGAGCGCCTTAGGGCAGACGCTATCCGTCTTGAGCTGGAACAGCAGTCTGCAGCGGCGGTTCAGCGGATGAGGCACCAATCCCGCTTGCCGGATCAGTATGAAGCGAGGAATCTTTTCAACACGCCGGGAACGGGACAGGACGTGCCTTTGGCCGTAACGCGGATGGCGGAAGTGCCTGGAAGCCGGGCGGCGGTTCAGCATCAGCAGATTAACCCGCCCCGGCGGAACCAGGCTACGCCAACTTCTTTCCCTACACCGCCGGGTCATTATTCTAACCCGGCGGAGAACATGGTGGTGGCGGCAACCCGGCTTGCTGCTATCCCCATCCCCGACGAGTCGCCTTTTGCAGAAGAGGTGCGGAACGCTGTTGGATACCTGCGGACGGCGGTGGCCCAGCAGGAGAAGTATACTTACAGCCGGAGTCGCGTGCACTCAACCCCCATCCCCAGTCGCAGCTACAGTCGGCGTTATGAGTCGCCGGCGGTTTCTAGCAGTGAACGACATCGGAACCCGCCGCGAGCTGATCGGGCGGCTCTGGATGCTCAAGCACTGGTGGATCGGGCGAGAGCACATCGAGAGGCGGCGGCTCTGGCAGCAGCGGTGGCTTATTAGGAACCCACAGTAGCACCCTCCGTCTCAGTCGGAGCGGGGTTAACTTCCAGGGCTGTGGGGGTACCGTGTTTAACGCCGGCTTTGCGGAATGAGCGCCTGCCGAAGGATTTCAAGTCCCTCGCAAGGTGCCCAATTACACGGCTGACTTGCCTCCAGAGGCTTGGATCGAAAGCTATGAGCTGGCCATGGAGATGTTGGATGTTAGTGATGCAGTATGTGCCAAGTACTTCATCATGATGCTGGAAGGGCCGGCTCGCACGTGGTTGAAGGGGTTGCCATCCAACACCATTACTTCCTGGGCCGAGTTGAAGGCGAAATTTATCAAAAATTTCAAAGGGACGTGCAAGCAGCCCATGACGATCGTGGATTTGGATCATTGTGTGCAATAGGCGGATGAGTCAGCTCATCATTGGGTCCGGCGGGTCTCAACCATCATCCACTCTTCAGAACAGATCACGGCGGCTCAAGCGGTTTTGATTCTGGAGAAGAATTGTCACTTTACACCTTTGAAGCAGATGCTTGGCCGGCTCAAGCGCTCGTGTCAAGACATGGGGGAGCTCATGGCGGCTCTCACCAAATATGCAGACTCTGACAACACGAAAGACCCGGGCTCTGATGATGAAAAATCAGGTCAGGGGAAGAGGAGTAACAATGGAAAGGGTCAGCAGCAGAACGCGGCTGGAAACGGCAATTCTGGCAAGCGGAAACACCCGGACGGCGGGTCAGAGCTGGTGGCGAACACCAGCGCCGGAAACAACCGCGCTAAGGGCAACGGGAACTTCAAGCAGCACTTTAACAAGGGTAAAGCTCCTTTCAACTTGGAAGTGATGCTCAATAAACCTTGTCCAGAGCATAGTCAGCCTGATAAGCCGGCAGGCCATACATGGAGGAATTGCAGCATTATGCGACAGTTTCGAGATTACAGCCTTCAACAACATCACAATAACGGTAATGGTCCGTCTGGCGGTTCAGGACCAAGCGGGACAGGGGCCGGCTTTGGTGCTGGCGGCTCAGGACCCGGTTACCAGGGTCAAGGCAATCAAGGAGGACATCAATAGTCTGGCGGTGGAGGCCAGCAGCAGCATAACCAGTCAGGGTACCAGAGTAACCCGAAGCAGCTCAGCGGGGGTCAATATCATGTTTTTACGACCAGCCTTGACAAGCGGGACCAGAAGGTGCGCAAGCGGGCGGTTAATACGGTCATGCCGGCTCTCCCGCAATATTTGAAGTGGTCCGAGTATGACATCACTTGGAGCCGGGCGGATCACCCGCCGCGGGTTGACAACCCGGGGCAGTTAGCTTTGGTGGTTGCCCCCCAAGTAGGTGGATACATGTTCACTAAGGTGCTTATGGATGGTGGCAGCAGCATCAACATCCTGTATTATGATACTTTCAGCCGGATGGGTTTGCTTGACAAGGATCTTAACCCCTCTTCCACAGTGTTTCATGGTGTGGTGCCTGGCAAGTCGGCTTATCCAGTGGGCAAGATTTCTCTGGAGGTAGCTTTTGGTGATGAATACAACTACAGGGTGGAGTCCTTGTGGTTTGAGGTGGTCAAAATTAAAAGTCCATATCATGCTTTATTTGGACGGCCGGCTTATGCCAAGTTCATGGCTAGGCCTTGTTATGTCTACTTACAGCTCAAGATGCCCGGGTTAAGAGGAACGATTACCGTGCATGGTGATCGGAAGACGGCTCTTGAGTGCGAGGAAGGTGATGCAGCTTACGCAGAGTCAAGTTGTGCAGAGGCAGAGCTCAAGTTTTACAAAGAGAGTGTCGACCCGGAGGATATGTCTCCGTTGAAGAAGCCTACTACGGAATCAGAGCCACCCCTCAAGTTTGCGGCGGATGATACCAAGCAGGTGGATTTCACCGAGGGCGACTCATCTCAGCAGTTCACTATCGGGGCTAACATGGACCCCGCATAGGAAAGCACGCTCATCAAATTCATCCGTGAGAATCGGGACATCTTTGCATGGAAGCCGTCTGACATGCCGGGTGTACCGAGAGAATTTGCTGAGCACCACCTTAATGTGGATCCTAAGTTCAAGCCGATCAAGCAATTCCTTCGTCGTTTCAATGAAGAGCGGCGCAAGGCTATTGGAGAAGAGGTGGCCCGGCTCTTAGCGGCAGGGTTCATCGTGGAGGTCTTTCACCCGGAGTGGTTAGCTAACCCGGTGCTAGTGCTTAAGAAGAACGGCACTTGGCGTTTGTGCGTGGATTACACGGATCTTAACAAAGCCTGTCCAGTTGACCCGTTTGCTCTCCCTCGTATTGACCAGATCATTGATGCAACAGCGGGTTGCGAGAGTTTATGCTTCCTGGACGCCTATTCAGGTTATCACCAGATCAAGATGGCAGTCAAAGACCAAGAGAAGACGGCTTTCATCATGCCCTTTGGTGCTTTCTGCTACGTGTCTATGCCTTTTGGGCTCAAGAGTGCCCAGGCGACTTATCAGCGTTGTGTGCAGAACTGTCTTCACAGTCAAATTGGGTGCAATGTTCATGCTTATGTGGATGATATTGTGGTCAAGTCAAGGAAGAAGGAAACTTTGCTGGACGACCTGAAGGAAACTTTCGATAACTTACGGGTTTACAAGATGATGCTTAACCCGGCCAAGTGTGTTTTTGGAGTTCCTGCAGGCAAGCTTTTGGGGTTTCTGGTCTCTGGGCGTGGAATTGAAGCTAACCCAGACAAGATAAAAGCGATCACTTCTTTGTCTGAGCCGGCGTGCATAAACGACGTTCAGCGCCTGGCGGGTCGGATCGCTGCGTTAAGCCGATTCATAAGCCGCCTGGGCGAGAAGGCAATCCCTTTATATCAGATGATGAAGAAAACAGACGATTTCGTCTGGAGCAAGGCGGCGGGTGAGGCGTTTGAGGCGCTCAAAAGGCAGTTGACTGAGCCGCCAGTCTTGGCCGCTCCGGCTGAGAAGGAACCCTTACTCCTCTATGTGGCAGCTAACAACAGGGCAGTCAGTGCTGCGGTTGTTGTGGAGCGCAAGGAGGCAGGGAAGGAATATCCGGTTCAAAGGCCGGTTTACTACGTCAGCGAAGTTTTGATTGAGTCCTAGCAACGGTACCCACATTGGCAGAAACTGATCTATGGGGTATTCATGGCGAATCGAAAGCTGAAGCACTATTTCCTGGGACACCCGATCATAGTGGTTAGCTCTGCCCCGCTGGGAGACATAATTCAAAACAGAGAAGCCACTGGCCGGATTGCTAAGTGGGCATTAGAGCTTGGACCTCTTAATCTGAAGTATGTGCCTCGCACGGCTGTCAAGTCTCAAGCCTTGGTGGACTTTATAAATGACTGGACGGAGTGTCAGTCGCCAGAGGAGAAGCCGGACAACACTTACTGGACGATTCACTTCGACGGGTCTAGACAGTTGGAAGGCTCGGGGGCGGGAGTTGTCTTAACTTCCCCTAAAGGTGATAAGTTCTGTTATGTGCTAAGGCTGATGTTTCCTTGTACTAACAATGCAGCTGAGTACGAGGCTTTGCTTCATGGCCTCCGGGTGGCTAAGGAGATGAACCTAAGCCGGGTTAGATGCCTCGGCGACTCAGACCTCGTGGCTCAGCAAGTTTCAGGCACATGGGACTCCAAAGACCCACGGATGGCGGCTTATCGTTAGGCGGTTGATATCATTGCAGGTCACTTCAAGGGTTACCAGGTGGATCATATTGATCGTCGCAAGAACGAGGCGGCTGATGCATTGTCAAGGCTTGGCTCTCAGCGTAAGCCGGTGCCGCCTAATGTGTTCCTGGACGTGTTGTATCACCCATCAGTTAAGCTACCTTCGGAGGAGGATCTGGCTATACCTGACCCGGAGGGACAGCTGGTGGCGGCTCTGCATGCTATTCCTGATTGGACGTTGCCTTACATGGCGTATCTCGCTCGCGGCGAGTTACCTAAGGACGAGACCTTGGCGAGGCAAATCAGCAGGCGATCAAAGTCCATGACGATCATCAATGGCGAGTTGCATAAGCGCAGCGTTACCGGCGTTTTTCAACGTTGTGTTTCACCCGAGGAAGGCAAGGAGATCTTGAATGAAATCCACGCCGGAGATTGTGGTCATCATGCCGGCTCGAAATCTCTGGTGGCCAAGGCTTTTCGACATGGTTTCTTCTGGCTGACGGCTCATAAGGACGCAGAAAATTTGGTTCGCAAGTGTGATGGATGTCAGAAGTTTGGGCGACGTGCTCACGTGCCGGCTCAGGAATCGCGCATGATCCCAATTACCTGGCCGTTTGCGGTCTGGGGGCTTGATATGGTCGGGCCCTTCAAGAGATCCAAAGATAAGAAGACCCACCTTTTGGTGGCGGTGGACAAGTTTACCAAGTGGGTGGAGGCTGAGCCGGTCGGCAAGTGTGACGCGGCTACGGCGGTTCAGTTTGTCAAAAAACTGATCTATCGTTTTGGTTACCCCCATAGTATCATCACAGATAATGGCACAAACCTATCCAAGGGGGCTATGCAAGCGTTCTGTGAAAGTGAACACATCCGGCTTGACGTCTCGGCTGTGGCTCATCCACAGTCCAACGGTCAAGCGGAGCGTGCTAACCAGGAGATCCTGAGAGGTATCAAGCCCCGGCTTATGGTTCCTCTCCAGAGAATGCCGGGTTGTTGGGTTGAGGAGTTACCGTCAGTTCTATGGAGCATCAATACAACTCCCAACAGATCAACAGGCTATACGCCTTTCTTCATGGTTTACGGCGCAAAGGCCGTGTTACCAAGTGACATACGTCATGACTCGCCACGGGTGGCGCCTTACGTTGAGGCAGATAATGAGACGGCGCGTCAGGACGCGTTAGATGCTCTGGATGAAGAGCGTGATCTGGCGGCGGCTCGATCGGCGATTTATCAACAAGACCTGCGTCGCTATCACAGTCGCAGGGTTAAGACCCGGACGTTTCAAGAAGGCGATTTAGTGTTGCGCCTGATTCAAGATCAGACGGACGCGCACAAGTTGTCTCCTCCATGGGAAGGGCCTTTTGTGGTTAGCAGAAACCTCAACAATGGGTCATACTATCTCATCGACGTACGGGACGAGTCACGCACTTCTGGGCAGGAGACCTACCGGCCGTGGAACATTGCTCATCTGCGGCCTTACTATGCTTAGAGTCATTGACTCCCCCCATGGTATATCATCATTGTATATATCACACATATATATAATAAAGTTGGCATCCCTGCAAGCCGGGGCCTCTGCCGTTTTACGTATCTTACATTGCCCAAAGATAGATACAATCATACGATCATTTGGGGGCTTTCAACCCGCCGGGTTAAGCTTCAACCCCCTTGATCGGCTCTTTAGCCAAAATGGCACCATCAACTGGCGGCTTACGAGACGGCGGCTTACAAGGTGGTGTGCAGGTCGATATCATCGACCAGGTCGTTTGGGGGCTTTCAACCCGCCGGGTTAAGCTTCAACCCTCTCGATCAGGCTTTTCAGCCGCAGTAAGGCCGGGTTATATACCCAAAAGGTTGACTCCGTCAACAAGGTCGTTTGGGGGCTTTCAACCCACCGGGTTAAGCTTCAACCCTCTCGATCAGGCTTTTCAGCCACTATAAGGCGGGTCGTTGACCCAAACGTTGACTCCGTTAACAGAGATCACTAGGGGTGCAGCGAGTTGTGAACTTACCCCCTTTTCCGATCTGCAAGGCCGGGTTATACCTGCCTGTAAGTAGTTGCCGCTTTGCCAGGGGTGCAGCGAGTTCTAAAACTTACCCCCTGCAAGGGCCTCTTACAGCGGCGAGGCAAACTCTCTTATCTGCAAGGCCGGGTTATACCTGCCTGTAAGTAGCTGCCGCTTTGCCAGGGGTGCAGCGAGTTCTAAAACTTACCCCCTGCAAGGGCCTCTTACAGCGGCGAGGCAAACCCTCCCATCTGCTGCGTACTCTCCGCCAAGTGGCCCGTCGTACCCTTGAGGTTCAAACGATGGATTTACGTCACGTGAGAAGTAGCTTATGGGCTCTACGGGTGCTCATACCCTGCTGCGTCTCTTTCTGGTTCGCTGCGCTCTAATCAGTTAATCTCGTCCAGAGACCTTGAGCCGTCTAAAGAGTTAACGGTCAATCTCGTTAGAGACCCTGTACTGTTAAGAGTTCAAGCAGTGAGTCCACCCAGAAGAACTGGCTTATGAGTTTTTTAAGGTTATGCAAGATCTAAAATCTCCGGGTTGTGCTTTTTTAAGTCGCCCTTACGGCAAAACAGAGTTGTTTTGTTTAATCTTTTACAGGGTTTATCTTTTCAGATGAGCCGCCGTGCAAACCGGTATCATAAGCCGGACAAAGTCAAACAAGGCATATATCAAGTCAGGCAAAAGATTTATACGTGCACGATGGCACGGCTCAGACAGAGAATTTTTGCTACGCCTATTACAAAGCTCTCCACGAGAGCCCACAAGGCAACAGACTTAAGTTTTGTACAACTCAGTTTGGCGGCTCAGGCGGCCGAGTTATCAAATTTACAGTGATTAGCTCGATGGCGGGTCATCCTGCGCCGGGTCTTCGACCTCTTCTATCTGAAGATTGTCCACATCCCAGTTGCAGTTTGTTAGAGCTACAAACTGAGCCTCTTCAAATAGAGGAGACGGGTCAATCTGAGGGGCGAAGAGGTGCTTACGACGAGCTGGAGTCAAGTCTCTGGTTTCAAAAGTCGGACCGCGCACTCTCTTGCTGGGCTCGCTGTAAGCCGCCTGGTATGTTGACAGATCAAGTTCATCCGCCAGTGTTGAGGCAAGCACCCTAGAGGCTTTCCTACACTTGGCATAGTCAGCTTCTGTGAACTCTGAGCCATCATCTTTTCTTGATGGAAACCCGTCCATCATTTCATCAGCAGACAGCTCCGGAGCAAAGGCTAGGCACCGGCTCAGCGCGGCCATGGCTCCCTGACGGGCGGCTGATTTTTTGAGCTCTCCAATTTGCTTTGGCAGAGTTGAAAATAGTTCTATGACTCCCTTCATATGCTTGGGGATGCTCTGCTCAGTTAACATCGCCTTTATAGTGCAAAGGGTCCCGCAATACAGTTGCTCCGCCAAAGAGTACACTGCCTTCAATCTCAACAAGCTGTCGGATGAAAATTGGCGGCTCCTTTCGCCTGCAAGGAAGGGTTTGGTGGTGTAAGCCGCCAGCAATGTTATTTAGTATGGAAAGGAAAGTCATTAAGTATTACGTGCTTACCAAAGATAGCAGAAGTCATCCTGGATATGTGGCGTTTCAGAGTTTGCAATTCTTCTGACACAAGCTTTAGCCGCCCTTCCGCATCGTCTGCGCGTTTGGTCAGGGCGGCTTGTTCAGTTTCGGCAGTCTTCCTAAAAAGAGCAAACTCAACTTGCATCTTCTCAAGTTCTTCTATGTCAATCCGCCACTTATTTTCCGCCTCGGACCGAGCGGTTTGTTGTGAAGCAAGATTTCCTCTTAGACTGGTCAGTTCAGACTCAGCCGCCTCTAAGTTATCCTGTATCATACAAGTGCAAAACAGGGTTAAGTCGCCAGGCTGAGCTATTGGAGGATAATTAATGACACAGTTATGCTACAAGTCTCAAGCAGATTGCAAGCAATATACTTGACACTTGGGGGCTAATGTCTGTTTGCTCTTCAAGTCTTTCCTTAAAAGTTCCGGCTCATCTTCGCAAAGGTAAGCCGGCACTTGGGGGTTACACGCGACGCTCTGAAGTCTTTCCTTAAAGTTCCGGCTCATCTCTGCAACGATAAGCCGGCACTTGGGGGCTACAATCGACGCTCTACAGATCTGCAACACAGTCCCGGCTCATCTTCATGAAGATCAGCCGACACTTGGGGGCTACAATCAGTATTTTCAAAGTTTCCAGTGAAATTCCGGTTCATCATTTTATGTTAACCCGGACTTGGGGGCTACCATTGATCACACTCTACAAATTGAGTATCGGCTTACTATCTATACTAACCCGATACTTGGGGGCTACACGTCAAGCTACTTGGAATATGATATGGATTGGAAGACCCGGTCTACTATTTGCAATACTAAACCAGCTCTTGGCGGCTACGTAAGAGTACAAGGAAAAAACAGGCAAAGAGATTACCTCGTATTTTTTCTTCATCAAATTAACAAGCTTGAGTTCCAAGTTCCGGCTTGTTGACAGGCGGTTCAGATAACCAGCATGTAATTCTTCGGCAGTTAGCTTTTCCAACGATGGGAGTTCAAATTCAAACTTCTCAGGCGAAGAAGCTTCAGCCTGGCTGGTATGCCTTGTCAGCACATGAGGTTCAGGGGTTTGATGACCCGGCCCAGTAATGACAACTTCTGGAAGGACCGTGTCTTCAACAACTGTTGAAGGGCTGGGCGGCTTAGGGACATCCCTTGCAGGGTTTTCAGCGGCCGTGTCATGACCTGCCGGCTCAGATGGCTGGTGAGTATCGTCAGGTGCATTCGTCATAATGTCACTGGGCTCAGCATGAGTTAAAGGGGAGGCCGGCTTAGCAAATCCTGGCTCTTGGGCAGTAGGGGCGGCAGTAAACCCGCCCGTCTTCCTTCGTTTCGCTTGGGCCCTGGAAGGCACAGACGATGGTTACATAGAGGTCAAGAGTGTTAAAGCATTTGGTGCAAAAGTAAGAATACGCACTCCGGGTTGATCTTCATTGGAGGCAGTCGAGTCGTCAGAGGAAGGAGGAGAGTCCTGAAGGCAGTTAAGACAATACAAAGCAGAGTAAGGTTACAATGCAAGTTTGATTAAAATTATGTCTCAGTTAAAGAATACCTCAGCCGGCCGTTTCCGTTGAGCCGGAGCATGTGATAACCCGGCCACAAGATCTTCAGAGCCGGCGCTCCGGGTCTGACGTCGGGAGGTGTGCTGTTTCAAAGGAAAATTGGGGTCTAAATGAGCAAGAGGATGAGAAAAGGGGACTTTCCGGATGACCCGCCGTACTCTCTCTGGGGGAAGGTTTTCTGAGTCAGAAGAAATGTAAGTTACCTCAGGGGCGTCTGCATGGCTGGCCTCTGCTTCCTCCTGTGAATGATTGTTGTCAATAAAGTTGCATGAAAAGACGGCCAAGGGAGTCAAGTTCTACCTCTGAGTCGTCAAGCTCAGACGGATCTGGAGTGGCGGCTTTCTTCTTCTTCTTCTGAGCGGGGGCCTTCACCTTTGGTTTCCTCACTGGCGGGTTATACTTCTTTTTCCAGAAGGGGGAGTCGGCCTGTACATAAGCCGTCAATAAAGGTTAAAAGGTGCAAGGCAAATATGATCAATTGAGGGCAAAGAGTTTTACATCTGGAGCTGGATTCTTGGCAGAAAAGGGTTTAAGCCCGGTTTTGTTGCAAACCGATTGCTTTTCACCTAGAAGTCCTTTTACGGTGGAATTGATATCTTCATCAGTCAGAGGGGTGGCATTGAAGCAGAGGGGGTCATTGGGTTCACCCATATATTCATACATAGGCCGGTCACGCCGGCTCAGTGGCAGAATTTTCCAGCTGACCCAGCAGCGGGTTAGATCGACGCCTGTCAAGCCGTTGGCCATTAAGGCTCTGATCTTTGCGAAAGTTGGAGCATATTTTGCTCGTTATGTGGCTGACATCCGGCTTGGGAGGTCTCCGGAATTGGGAAGCCGGGTAGGGCGATAACCCGGCAATGGGTTTTCTCCCTCTGGAGAAATGTCTTTACAATAAAGCCAAGTCTTGTTCCAGTCTTTGGGATGACTTGGCAAAGTAGCTATTGGATATGGCAGATCTCTCCGTCTCTGGATTGTAATGCCCCCAAGCTCTAAACTTGGCCCAGCCGCCATTTCAGTTTGGCGGTTGGCATAATGATAATCATGGAAGAGGTCAACAGACGGCTCTTCTTGCAGATAGACTTCACTCAAGACTTGGAACTGGCAAATGTTGGTGACTGAATTCGGGCCTATGTCTTGAGGATGAAGCTTGAATAAGTGAAGAACATCTCGAAAGAATTTTGACCCGGGAGGGCTGAACCCGCGGAGGATATGATCAGTAAATATGATAACCTCCCCCTCTTTGGGTTCAGGCCTCTTTTCTGACCCTGGCACCCGCCAATGTATAACATCTTTAGCCGGCAACATGCCTGACTCGACAAAGTCAAGCAGAAGTTCTTCGGTGACACCAGAGCAGACCCAATCACAGGATGATGGCGCCCTTGACATAATGGCGGGTTAGGCTGCAGAGGCACAGAGCGTGGCGGGTTAGAAAAACATTAAATGGATAAGGCGTCTGTGGTCAGTATAATGGTGATGAGTTAAGCCGCCGAAGCATATTGATCAAGAGACGCCAAACGTAATGGCGGGTTAGATGGACAAGACGACACTGGAAAATATGACTAAGTACAGAAAAACAGGTTTTGCATATTGTCATATCAGTTGCAAGATCTACGGGCAAAGGAAATGAAATGTATTCATGACCTAAATAACAGTGGAAGAACAAGTGGTCGGCACGCGGTGGAGATGGCTATTCAAATTCAAAAAACAAGTAGACATTGGCATTACAAGTACCACTGCGGCGGACAGACAACATTACGGGATACAAAGTGATGCTAGGGGATTAGTACTACGGGCGCGGTTGAACAGTGATGAAGGCAAGAACACTGACGAACTCGGAAACCCTAATGGGGATAGATGCAGATTCGACAAGGGCTGGAGGAAGTACCTTGTGGATGCGGACGCGCTGGCGAAGAATCTGGTCCCAATCAGGTCGATGCAGCGGTCGGTGATGGGGGCGACGGCGAGGTCCGGTTGACGGAGGCAGAGCTCTGGAGGTGCGGTTGCTCGAAGGAAGAAGACGACAGCGACAGTAGAGGAGGCGAAGAAAGGAAAAAGGGGCACACGTGTCCCTATTTATAAGTTGGAAGGGCAACAGTGCGCGCGAAAATTGGGGAGGCACAGTGATGATTGACCGAGCGTGGCGTCTCGATTTTCGAGATGGCCTTTCAATAAAAAAGATCCGTTATACACGTCATGGAATCTTTACAGGATATCCGATATGACGTCATGGCGGGTTACAAGTTGTCTTTTCAGATGACAGAATATGAAGACTCGCCGCCAAGTGGATTGAAGATTGACATGAGCTGGCTCAAATCAACCTGGGGCCTAATGTTGGGGATATAACCCCGTAGTAAGACCCGCCCAGGAGGGGTCGGGTCGTACCTGGCGGCTCATAGCCCCCGACCTGTAAGGTGGGCCGGAAGATGAAGACCAGGCCGCGTGGCGGTTTACTCAATGGGCTAAGGCGGAGGCCCAGAGACAGAAGATGGTAAGAAGACCCGGGTGGTTAAGCCGCCCGGAGATGGCTTGCCCAAGACGGCAAGGCGGCTTAGAGACAGAATAGACTACGTTGTGTAAGACGGTTTACGACGTGTAACCCAGGGCCTTGACCTCCTATATAAAGGCGAGTCCCTGGGGCGGCTTAGACAAGAAACCAAGCTATCGAGAACTAGGTCAAGCAATCCGCTCCCTTGTAATCGATACTCCAATCAATACAACACAAGCAGGACGTAGGCTTTTACCTCTACTGGAGGGGCCGAACCTGGGTAAACTCGTGTCCTTCGTCCCGATCAACCCCTTTGGGTCCACTACCATGGCGTTGGCCTCGAACCTAAGTCTTCGGACATCTGCCGTGTTAAAACCGCGACAATGTCCAAGTCAGACCCCTCCACCATGATCATGGTATCATCCGCATATTGCAAGTGGGTGACACCCCCTCCGGGGATGAGATGACTAACCACCCCCTTTATGTGGCCGGCCCGCTGGGCCTTATCTAGGATACTAGCAAGGGCATCGACCGCAAGGTTGAAAAGCAAGGAGGAAACATGGCCCCCCTGCTTCACACCTCTGGAGGCCCGGAAGTAGGGACCAACCTCGCCATTGATGTTAATCGCGGTGTTCCCAGATCCGACCATTTGCATGATCCAAGAACACCACCTCTCATCAAAACCTCGGCACTACATAACCATCCTCAAAAAGGACCAATCCAGCCGGTCATAGGCCTTTTGGAAGTCCAATTTAAGGAATACACCCTTATGCCCCCGCGAAGCCACCTCGTGGACAATCTCGTGAACGGCCAAGATCCCATCATGGATCCACCGACCCTTCAAGAACGCAGTTTGGAGGGGGTGTGCAATCCTCTCCGCCACGGGGGATAGGCGGGTCGCGGAAACTTTCGCAAAGATCCGCTCCAACACGTTAATCACCGTGATGGGGCGAAATTGCCTAATATCCGTCGCCCCAACTACTTTGGGGATCAGGGAAATAACACCATAATTTATCCGAGCCATATCCAACGTTCCAATATAGAACTCATGAAACATGGGCATAATGACCGGGCGCGGGACCTCCCAGAATTTCTAGAAGAACACCACTGGAAGGCCATCCGGACCCGGGGCCGAGCTAGCCTTCATCGAGGCAATCGCTTGCCCCACCTCCTCTGGCGAGAAAGGGAGAGTAAGCTCCGCATTCTCGGCATCGGTGACCTGGGCCTCAGGAGGCCAAAAATCCTCGCGGAGGGAGACACCTCCATGCGGCTCAGCCGAAAACAACTCCTTATAAAAGGAGTAAATATGGGAGCAAATATCCTCTGGAAGCTCCAGAAGGACATCTCCATCCCAGAGGCAAGGGATGGCACACTTCCTCCGGCGGCCATTAGCGATCGCCTGGAAGTAAGCAGTATTTGCATCCCCCTTAAGAAGCCAGTTCTGGCCCCCTCGACGTTGCCAAAACAACTCCTCACTCTTGTAAATATCCATGAGCGAGGCCTCGAGGGAGTATCTCCTGATCCAGTCATCCGGAGATAAGCCCGACCCATCAGTGAGCCCGTCCAACACCTTAATCTGATCAAGCAAGGCCCCTTTACGGGCCCTGAGGTCAGCACCAAGGTTTGCCCCCAACCCCTCATGAACTGTCTAGCCATTTTGGCACAGTGGTGCCAGACATCCACAACACAAAAAACCCGGGGCGGGGACGCAACCGCCTCTAACCAGCGGCCACGAACCATCTCAACGAAGCCCGGTTGCTCCAGCCAGAATGCTTCAAAGCGGAAGCGGTAAGATCTAGAAGGGGAACCATCCCTGGAAGAAAACAGCAGTGGAGCATGATCGGAACCAATCCGAGTGACTGCCTTAAGCGAGCACAGCGGGAACATAAGTTCCCACTGGGCCGACACAAAGACCCGATCCAAAACACGCCGGATGGGGTCTGCCTGCTTATTCGTCCACGTGAACCTAGCCCCTACCCGGGCTATCTCACGGAGAGCCAGATCCGCAATGCAATCATTAAATAGACGCATGCGGAACCGGTCAACATTAGGCGAGCTCTTATCTGAGGCCCACCTAATGAGGTTGAAATCCCCGGCCACCACCACCGGGGTGGTGCACCGCTCCACCTTATTCCTCAGCTCGGCAATGAAGTCTCCATCTGTTCTTGAATATATATGGCAAGAACATATAGTATTCATTGATGGTCAAAGTAATCTCATAGTACATATTAGGCCTTACAAACTTGAACAGATGGACTAAGCTCTTCTAAAAATAATAACCCAAAAATGCATGCCCTCCAACTCAAATGAACATAAAATGCCAAGCTAGTGACAATTCGGATTAATTATCACATTATAATTATATGGTGACTACTGGCGGAGCTACACGTACCCCCCACTTACACACACACTCCAACCTTGACAAAATGTTTACTCCCCTCTAGCATTCCTAAGTAGAAAAAGTATAGTCTTTGCCCCCCTCGCCTTTTGCCCCTCCAACATTCCCTGTCTAGCTCCGCCACTGTATAAGTTTGATTGACTTGTGTTTTTCCTCTAGGATTGATGAAGATTTTAAATCTTTTCTCTAATGTTGGAAAATTCTAAAGGATTCTGTCAACTATAATCATATATATGGCCTAATCTAGTCAAAGACATGTATTTCAGTTACAATACTATATTTTGTTGGATTTAACTGTAATATAAATCTTTTATGGCATGGACATGGTCTTAGTTATGGTGCTTTGACAATAAATTTGTAAGCAAACATATTTTCATCTAAAAATACATATATAGTATTTGATGAAAAAATCCAATACTCTCACACGATGTTTTGGATACGACTACTTTTTTCATATACGATCAAGTTCATAAATGACTGGCTTACATTTTAGAAGGGATACAATAACTAGTAATCTTAGGGATGGCAAGAGTGCTCTTTTCTAGTCAGATCTTTGGCACACTACAATCATTCAAACACAATTTCCACACCTATTTTTCTTTGTGATTAATCCTCATATCAGTGTTAATAAGGTGGTCAACGGTGACTTCCTTGATGACTTCAAGTTGAAGCCATCTGTGTGAGCTTGGAGCAGTCAGAATACAAGGCTATGACAAATACTTGGAGCTACATTTGGGGAACATGAAGGTATTCCTCTGCCAAAGCCTACAATGTGATGATTGGTATTAAGCAGGTTCATCCTCATTTCCAATGCATTTGGAAAAACTTTTGTAACCAGAACATAAGGTCTTCTTTTGAATGTTGTGTGATAGACATAACGCAAGCAATCTTTTGAGAAGGAATACTTTTGAGTTGGACAGTTATAATTGTGTTGTACCGAACTGCCAATATGAAGAAACTTTGCACGACATATTTTGGAGTTGCCCCTTTGCTTTGAGATGTTGGGACTTTTTTTGTCCTAACAGATCTCCAAATCTTCCTGTTTGGAAAGCATTTGAAGACATAAAAAATAAATTGAGAGTGTCATTCTTTATGAAAATTGCTACTCTTCCCGCATGGGCAATTTAGATCACAGGAAATAACAATTTTTCCAGAATAGTCAACCATCATTGCAAAGATAGAAGGGTCTATTTCTCTGAGCTAAATCTTTTGAGGCACAAAATATAAAATAAATATGCAGAATCCTACAATGATTGGCTAGATGGCATTTTGTAAATGTATTTCACTATTTTTTCTTTATCTTTTTTGCATTTTCCTTCCAGGCTTATCTCAAGCCTTGTAACTGCTCTTGTACTTCCTGTCGTGGTTTTGTCACGGCAGATGTCCGAAGACCTAGGTTCGAGGCCATCGCTAAGACGGTGGACTCAAAGGGGTTGGTCGAGACGAGGGACACGAGTTTACCCAGGTTCGGCCCCTCAAGAAGAGGTAAAAGCCTACGTCCTGCTTGTGTTGTATTGATTGGAGTATTGATTACAAGGGAGCGGGTTCGCTTGACCTAGTTCTCGATTGATTGGTTTCTTGTCTAAGCCGCCCCAGGGTCTCGCCTTTATATAGGAGGTCAAGGCCCTGGGTTACACGAGTCCCAAACCGACTCACACAACGTAGTCTATCCTGCCTCTAAGCCGCCATGCCATCTTGAGCAAGCCGTCTCCGGGCGACTCAACCGCCCGGGTCTCACACCATCTTCTGTCTCTGGGCCTTCGTCTTGGCCCGCCTGATAAGCCGCCATGCGGCCTGGCCTTCATCTTCTGGCCCACCTTAAGGGTCTTGCTTATGAGCCGCCGGGTATGACCCGGCCCCTCCTGGGCGGGTCTGACCACGGGGTTATATCCCTAACATTAGGCCCCAGGTTGATTTGAGCCTGCTCATGTCAATCTTCCAACTCATTTGGCGGCGAGTCTCACCTTTTATCACCTGAAAAAGAAAACTCATAACCCACCGTGACGTCACGTCGAATATGCTAAAAAGATTCTGTGACGTTTGCAACGGATCCTCTCTTTGAATGGTCGGTCCGAAAATCGAGGCGCCCTCTTTGGTCAATCATCACTGTGCTTCCTCGATTCTCGCGTGCACTGTTGCCATCCTATCTCATAAATAGGGATACGAAAGGGCCCCCTTTCCTCTCTCTGCTGCCACGTCTTCTTCTTCCTCCTTCAAACAGCCGCACCTCCGGAGCTCCGCCGCACCTGACCAGACCTCGCCGTCATCCCCAACGCCGGCCGCTGCATCGACCTAACTTGGACCAGAACTTCGCCAGCCCGTCCGCATCCGCGAGGTACTATTCTCAGCTCCCATTGAATCTGGAGTCATCTCCATTAGGGTCCCCCAAGTTCGTCGGGTTCCTCTAGTGTTCTTCGCTATTCTTCCTAATATAGATTGTAAATGGCCCCTTGAATCTTATATTACTTGTCCATCCATTGCGGTTGCCCTTTTAATGCCAATGCCCACTTGCTTTGGATCTGCATAGCAATCACATCCACATGCTGTCCGCCTGTTTTTCCACTCCCCCCTTTTTAGGTTTTGAATATATTTTCATTTATCTTCATCTGTAGATCTTGCAGTCACGGTTGCAATGTGTGAAACCTGTTTATCCCCACTTACAATATTCTCAGCATTGCCTTGTCCACTTAACCCGCCATTGCATTGCCGGTTCTCTTGATAAAATGCATCGGCAGTTTAACGCTGATCATAGCTGCCTTAGTTATCTGGTATTTCTAACCCGCCACCTTCTGCACTTTCTCACAGTTTAACCCGCCAGCATGTCAAGAGCTCCCTCATCATGCGATTGGGTCGGCTCCGGAGTCACCGAGCAACTTCTACTCGACTTTGTAGAATCGGGTATCCTGCCGGCTCAAGAGGTTATACATTGGCGGGTGCCAGGGCCAGAAATAAGACCTACTCCCAAAGAAGGAGAGGTGGTTGTGTTCACTGATCACCTCCTCCGCGGATTTAGCCCGCCCGGGTCAAAAAAAATTCGGGACGTCCTTCACTTCTACAAGTTTCACCCTCAAGACATAGGTCCAAACTCTGTCACCAACATGTGTCAGTTCTAGGTCTTATGTGAAGTTTACCTGCAAGAAGAGCCATCTGTTGACCTCTTCCGTGATTACCATTACGTCAACCGCCAAACTGAAGTGGCGGCTGGACCAAGTTTAGAGCTTGGTGGCGTTTCTATCCAGAGACGGAGAGACTTGCCCTATCCAGCAGCTATCTTACCAAGTCACCCCAAGGATTGGAACAAGACTTGGTTTTACTGCAAGGACACTTCTCCTGAAGAAGAAAATCCGCTGCCGGGTTACCGTCCTACCCGGCTTTGCAACACCGGAGAGCTCCCAGACCGGATGTCCGCCGCAGAGCGAGGGAAATATGCTCCGGCTTTGGCGAAGATCAGGGCCTTAATGGCCAATGGCTTGACGGGCGTCGACTTAACCCGCTGCTGGGTTAGCTGGAAGGTCTTGCCACTGAGCCGGCGTGACCGACTCATGCACCAATTCACGGGTGAGCCCAATGACACTCTTTGCTTCAACACCACCCCTCTGTCAGAACAAGACATCAACTCCTCCGTCAAAACACTTCTTGGCGAAAAGCAAGCGGTTTGCAACAAAGTTGGGCTGAAACCTTTCTATGTCAAGAACCCGGCTCCAGCTGTAAGAAATCTTTTCCCACAAAATTGGTCATTCTTGTCTTGACCTTTTACCTTGCTCCTTTTAACCTTGTTGGCGGCTTATGCGCATGCCGGCTCTTCTTTATGGAAGAAGAAGTATAATCCTCCTGTGAGGAAGCCTAAGGCAGGTAAAACCCGCGCCCAGAAGAAGAAAACTATCGCTCGGGAACCACCTGAGCTTGACGACTCGGAGGTAGAACTTTGACTCTCTTGGCCGTCTCTTTATGCAATTTATTGACGATAATTATTCACAGGAGGAAACGGAGACAAGCCATGCAGATGCCCCTGAGGTAACTTACATTTCCTCTGACTCAGAAAACTTTCCACCAGAGAGAATACGGCGGGTCATCCGGAAAGTCCCATTTTCTCATCCTCTTGCTTATTTAGACCCCAATTTTCTTTTGAAAAAGCAACAACACAACTCCCGACGTCAGACCCGGAGCGCCGGCTCTGAAGAGCTTTTGACCGGCTTATCAAATTTCCGGCTCCGCGGAAACGGCCGGCTGAGGTACTCTTTTAACTAAGTCCAGTTTTTAGTTTTTTCATTGTAACCTTACTCAGCTTTCATCGTCTTAACCTTCTTTTAGGAGACGCCTCCTTCATCTGGCGACTCTACTGCAACCAAGATGCCTCCTCTGAAGATCAACCCAGAGTGTGCACCTTTGTATCTGCATCATACCTTTTTACCATCCTTGTCCTTTATGTAATAATCTTTTCTGTTTTCCAGGGCTCAAGCAAAACGAAGGAAGACCGGTGGGTCTACCGCTGCTCCTACTACCCAAGAACCGGAGATTACTAAGCCGGACTCCCCTTCAACTCATGCTGAGCCCACTGACGTTATGAAAGATGCGCCTGAAGATACACATCAGCCCTCTAAGCCGGCTGATCATTACATGGCAACTGAAAGTCCTCCAAGGGCCAATCCTAAGCCGCCCAGTCCTTCAACAGTCGTCGAAGACACAGTTCTTCCAGACGTTATCATCACTGGGACGGGTTATCAATCTCCCGAGCCTCATGTACTGACAAAACACACCAGCAAGGCTGAAGCTTCCTCGCCTGAGAAACTTGATTTTGAATTCCCCGTGTTGGAGAAGCTAACTGCAGATGAGTTACATGCTGGTTATCTGAACCGCCTCTCCACAAGCCGTAATATGGAGCTGAAACTTGTTGGACTGATGAAAAAGAAATATGAGGTACTCCTCTCTTGCTTTTCCTTGTACCCTTATGTAGCCCCCAAGAGCTGGTTTAGTATTGCAAATAGTAAACCGGGTCTTCCAATCCTTGTCATAATTCGAATTGCCTAGCTTGTAGCCCCCCAAGTCCGGGTCATTATAAAAATGATGAGCCGGAACTTCACTGTAAACTTGGAAAACACTGTGTGTAGCCCCCAAGTGCCGGCTTAACTTTACGAAGATGAGCCGGAACTTCATTGTAGACTTGGAAAGCGCCATGTGTAGCCCCCAAGTGCCGGCTTAATTTTACGAAGATGAGCCGGAACTTCATTGTAGACTTGGAGAGAAAACACAGACATTAATCCCCAAGTGTCAAGTATATTGCTTGCAATCTGCTTGAGACTTGTAGCATAATAACTTCATCAATCATCTATGAATATCTCAGCCTGGCGACTTAAACCTCCTGAACTGTTTTGTTTCTGTGCAATACAGGATGCCTTGGACGCGGCCGAGTCTAATCTGGCCAGCGTAAAAGAAAACCTTGCTTCGCAACAAACCGCCCGGTCTGAGGCGGAAGAAAAATGGCGGTTTGCCATTAAGGAGCTTGAGAAGGTTCATGCGGACTTTGCTGCCTTCAAAAAGAGTGCTGAATCTACCCAAACTGCCCTGACCAAGCGCACAGACAATGCTGAACGGCAACTCAAGCTTGTATCAGAGGAGCTACAAACCCTGAAGCGCCATATATCCAGGATGACTTCTGCTATCTTTGGTAAGTATTGAAGACTTATAAAATTTCCTTGCCTTGCTTGAAATAATTGTACAGGCGGCTTATAACACCTAATCTTTCCTTGCAGGTCAAAGAAGCCGCCAGCTATCTTCTGACAGCTTGTTGAAGCTTAAAGCAGTATATACCTTGACAGAACAGCTCTACTGCGGGACCCTTTGCACCATCAAGGCGATGTTGACTGAGAAAAGCATCCCCAAATTTATGAAGGGAGTGATAGAACTCTTATCAACTCTGCCCAAGCAGATTGAGGAACTCAAACGATCAGCCGCCAGGAAGGGGGCAATGGCCGCACTAAGCCGGTCCCTGGCCTTTGCTCCTGAACTGACTGCCGAAGAAATGATGGACGACTTTCCATCCAGAAAAGACGACGGCTCAGAATTCACAGAAGCTGACTACGCCAAATGCATGAAGTCCTCCCGGGTGCTCGCATCAACACTCATTAACAAAATTGATCTGTCCTCATACCAGGCGGCTTATGGCGAAGACATCAAACGACTGCGCTGCCCAACCTTTGAAGCCAGGGATTTAGTTCCTGCACGCCGTAAGCCACTCTTTGCTCCTGAAATTGACCCGTCTCCCCTTTTTGACGAGGCCCAGTTTGAAGCTTTAACAAACTGCAACTGGGATGTGGACAACCTTCAGATCGAAGAGGTGGAAGACCCGGCGCAGGATGACCCGCCATCGAGCTGAACACTTGCTCCTGAAACTGATAACCCGGCTTTCTGAGCCGCCGAAACTGGAAGTTGTAGAAAAACTTAAGTCCGTTGTATTTTGTGCTCCCTGGGGAGTTTTGTAATAGGGGTAGAAAAACTTGATTGCCTGAGTCGTGCCATCGCGCACGTATAAATCTTTGCACAACTTGATGCACTTTTATCTGTCTTGTAGTCTGCCCAAGACATCTTTCGTCTTACTTTAACGGCGGCTCATCTTAGGAGACAAACCCTGCAAAGAAAACAGCAGTGTTTTGTACCGTTGTGAGGGCGGCTTGAAAAGCACAACCCGGAGATGTTAAATCTCGTATAGTCTTGCTTTCTTTTTTTGAAAACTCATATGCCGGTTCTTCTGGGTGGATTCGCTACTTGAACTATCAACAGTACAGGGTCTCTAGTGAGAGTGACCGTCAATTGCTTTGAGCGGCTCA
Organism: Elymus sibiricus; assembly: GCA_039707655.1. Lineage (NCBI taxonomy): Eukaryota > Viridiplantae > Streptophyta > Magnoliopsida > Poales > Poaceae > Elymus > Elymus sibiricus. The sequence goes on along the minus strand of CM077663.1, from coordinate 258,646,642 downwards.
GGGTCTCTAGGCGAGATTAACTGATAAGAGCGTAACGAACCAGAGAGAGACGCAGCAGGGCATGAGTACCCCCAGGGCCCATAAGCTACCTCTCACGTGACATAAATCTGTTGTTTGAACCTTAAACAGTGCAGGGTCTTTAAAAGAGTAATTGTTTTAAGAGTACGAACGGGCCACATAGCGGAGAGTCGGCAGCAGATGGGTGAGTTTATCCTCGCTTTCCGTAAGCCGGCCCTCACGTGACAAGAGTCGCCGGTTTAACCTTGACCAGTACAGGGTCTCTAGCGAGAGTGACTGTCAAATACTTTGAACAGCTCAGGGTCTCTAATCGATATTAACTGGCAAGAGTTCGGCGGGTCACCTGGCGGAGCAGCAGTAGCATACAGGCAGGTTTAACTCGAACTTGCGGTGGCTGAAGAGCCGATCAAGAGGGTGTGTAAGCTAAACCCGGCGGGTTGGAAGCCTCCAAATGACCTTGTTGACGGAGTCAACTTTTTGGGTATATGACCCGACCTTACAGTGGCTGAAGAGCCGATCAAATGGGTGTGTAAGCTGAACCCTGGCGGGTTAGAAGCCCCCAAGTGACCTTATGGTTATATCCACTTTTGCATAATCTGAGATATAGAAAATGGCAGAGGCCCCGGCTTGCAGGGATGCCAACTTTATTATATATATGTGATATATACAATGATGATGTACAATGATGAGAGTCGATGACTCAAGTATAGTAAGGCTGTAGATGAGGATATTCCACGGCCGGTGGGTCTCCTGCCCAGAAGTGCGTGACTCGTCTCGCACGTCAATGAGATAGTATGACCCATTGTTGAGATTTCTGCTGATCACAAAGGGTCCTTCCCATGGGGGAGAGAGCTTGTGCGCATCCGTCTGATCTTGAATCAGACGCAACACCAAGTCGCCTTCCTGAAACGTCCGGGTCTTAACTCTGCGGCTATGATAGCGACGCATGTCTTGTTGATAAATCACCGATCGAGCCGCCGCCAGATCACGCTCTTCATCCAAAGCATCTAACGCGTCCTGACACGCTGTCTCATTATCTGTCTCAACGTAAGCCGCCACCCTCGGCGAGTCATGACGTATATCACTTGGTAATACGGCTTCTGCACCATAAACCATGAAGAAAGGCGTATAGCCTGTTGACCTGTTGGGAGTTGTTTTGATGCTCCATAAAACTGATGGTAACTCTTCTACCCAACAACCCGGCGTTCGCTGTAGAGGAACCATAAGCCGGGGCTTGATGCCTCTCAAGATCTCCTGGTTAGCACGCTCCGCCTGACCATTGGATTGTGGATGAGCAACAGCACAGACGTCAAGCCGGATGTGCTCACTTTCACAGAACGCCTGCATAGCCACCTTGGATAGGTTTGTGCCATTGTCCGTGATGATACTGTGAGGGTAACCAAAACGGTAGATCAATTTTTTGACAAACTGAACCGCCGTAGCCGCGTCACACTTGCCGACCGGCTCAGCCTCAACCCACTTGGTAAACTTATCCACCGCCACCAAAAGGTGGGTCTTCTTGTCTTTAGATCTCTTGAAGGGGCCGACCATATCAAGCCCCCAAACCGCAAACGGCCAGGTAATTGGAATCATCCGCAATTCCTGAGCCGGTACGTGAGCACGTCGCTCGAACTTCTGACATCCATCGCACTTGATGACCAAGTTTTCTGCGTCCTTATGAGCCGTCAGCCAGAAGAAACCATGCCGGAAAGCCTTGGCCACCAAAGATTTTGAGCCGGCGTGATGACCACAATCACCGGCGTGAATTTCATTTAAGATCTCCTTACCCTCTTCAGGAGAAACGCAACGCTGGAAAACACCAGTGACACTGCGCTTGTGTAACTCGCCATTGATGATAGTCATGGATTTAGATCGCCTGATGATTTGTCTTGCCAAGGTCTCGTCCTCGGGTAACTCGCCGCGAGTCAAGTACGCTAAGTAAGGCAGCGTCCAGTCAGGGATAGCATGCAGAGCCGCCACAGCTGCCCCTCCGGGTCAAGTATTGCCAAGTCCTCCTCTGAAGGTAACTTAACTGACGGGTGATATAGCACATCCAAGAAAACATTAGGCGGCACCGGCTTACGCTGAGAGCCCAGCCTTGACAATGCATCAGCCGCCTCGTTCTTGCGACGGTCAATATGATCCACCTGATAACCCTTGAAGTGTCCAGCAATGATATCCACCGCCTGACGATAAGCCGCCATCCGTGGGTGTTTGGAATCCCACGTGCCTGAAACTTGCTGAGCCACGAGGTCTGAGTCGCCAAGACATCTAACCCGGCCCAGATTCATCTCCTTAGCCACACGGAGGCCATGAAGTAAAGCCTCATACTCAGCTGCATTGTTAGTGCAGGGAAACATCAACCGTAACACATAACAAAACTTGTCACCTCGAGGGGAAGTTAAGACAACTCCTGCCCCTGACCCTTCTAACTGTCTGGATCCATCAAAGTGAATTGTCCAGTATGTGTTATCCGGCTTCTCCTCGGGCGACTGACACTCTGGCCAGTCGTTTATAAAGTCCACCAAGGCTTGAGACTTGACAGCCGTGCGAGGCACATATTTCAGATTAAGAGGCCCAAGCTCCAATGCCCACTTAGCAATCCTGCCAGTGGCTTCTCTGTTTTGAATTATGTCACCCAACGGGGCAGAGCTAACCACGGTGATCTGGTGTCCCAAGAAGTAATGCTTCAACTTGCGATTCGCCATGAACACCCCATATATTAGTTTTTGCCAATGTGGGTACCTTTGCTTGGATTCTATCAGGACTTCACTGACGTAGTAAACCGGCCTCTGAACCGGGTATTCCTTCCCTGCCTCCTTACGCTCCACAACAATCGCGGCGCTGACTACCCTCTTGTTAGCCGCCACATAGAGGAGCAAGGGTTCCTTCTCAGCCGGAGCGGCCAAGACCGGCGGCTCAACCAGCTGCTTCTTGAGCGCCTCAAACGCTTCACCCGCCACCTTACTCCAGACAAAATTGTCTGTTTTCTTCATCATCTGATACAGAGGAATAGCCTTCTCACCTAGGTGGCTTATGAACCAGCTTAATGCAGTGATCCGACCCGCCAGGCGCTGAACGTCATTGATGCACGCCGGCTCAGACAGGGAGGTAATAGCCTTTATCTTGTCCGGATTAGCTTCAATACCACGCTCGGAGACCAGAAACCCCAAGAGCTTGCCTGCAGGTACACCGAAAACACATTTTGCCGGGTTAAGCATCATCTTGTAATCCCGCAAATTATCGAACGTTTCCTTCAGGTCGTCAAGTAGAGTTTCCTTCTTCCTTGACTTGACCACAATATCAGCCACATAAGCATGAACATTGCGCCCAATTTGACCATGAAGACAGTTCTGCACACAACGATGGTAAGTCGCCTGGGCACTCTTGAGCCCGAAAAGCATAGACACATAGCAGAAAGCACCAAAAGGCGTAATGAAAGCCGTCTTCTCTTGGTCTTTAACTGCCATCTTGATCTGATGATACCCTGAATAAGCGTCCATGAAGCATAAACTCTCACAACTCGCCGTTGCATCAATAATCTGGTCGATATGGGGGAGAGAAAACGGGTCAACTGGACAGGCCTTGTTAAGGCCCGTGTAATCCAAACACATATGCCACGTGCCATTCTTTTTAAGCACTAGCACCGGGTTAGCTAACCACTCCGGGTGAAAAACTTCAACGATGAACCCTGTTGCCAAGAGCCGGGCCACCTCTTCTCCAATAGCCTTACGCCTCTCCTCATTGAACCGCCGGAGGAACTGTTTGACCGGCTTAAACTTAGGATCCACATTAAGGTGGTGCTTAGCGAATTCTCTCGGTACACCCGGCATGTCAGAAGGCTTCCATGCAAAGATGTCCCGATTCTCACGGATGAATTCGATGAGCGCGCTTTCCTATGCGGGGTCCATGTTAGCCCCAATAGTGAACTGCTGTGATGAGTCGCCCGGCGTAAAGTCCACCAACTTAGTATCTTCTGCCACAAACTTGAGGGGCAGCTCAGATTCCGTGTTAGGCTTCTTCAGTGGAGTCATATCTTCCGGGTCAACGTTCTCCTTATAAAACTTGAGCTCTGCCTCAGCACAACTTGACTCTGTGTAAGCTGCGTCACCTTCCTCACACTCAAGAGCCGTCTTCCGATCACCATGCACGGTAATCGTCCCGTTCAACCCGGGCATCTTGAGCTGCAAGTAAATATAGCAAGGCCTAGCCATAAACTTGGCATAAGCCGGCCGTCCAAACAGAGCGTGGTATGGGCTCTTGATTTTGACCACCTCAAACCACAAAGACTCCACCCTGTAGTTGAATTCATCACCAAAGGCTACCTCCAAAGAAATCTTTCCCACTGGATAAGCTGATTTTCCGGGTACCACTCCGTGAAAAACTGTTGAGGAAGGTTTAAGATCCTTGTCAAGCAAACCCATCCGGCGGAAAGTGTCATAGTACAAGATGTTGATGCTGCTGCCACCATCCATAAGTACCTTAGTGAACACGTATCCTCCCACTTGGGGGGCAACTACCAAAGCCAGCTGCCCCGGGTTATCAACACGAGGCGGGTGATCCTCCCGGCTCCAAGTAATGTCATATTCAGATCACTTCAAATACTGCGGGAGAGCCGGCATGACTGCATTAACCGCCCGCTTGCGCACCTTTCGGTCTCGCTTGTCAAGGCTAGTTGTAAAAACATGATACTGACCCCCGCTGAGCTGCTTCGGGTTACTCTGGTACCCCGACTGGTTATTCTGCTGCTGGCCTCCACCGCCAGACTGTTGATTATGACCTCCATGGTTGCCTTGACCCTGGTAACCGGATCCCGAGCCGCCAGCACCAAAGCCGGCTCCTGATCCGCCCGGCCCTGAGCCGCCTGACGGACCATTACCGTTATTACGATGCTGTTGAAGGCTGTAATCCCGAAACTGCCGCATAATACTGCAATCCCTCCATGTATGGCCTGTCGGCTTATCAGGCCGGCTGTCCTCTGGACAAGGTTTATTGAGCATCTCTTCCAGGTTGAAAGAAGCTTTGCCCTTGTTAAAGGGTGGCCTGAAATTCCCATTGCCCTTAGCACGATTGTTCCCAGCGCTGGTGTTCGCCACCAATTCTGACCCACCATCCGGGTTCTTCCGCTTGCCCGGGTTGCTATTTCCGGCCGCGTTTTGCTGTTGACCCTTGCCATTGTTACCTTTCTTCCCCTGACCTGATTTCTCGTCATCAGAGCCTGGGTCTTTCATGTTGTCAGAGTCTGCATACTTGGTGAGAGCCGCCATGAGCTCCCCCATGTCTTGGCATGAGCGTTTGAGCCGGTCAAGCTTCTGCTTCAGCGGTGTAAAATGGCAATTCTTCTCCAGAATCAAAACTGCTTGAGCCGCCGTAATCTGTTCAGAAGAGTGGATGATGGTTGAGACCCGCCGGACCCAGTGATGAGCCGACTCGTCATCACGCTGCACACAATGGTCCAAATCCACAATCGTCATGGGCTGCTTGCACGTTCCTTGGAAATTTTTGATGAATTTCGCCTTTAATTCAGACCAGGAATTAATGGTGTTGGGTGGCAAGCCCTTCAACCACGTGCGAGCCGGCCCTTCCAGCATCATGATAAAATATTTGGCACATACTGCGTCACTGACGTCTAACATCTCCATGGCCAGCTCATAGCTTTCGATCCAAGCCTCTGGAGGTAGGTCCGCAGTATAATTGCACACGTTCCTTGGAAATTTTTGATGAATTTCGCCTTTAATTCAGACCAGGAATTAATGGTGTTGGGTGGCAAGCCCTTCAACCACGTGCGAGCCGGCCCTTCCAGCATCATGATAAAATATTTGGCACATACTGCGTCACTGACGTCTAACATCTCCATGGCCAGCTCATAGCTTTCGATCCAAGCCTCTGGAGGTAGGTCCGCAGTATAATTGGGCACCTTGCGAGGACCCTTAAAATCCTTCGGTAGACGCTCGTTCCTCAGAGCCGGCGCTAAACACGGCACTCCCACAGCCCCGGAGGTTAATCCTGCCCCTACTGAGACAGAAGGTGCAACTGTGGGTTCCTAATGAGCCGCCGCCGCCGCCAGAGCCGCCGCTTCTCGTTGTGCCCTTGCTCGATCCACCAGCGCCTGAGCATCCAGAGCCGCCCGATCGACTCGCGGCGGGTTCCGATGTCGTTCACTGCTAGAAACCACCGGTGACTCATAGCGCCGGCTGTTGCGGCTGGGGATGGGGGTTGAATGCACGCGACTCCGGCTATAAGTGTATTTCTCCTGCTGGGCAACCGCCGTCCGCAGGTATCCAATAGCGTTCCGCACCTCCTCTGCAAAAGGCGCCTCGTCGGGGATGGGAATTGTGTCAAGCCTGGTGGCCGCCGCCACCATGTTCTCCGTTGGGTTAGAATAATGACCCGGTGGCGTCGGAAAAAACTGTGGCGGGTTTTGGTTCCGTCGGGGCGGGTCTGGCTGCTGATGCTGAACCGCCGCCCGGCTTCCAGGTACTTCCGCCGTCCGGGTTACGGTCAAAGGCACATTCCGTCCCGTCCCTGGCGTGTTAAAAAGATTTCTGGCTTCATATTGATTCGGCAGGCGGGATTGATGCCTCATCCGATGAACCGCCGTTGCAGGCTGCTGCTCTAGCTCAAGGCGGAAAGCATCCGCCCTAAGGCGCTCCGCCTCAGCATCCACCTGGGCCTTCAGCGCGTTGATTTCCTGTTGGACTCCGGCCATCTGGTTCTTCAACCTCGTGATCTCCGCGTTGCAGGCCACTTGGTTTTCAGCAGTGACCTCGGTTTCCATCAGGGTTGTAAGCTTGTTCATCAGATCCAAGAGAACCTGAGCCGGCGGCCTGCTAGCTCCTGACCCGGTCGCGCCGGCGGCTGTGCTGCTAGGGGCCGGTGTTGAACCCGCCATGAATACGGCAGCGCGGCTCGACGGCTCGTAATCCTCCGGCTCATGATACTCTGACTCAGGGTAAGGCTCGATGTAGCCCCCGAGCCCACCGTTATGAAGATGATAGATCGATTCCGTCTCTCCGCTGGAGGACCCATCCTCTGAGCAGATGAGAGTTTCTTCCCGAGACATAGAGCCTTCAAGCTCCATGCCCTGGGTGAAGCCGACGAAGACATGCTTCCTGCCCGGGTTAGCACGGGCGGGTCGCACGCGTCGGGCGGGTTGCTCGCGCCGGGCCGGCTCGACGATGTCGGTGCAGATGTCCGACCCGGGTTCAGATCTGCCGATCTTGCCGATGAAGACGTGGATTCCGCCGAAGGGGACCCGGAACCCGTACTCAATTGAGTCGGCCTCGGGGCCCCAGCCGGCGTCGTCGATGTAGAGCCGGTCGCGGCGACTCTTGGTCATCCTGCCAACAGCGTACCCCTCGATCCTTGGGAGAGAACCCTTTGAGAACTCAACACCACCGAGCGCTAGCCCCACGGTGGGCGCCAACTGTCGTGGTTTTGTCACGGCAGATGTCCGAAGACTTAGGTTCGAGGCCATCGCTAAGACGGTGGACTCAAAGGGGTTGGTCGAGATGAGGGACACGAGTTTACCCAGGTTCGGCCCCTCAAGAAGAGGTAAAAGCCTACGTCTTGCTTGTGTTGTATTGATTGGAGTATCGATTACAAGGGAGCGGGTTCGCTTGACCTAGTTCTCGATTGATTGGTTTCTTGTCTAAGCCGCCCCAGGGTCTCGCCTTTATATAGGAGGTCAAGGCCCTGGGTTACACGAGTCCCAAACCGACTCACACAACGTAGTCTATCCTGCCTCTAAGCCGCCTTGCCATCTTGAGCAAGTCGTCTCTGGGCGGCTCAACCGCCCGGGTCTCACACCATCTTCTGTCTCTGGCCCTTCGTCTTGGCCCGCTTGATAAGCCGCCATGCGGCCTGGCCTTCATCTTCCGGCCCACCTTAAGGGTCTTGCTTATGAGCCGCCGGGTATGACCCGGCCCCTCCTGGGCGGGTCTTACCACGGGGTTATATCCCCAACACTTCCAATTGCAGTGGGGTTTTACCCTACTGTTTGTAGTTAAAAAAAGTAAAGTTCAAGAAGCATAAAAAAACTTTCGATTTAGGATCTACTCCTATGTAACTAGCTAGGCTAGAGGTGGAGAGGCACCATGAAAGAAATAACATGGAAGGAGCACAACAAGATTCTTATTTCCAATGTATAAACGACAAGTTGGCTAGAATGAATTTATAGTGAAATTAAGCAAATAGCAAGAAATGACGGTCGAACCATCGATCGAGAGCCTGTGAGTGCATGGACTGTTACACATACTTTCTTGCCCCGAGAAAAGAGGGCGATGCCTGATATCACTGATTCGCCCCTAATTATCCATGACCGAAAGCTACATCACAAAATCAACCACCAAATTTGCTATAGTAGTTCTAGTAGTATACAGTTAATTTGTTGATGATTTCAGCGGGCAAAGTACGTAATGGTTCCATTGGTTTGCAAAGGAGTCATGTCAACGCCTGATTGGTGAACAAGCTAATTAATTCACTACTTACCCGCAAAAATAAAAATAAATCACTACTAGATAGCTGGTTAGTCAACCATCAAGTCGTCAACACGCATCCTATCCTATCCTAAATCAATTATCAATTCCAACAAAGTATGTCCATCGGTCCACTGCATCGATTGCACTACCTCCGTCTCGATTTAATAGGCCCTTCCCAGTGCTTCATGGTGGACAGGTACTAAGCATGCCATATAAGCGAAAAATGACATGGCACAACAATTAAGGAGGAAAGAGAGCACCTTGGTGACCCCAGAAAGAACCAATGCCATGCACGTGAACCTAGGCAAACCACTTAAATGGAAGAAGATGATCAATGTATGAAAGACTTTAGATGCTAAATCATTAAATAGAGTGAGCTTAGCAACAACAAGTTAAGCACCTATGCATTGGGGAGTTGAGTTGCTAAACTATTTAATGCTTAGCACCTCATCTAAGCATCTTTGCATTGGAAGCAGCCTTAGTCTTCATCATATTTCAGGTCAAAGTTTAATCACATATTTAACTAACAAAATGTTAATGCATGTCATAAAAAGTTACTCCCTCCGTTCCAAAATAAGTGACTCACCTTTGTACTAACTTTGTACTAAAGCTAGTATAAAGTTGAGTCACTTATTTTGCGACGGATCACGGATGGAGTATATCACTACTAGGAGAAAGCCTACTAGTAGCGCTTGAAATACCTATAGCAGTAGCGCTGGGTCCAGCGCTACTGCTAACGCGCTACAGCTAAGTTGTAACAGTAGCGCTGGTTGGTGCAGCGCTACTGCTAAGTATGGTTAGCAGTAGCGTTGCGCTGACCTCGTGCATCCGCAGTATCCGTGGCACACCTGGCCTGAGGTGTACCCGTAACCGAGATAGTCGTGCACCGTCGTCATCAGCGCGGCTCTCATATAGAAATACTCTCCTTTGCTGGCGTCCCATGTCCATGCCGGTGTTTTCCATAACGTGTCTAGCTCCTCTTTCAGAAGCCCCATATACAGGTTAATATTATTTCCCGGTTGTTTCGGCCCTTGAACCAGCTTGCTCATGTGTATGTACTTTGTCTTCATGCACTTCCATGGGGGGAGGTTGTACATCCATACAAAGACGGGCCATGTGCTGTGGTTGGTGTTTTGGTTTCCAAACGGATTCATGCCATCAGTACTCGCACCAAGCACGATGTTCCTTGGATCTTCTGCAGCAAATCCATATACGGCGTTGAATGCTCTCCACTGGCTACCATCTACGAGGTGTCTCAGCTTCGGATCATCTCCATCGTCGGGCTTCTTCCTCTCCGCGTGCCAGCGCATGAGCTTTGCTTCCTTAGGATCTACGAAATACCGCTGCAGACGGGGAGTGATCGGAAAGTACCATACAACTTTCTGAGGAGCTTTCTTTCCTGCCTTCTTGTATCGAGAAGCATTGCACACTGGACAGCTGGTTTTTTCCGCGTGCTCCCCCCGATAAATGATGCAATCGTTGATGCATGCGTGGTACCTAATGTGCGGCAAATCAAAAGGGCAAACGATTTTCTTGGCCTCATCGACACTAGTAGGACACAGGTTCCCCGCGGGAAGAACTTTATTATGTAGATACTTCAAATGCTCATCGAGGCTTTTGTCTGTCCATTTGTTTTTGGCCTTCGTCTTTAGAAGTTCGAGCGTGAAACTCAAGCGGGTCACCTCGGGATCGCAACCGTCATACAATGGAGTCTTCGAGTCTACTTGAAGTTGCACCAGCTTGGCCTCCTCTCTAGAAGCAGCTCTCTCGCTAGTCGTACTCTTGCGAATGAGGTCTTGAACATGAGGGTCCTACACGACTGCACTTAGTAGCGTCGAAGACTGTGGCGTGACCGCCGCCTCTTCTCCGCCATGTCCGGACTCTTCTTCGCCGTGTCCGGAATCTTCTTCGCCGCCGTCATTTAACTCTTCCCCGCCGCCATGTCCGGCGCCATCGTCTTCGTGTCGATCGGTCATCTCTTCGTCTAGCCCCATGTCGTTATTCCCTGCCATGTGGACGTCCTCATCATCATCATCTTCACTTATCCACCGAGTATAGCCATCCATGAAACCATTCATCAGCAGGTGCGCGTTCAACCTGCCACGATCAAAAGGGTCCAAAAGGACTCCTTCTTTGCATCTTGTACACGGACATCTAATCCTAGTCCGATTATTTGCATACATGTCCATCACCGCGGATTGCATGTATCGCTCCACCTTCCATCCACTCACCTTCATGACCGACTGCATGCACGGTATAACAAGCAAAAGGGTTATAAACAAAATGCATGCATGCATCAAAGTCATATAAAAATTTGGCATGACCTTGCCTAAAAATAGGACATATCGAGTTTGCTCGAAATTCATCGAAACGGAAATAAATCGACATTTCGGCAAAACATAAGCAACTCGGGGGCATGTCACTTGCACAAATCTCTCCATATCCCAAACACACATATTCCCATTCTTGAAATGAATAACTTTTTACTCACCTATCTCCCGAGAGAGACCGATCGACCGGATGAGGCCTTTCACTACCTATAGGGATCGAAAGTGTGGATGGCTACATAGCTAGCTAGATCTAGTTGTTGGGGAGGAGAGATGAATCTAGGTAACTAATCGAGAGGGAGAGAGATGAGCTAGCTAGATCTATATCTAATGGAATGGAGGGAGAGCCAAATAAATGAGGTAGGGGGGCATTTATGGAGCTAGCTAGAGATGAGAAGGCCATTTATGGAGAAGAGTTATGGTGGAGGGGGGCATTAATGGGGAGAGAAGAGAGGTAGGAGGAAGAGAGAAGAAGGGCAACAATGGTGAGGAGAGAGGGGAAAGGAGGGGGAGAGAGGGCAAAGGGGGGAGGAGGGGGAGGGGTGAAAAGGTGGCACCAGCCACGCCTAGCAGTAGCGCTGTTTTTCAGAAAGCGCTACTGCTATGTTACTTAGTAGTAGCGCTTTCCAGAAAGAGCGCTACTATTAAGTGGGGCCCATTAGCAGTAGCGGTTCCACGAAAAAAAGCGCTACTGCTAAAATCTTAGTAGTAGCGCTGTATTCTGGACAGCGCTGCTACTACCAATAGTGTCGGTGGGCTCGTCGGGTCCCGCTTAGCAGTAGCGCTCTTTATGTTTCCAGCGCTACTGCTAAGTCTTTACTTGTAGCGCTGCCGAAATCCAGCGCTACTGGTAATTACCAGCAACGCCTGTTACTTTCCAGCGCTACTGATAGTGTCCTGCCTATAAGGTTTCTCCTAGTAGTGTATGGCTTGATTGGTATTCAAAAATAGTTTTCAATTATATTATTTTTTGCTACACATAAGAGCATCTACAACCGGACGCCTCAAACGACCCCTCATACGCCTGCGGGCACGCCCGGTCTGACTGAACAGGAGAGAGAAGGAAAAAAGTGACCCAACCGGACCCCTCATATCATCCCTATACGTCCGGGCTGTCCGCGAACCCTCATATCCATCTCAAATATAGGGAGGGTATGAGTCGCAGACGCGCCCGGGCGCGCCCGGTCAGTCCGCCACGTAGGATGCGACCCCATCCCGGATCACGTTTTCTTTTTCTTTATTCATTCTTTTCTTTCTCTCATTCTCCCCATCAATCACGTGCAAGTAACCGGATATGAGAAAGAAAATGAGGAGTGTGGCTGCGTGAACGGACAAATAGGGGACACGCCCGGTCACTGACCGGGCGCGTCCGCGGGCGTTTGAGGGGCCGGATTTGCAAGTTCCGGCTGGCTTTAGATGCTTTAACTTATAATTTATTGGTTAAAATCATGGAGAAAACATGACCTAAAACACTGACGGGGCTAGTAAAACCAGCTGGACAGATCTAGCAATAGCATAGCTGGTCGTATTATAATGGGAGATTAACATGGTCACATTCAGACTGACAGCTACACGCACCACGAGAACAGAGGCGGGGCGGGATGATTTGAGACGGACTTGATCGTCGACGGGGGCTCGGGAGTTGCGCCATGCATGATTGGTTGACGACGATGCGTATGCTTGTGGCGAGATGGATTCGACGAGACGTTTCGAGGGACAGAAAAGATTGGATGGCATAGGCCGGCCGCCCGCCCGGCTTTTTACCACTTGGATGGAGCCGCACCGGCCCCCATCAATCCGTCGCTTCGCCTTAGCCCATCCATCCATCCATCCATGGACGATCGAGTTCGTGCGCACACTCACTCGCTCGATCGACGGTCTAGTAGCTAGCGAGCGAGCTATAAGCTGTGCAGAAGAATCTGAACTACTAGTAGCTAATGATTGTTCCCCGTGTATTTCCTCTTTTCCGGCCGGCACGTACGTGGTGGATCGAATGATCGTTTGATGGAGGGGTAGCATAGCTTGCTGCATGTGGCCGATGGAGTGGTCCTGATGAATTAAGCTTAGCTACGGGGTTGCAGAGCTGGATTTTCTTTTTTTTAAGAAAATCACAAGCTTTATTCATTTGTAACGACCATTATATTTCCTCTTTTCCGGTCGGCACGTACGTGGTGGATCGATGATCGTTTGATGGATCGGTAGCATAGCTTGCTGCATGTGGCCGATGGAGTGGCCCTGATGAATTAAGCTTAGCTATTGGGTTGCAGAGCTGGATTTTTTTTTTTGAAGAAAATCACAAGCTTTATTCATTTGTAACGACCATTATATTTCCTCTTTTCCGGCCAGCACGTACGTGGTGGATCGATGATCGTTTGATGGATCGGTAGCATAGCTTGCTGCATGTGGCCGATGGAGTGGCCCTGATGAATTAAGCTTAGCTATGGGGTTGCAGAGTTGGATTTTTTTTTGAAGAAAATCACAAGCTTTATTCATTTGTAACGACCATTATATTTCCTCTTTTCCGGCCGGCACGTACGTGGTGGATCGATGATCATTTGATGGATCGGTAGCATAGCTTGCTGCATGTGGCCGATGGAGTGGCCCTGATGAATTAAGCTTAGCTATGGGGTTGCAGAGCTGGATTTTTTTTTTGAAGAAAATCACAAGCTTTATTCATTTGTAACGACCATTATATTTCCTCTTTTCCGGCCGGCACGTATGTGGTGGATCGATGATCGTTTGATGGATCGGTAGCATAGCTTGCTGCATGTGGTCGATGAATTGGCCCTGATGAATTAAGCTTAGCTATGGGGTTGCAGAGCTGGATTTTTTTTTGAAAAAAATCACAAGCTTTATTCATTTGTAACGACCATTATATTTCCTCTTTTCCGGCCGGCACGTACGTGGTGGATCGATGATCGTTTGATGGATCGGTAGCATAGCTTGCTGCATGTGGCCGATGGAGTGGCCCTGATGAATTAAGCTTAGCTATGGGGTTGCAGAGCTGGATTTTTTAAAAGAAAATCACAAGCTTTATTCATTTGTAACGACCATTACATCGCTTATGAGGATCGGTACAATGTCATTTTAACGGCTCCTCAAAGTCTCGAACCAATCAAAAATCAAAGAAAATCTTGCTAGTCTAGCAAACTCGTGAGCATTTTTATTTACTTCTCTATTACAATGCTTGAACCCAAAAATAGAAAAATCACAAGCAAAACGAAACAATCGTCAAAGACTGCCGTCGCGGCTTACCGTCCTCCATTCTTCATGGTATCAATCACCTCCAGGCTGTCCGAATCAATAATAATACGATTGGATCCCATCATTTGCGTAAGCAATAGACCGAATTTGAGGGTCAAAACTTCAGCCATCAAGACATCCGTGCACCAGTCTATCTTTCCATTCCCCAATGATGAATCTGCCATTGTCATCTCTTAGGACCGTCCCAATCATACCCCTAGGTAGGTCATGATTAAAAGAAATTTCAACATTAAGTTTAACAAAAACTCACGGAAGGACAGACCAACCCCCTCATTTCATGGAAAACTTTGAAGAGGAAGCAGAAACAAGATTGGTCGTAAGAGCACCGTGCACATTTTGAGTTGTCTTCTTGTGAATCAAGTTATGTCTTTTCCACCGCAGATACTAGAGTGAGATGGCAATCATTTCACACACATTGTGATTACCCATGATACACGAATCCCGTTCCGGCAGAACAAGTAAATGCTCCAGCACCGGCTCATTAGCACGACTACTTCATAGGCTTTATAAATAATATCATCCATCCCCATCCATCTGCAAACCTCCCTTGCTCTGTTGCGGAGAAATAACAGATCCTTCATATCTTATGGACTAGAGGAGCAAGTAAGGCAGGTGAGCTAGACTTTCATATATTTATTGGCAGAGTGTGCCATGTAGCATGTAGCATATGCCTTTTTTAATCTTTCTCGGGCAAGATAATTTTTCATATCTTACGCCAAATAGAATTAACTATGGTTCGTTCCATGGTATGTCGAAATTTGCTTCCATCGAAATCTAGCTGTTTTCCTTTTTTTTTTTTTTGAGGTGATTCTTTTTCTTTTTGTGGAGCAAGGAGAAGAATGCATAACAACGTGGCTCGGCCCAGTTGCAAAATGTTGGCTCATTATGTTTTATCATGGATGATGAAGTGAGTGAGAAGAGAGTGGGCCGGCCCAGACCGTCCTGGTTCTCTTCGCCTATCTCCTCCTACCTTCCATTCTAGAGAGAGAGAGAGAGAAGGGCGTCGCATCGGCCATAGAGAGGAATCAGAGGGGGAGCGGCGCAGGAGGCGAAGGCATCATCCATGGCCGCGGTGGTCCGGAGCGTGTGGCAGGGCATCAAGGAGAAGGGCCTCACCAACTTCCTCCGCTACGCCCGCGACGAGGGATACCTGTAAGACCCCCCCCCCCCCCCCCCCCCCCCCCTCCTCCCGGATCTGAGATTCGTCCATGCTCCTCCTGTGGCTGTTGGATCAAAATCCCAATCCGATTACCATCTAGGGCTTCTTCTTCAACCTCGAACGCCTCGCGTATCATTTTACTGATTGATTGTTGGATTGGTAGTTTCGTTCGCATCAATATTAATGAAACCGAATATGCAATATCACATGTAACATGTTCATATACTGCCTCAAATTACACAGAAACTTGCATATCTTGAAATTATTCTGCTGGGATTGCAAGCTCTGAAAACAGAATCACAACTGTTCCTTCCTCTTGGTCTAGGTAGTTTAAGACAAAATCCTCTGGTACACAAATGCATAATGCCCACGTTATCATTTTCCTCGATAGTAATTTGCAACGCAACAGACCTTCAAGAAAAAAAATTACAATACAACATTACGAGGAATTGAGGGACATTCAAATCTTCATACCATTGGTTGGCCGCTGTACTCATTTGCCCGTTAATTTTTTTTATATGCTTTTACCTTCCACGCATTGTTTATAAGGCGGTAAGGCGACCTAAGGCGAGCACCACCCGCTCTAGCGCCTAGGCGACGCCTAAGCGCCTGAGGCGGGCATATTTGTAAGGTGCTGCCAGGGCGCCTTATTGCCAAAGCGTCTAAGGCAGGACACCTTAAAAACAATACAACAACAACAACAACAACAACAAAGCCTTTAGTCCCAAACAAGTTGGGGTAGGCTAGAGGTGAAACCCATAAGATCTCGCGACCAACTCATGGTTCTGGCACATGGATAGCAAGCTTCCACGCACCCCTGTCCATGGCTAGTTCTTTGGTGATGCTCCAATCCTTCAGGTCTCTCTTTACGGACTCTTCCCATGTCAAGTTCGGTCTACCCCGGCCTCTTTTGACATTATCAGCACGCTTTAGCCGTCCGCTATGTACTGGGGCACACCTTAAAAAACAATGCTTCCACATAATGCTTTTCGATTAGTAGCAGGACTTTAGCATCCCAGAAATAGTATACTTTGAAGCCTAGGTACGCATTGCAATTAGATCAAACAGTTGGGAACTCCACATTAAGGTATCTCCGTTGGAAAACAAGTGTGCAACTTTGCTGCTGATGCCAGTGATAACTTGATAATTATATCCTTCCATCAGAGAATGCAGTTTATTGTGATGAATACTGGTTACAACCTGCAGCTTCAAGTTGGAATCCCCAATTGTTGAAAGGAATCGCTTTCACTCTTTTCCAAGGTTTTTTTAAGCGCTAGGCGCTTAGCGAGTGTTTTGCCTCCGCCTTGCCCTTTTCTGACCAAAGCACACGCTTAAGCGCAATTAAGTGCTAGGTGTTTTGCCTCTGCCCAGCGCATGGGCACGCTTAGCGTGCGCGTATGCTCTTTTCAATTTTCTAAATGCAATAGTTGTATTGCTTTTCGGTAAAGGAGCATCACCATGTACACTATCCTCTTCTTGTCGATATTCTCTGGACTGTTTTTAAATTTCTAAAATGATATAGCTCTCTTAAAATTCCAGAGTAGGAGGGAAAAAAGAGCTAAATTCCACATGTGTTTCTTTGTTTATGCTTCTAATGTTGCAATATGGTGTTATTTGCAGAAAATGCCTTGGGGATGGAAACCTATTGTAAGTCCTCCCTCCCATCTCTCCAGTTTTGCAGGAAGGAATGCGTAGTTGCGTGTCTCAGTTTGCAGACTTCTCTTCTTTTCAGGCAAACCAAAATTCACAACATTGGTGCAACCCTTGTAGGAGTTGACAGTTTTGGAAACAAGTACTATGAGAAACTACATGACACTCAGTATGGTTAGTGGCTTTTCCCCTCTGGTTGGGCTACTACAAAATTTTATTGTCGAATTCTGCTGCATGCCCACATTAGAATGTTGACCATGAAACTGATAGACATTTCCACTTTAGAAAGAACAGTACGGACTCTATACTCATCATCCATGATAGTCTCTAGTCTGAGGTTTTGTCTCTCGTTTCTTCTTTTCTCTAACGCCCGAGAATGGAAACATTGCTCTTTAATGAACATTCCAAGCTTGAGGATTTGTGTTTCTTCGTGGGAGCATAATACTTCTTGTGCTTCACCCCCCCCCCCCCTCCCCCCACCTGACGATGTACCAGAAACTAAACATTTTCATTTTCAGGAAGGCATAGGTGGGTAGAGTATGCAGAGAAGGGGCGGTACAATGCCTCCCAAGTGCCTGCTGAATGGCATGGATGGCTGCACCACATTACAGACAGCACCGGGGATAAGGCAAGTTTTCTCTAATGTTTCCTGTGCTATTTCCTGCACACATAAGATTTTCTGAGATGCTTTATCCATATAGGCAATGCTTCCTGAATACGTGTACTAACTAAGTTGTACTATAAAATAAATGAGCACTTAGGTGTGTTTATAATGCTGTGGAATCAATTAGACTATGAAAGTTTGCTTATTGTTTGGACGGTGCAATAGGCTGCTGAGGAACATTATCACGTTTCAAGCTATTGTTCTTCCTTATCTATTGTTAGCGAGGATGTCCTTTGATGTGTGCAAGTAGATTCGTGGCACTAGCTTTACTATTCGAAAGTCAAAACCAAGGAGCTCATAAATATGACTTGTTTTTTTCTTGGTGGGCACAGCTGCTGGAGGAGAAGACTAAAAAGTTCATTAGGGAGCACAGACAGAACTACACCGGACAGGGTGACGACTTGATCTACCACTCCAAGGGTCATGCTCTGAACCCTGGGCAAAGGGACTGGACAAGGTACCAGCCTTGGGAACCAAAGAAAGAAGAGTCCACCTGATCTGATCTGAATGGTACCTGATAATCATCCTCTTCTATGTTTCGCATTTGGTTTGGTGTCGCCGGTCTAAAACCGCCAGTCAGTTTGGTTTCATGGACTGGGCCTGAATAATGTACTCTATCTGATACTGAATACCTGCCACTGAACAATTTTAATCTGTGTGGATGTGGCAATAGAGAAACTGGCGATTCGGTCGTCGGTGTTTGCATTGAAGAGTTTCTTTTTCTACTGTTGTCAGTGGTGCGTGGATGTTGAGATGCTGAAAGGAGATAATATTGTTTGGTAAATTCGGTGATGTCGCAACATGACCGTGTTGTTTTGGTTATTTCTTTCCAACCGGTTATCCCCTTTCCATTAATTTCTTAACGGAAATACAAAGTTGAACGTATTGGACCCATAACAGAGCAAGACAGGAAGAGGGTTATCCCCTTTCCATTAATTTCTTAACGGAAATACAAAGTTGAACCCCATAACAGAGCAAGACAGGAAGAGGGTTATCCCCTTTCCATTAATTTCTTAACGGAAATACAAAGTTGAACGTATTGGACCCATAACAGAGCAAGACAGGAAGAGGCCCGTGTTGTTTTGGTGTTAATACGTGACGCTGAAGTGTGAATATTTGATTTGGTAGTTGTTATCTGATGCTGACTAGAGGGTTTCTTTTCTTAGTATCATTTGCTTTTAAGAAAAGGTCACCATCATCATTCATCTCAAGAATCTACATGTATGTACACACGGGGAAGACACTCGACCACATTTTTTTTTTTTTTTGAGGGAAGCAAGACACTCGACCACATGGAACATGAAACCTGGGTATGGGCAGCCTAGGCCCAAAGCCTGACGGTTGGTCTGGACAAGGGCTCCAGTTTTGGCCCGAAGAATTTAGTAGACAAGATGCATTTTTATTTGTTTTGGGTTGGAGTGGGCTCAGGTTTAGGGGTTGAGCCTTTTAAAGTCCAGTCCAACAAAGCCTGACCCGACAAATGCCCAGGTCTATGAAAAATAGTCTGGTCGAGACACAACAACAAAAAATCCTAAAAGAAAGGAAATTATAGGCAGGCAACTGGGTCTTCATTGTTGTCGGTGCACTAAGGATTGGGTCCTTTAGTACCCCGTACTTGTGCACGGACAGTTGTAGCCACACCTGCGGCCAGGCCTGCCGGGGGACAACCGAATGCAAGTTCATAAAGTCAAGGAGGCATCCAAGACAAGGCAATAATCAGAAGATAGAAGACCGAAGGCTGGAGCCCCGGCAAGATCTTGCCGGGATGGCTCACGGCCCCGGCAAGGCTCGTACCCGGCAAGCCCTCGCTGCCCTGTCACCGCTCCAGTGCGGTCACCAGCTTGTCTTTTAGCGGTTGTCCTCCTGGTAACGTGTCAGGTGCTAGCGGTGGATGGGCTTAAGCGGTGCTGATGGGACGGCTTCTTTTCCCATCCCCAAGACGCTAAGGGACACCTCAACGGAGCATTAAATGTTCTTGTCCTAAACCGTCAGTGTTAGGTATGATAATACTGTAGTTACTTTTACACCTCATGTATGCCCTGTACGCCACTGTTGGTGACCCCTTCGAACGTATAAAAGGAGGCCCAAGGCGTAGCTACAGGGGGATCGGATTTTCTCTAGCTCATTCTGCATGAGTAGCGGCTGAGTACTGTAGCGCTCCCAGAACCTGAGCTAGAACACATCTAATACAACCAAGCAGGAGTAGGGTTTTACGCATCTTTGCGGCCCGAACCTGGGTAAAATCCCCGCGTGTTGATCATCAGATCTGCTCTCTGTACAAACCCTTCCCCTTGTCGAATCGTAAAGGGATCCTCGCGATCCCATAGGTGTCGTTTCTCCGACATCTTTGGCGCGCCAGGTAGGGGAAAGGAGGTTGTGCGGACCTGATCTGGTGACTAGCGCGCCAGTTCTTCATCATCTTCGTCGCCATGGCCCCCAAGAGGAAGGGTTTCACGGCAGTTGGACCATCCACATCCGCTGCGCCTGTGCCTATGCGCACGGGCGACGATGTCGACGCGGGTGGAGGAGGTAGATATCCAGAGCTTCCACTACGCTCTGGTGATCATAGCCAGGCGAGCGGCGTCGTTCGCGCCGCTAGATCTAGGGATGGAGCCGTGCTGCCAGCAGGCGGTGCAGCGAGCTCCAGAGATGGAAGGGCGCCTTCCAAGACACCCACACCGGCGCACGCGCCGCGACCTTCTCAGGGCGCGCGCGATGAACGTCGCCATGGTGTTGATGGATCCGGGCGTCCTCATGGAAAGTCTCCTGAGCATCAACCTCGGGACGTGTGAGACCAACATGCACGTCCACGAGCTGGTGGAAGCGGTGTACGGTCGCGGGACCGTGATGTAGCTCCTTCCAACATGGTTGGGAGTCAGAGCACCTCACGTTCCTCGCACCTGTCGCCTCCGCCTACACGAGCAGAAGCGCTGGCACGTGCGCAGCTGCTTCTGAACATCCCTCCTGCTGCGGACAAGCTCGACGAATGGAGAGCTGCCATTCAGAGCCTCGTCGGCCTCGCCAACGAAGATAAGCCGGAGCAGGCGGAGCCCTCGCGGCGGCAGTCCATCGAGCCGGCATGCGTCGGTGGTGAGAAGATTGTGGGTGGTACGACTACGGTGTACTCTCCCCCACAGCGGCAACAGCGGACGCAGACTCGACGGGTCGACACCCGTGATGATGATTCCACGGCGTCGTCCGATCCGCGAACTCGCCGCGATCACGTCAAGTTCTTCGGGAGCGAGGCAAGGAAGACGCTCGCACTACCATCGAGCGGCGGCGGGAAGCACGCTATCAATCTGACAAGCGCGCAGGACCTACTGTAGACAAGCCAGCGCCGGGGTATCCTGTCGATCTACCTTACGAGGTGGGTTGTCCAGCGTTTACCCGTGAGCTGCGGCGAGTCCAGTGGCCCAATTCCCGCACGTTCAAGCCGGAGGTCCCGGAGAAATACGACGGCAAGACCCACCCGTCAGAGTTCCTGAGCATCTACACCATTGCGGTGCAGGCTGCCGGGGCTCGTGACGACAAGATACTCGCCAACTACTTCCCGTTGGTGCTTAAGCCCAACGTCAGGTCGTGGTTGATGCACCTACCGGAGAATTCCATTTCTTCTTGGGCAGATTTGTGCCATGAGTTTGTTGGCGCCTTCACTGGAGGCCACCAAGCTCCTGGCCAGGAAAGCGATCTGCATCTCATCCCCCAGAAGGAAGGCGAGACTTTGCGCAAGTACATCCAGAGGTTCAGCCGCATACATCACACCATTCCAGACGTTCATCCTGCCGCTGTTATCAGCGCGTTCCATCAGAACGTGCGCAACCGCAGGATGCGGGAAGAGCTGGCGATGAACAAGGTCAGGGATGTTGCGGAGCTTTATGTTCTGGCAGATAAGTGTGCTCGAGCTGAAGAAGGGAGGAGGCTCCCCGGCGAGGACGCTGGCGCAGGGGCCGACTCTGAGGATGAGGACACCGCCACCCCGGCAAAGAAGGGCTGGCGGCGTAACAGGAAGCGCAAGGGCAAGGCCGTGCTTGCCGTTGAGGGATCCGGCAACCCCGGTACCGCCAAGAAGGCCAAGGTTGATGACCCCGGCAAGGATGTTGCCGGGTGTGCCTCCTGCCAGGCCTTGGCAGCTGCCGACAAGCCAGACGGTTTCGGCAAGCAGTACTGCAAGATCCATCGCACCAAGGGCCATGATCTCCAAGACTGCCGGCAAGTTGAGCAGCTTGTCGAGAAGCAGAAAGCCGAATACGAGAGGCGAGACAAGGAGAAGGCCCAGGATGGCGCGGAGGGGTCCGGCAAGAAGCGTGGTGGCCGAGCAGGTCACCGCGGCAAGGCCAAGCAACAGAAGGACCGGCCCGCTCGAGGCCGCGACAAGCAAGAGGGGGGTGATGATAACATTGAGGAGGACGACGAATCTAGTGAACAAGAATTCCAGAAAGCTATGGACGCCATGTGCGTTGACGGAGGTGCCTCGTTGCATTTTCCCACCGCCAACTTAAACAGTGGGCGCGTGAGGTTAATGCGACTGAGCCATCTGTCGGCGCCCGGAAGCCTTTGAAATGGTCCAACACGCCTATCATTTTTGACGTTGAGGATCACCCTGATCGTGTAACTGCGGTTGGGTGTTTGCCGTTGTTGGTCTCACCAACGATTCGCAACCTCAAGGTGACGAAGATGTTAGTTGACGGTGGGGCCGGTTTGAACTTGATCTCACCCGAGGTAATCAAGAGATTGCAAATTCCTGATGGAGATCTCGAGGAAACGAGCTCGTTTCAAGGGGTCAATCCAGGAAGGAGCCAGCCCAAGGGGAAGATCACGCTGCCGGTAACATTTGGTAGCGATCTGAACTTCAGGACAGAAAAGATTGTGTTTGACGTCGTCAAGATTCCGTTGTCATATAATGGGATCCTTGGCCGTCCAGCACTGGCCAAGTTCATGGCGGCATCACATTACGCCTACAATGTGCTGAAGATGCCCGGGCCGATGAGCATTATCACTGTCAGTTCCAACAAGAAAGACGCGCTTATCTGCACCGACCAGCTTTACCGGGAGGCAGTTGCAGCATCTGCCGCCAAAGCACTTGCTCCTGCCGCTGAAACTCCCGGGGGGAAGAAGACCGGCAAGGCCTCTCGCGCGCACTCCGGCAAGCGCACCTCTTCGGAGTGCTGCGCTCCCGTTAAGGATGTGCCAGAGAGTTCCACCGGCAAGAGCAAGAAGTCCAAGGCTGCTCCGCCAGAGACCAAGAAGGTGCCCGCCAAGGAAGATGGCTCGGGAGGAACTTTCACCATAAGTTCCACCCTCGACAGCAAATAGGAAAGCGCGCTCGTTGCCTTCCTGCGGGCGAATGTCGATGTGTTTGCATGGCAACCATCTGATATCCCCGGTGTTCCCAGGGAGGTGATTGAGCACCACCTTGTCGTCTGTCCACACGCGCGGCCCGTCAAGCAAAAAGTCAGGAAGCAAGCTTTGGAGCGGCAACAGTTTATTGCCGAAGAAATTAAGAAGTTAGAAGCGGCAGGCTTGCTTAGAGGAGTGCTTCATCCAACATGGTTGGCCAATCCAGTTGTAGTGCGCAAGGCGAATGGAAAACGGAGGCTATGTATTGACTATACGGATATCAATAAAGTCTGTCCAAAAGATCCTTTTCCCTTGCCGCGCATCGACCAGATTGTGGACTCCACTGCCGGCTGCGACTTGCTGTCATTCCTTGATGCCTATTCAGGCTATCATCAGATTTTCATGGCCAAGGAAGACGAAGAGAAGACCGCATTTATCACCCCATGTGGTACGTATTGCTTTTTGCGTATGCCTTTCGGGTTGAAAAGTCCTGGTTCTACATTTGCAAGAGTGGTCCAGATCGGTTTTGTGCCCCAGCTACATAGAAATATGGAAGCTTACATGGATGATATAGTGGTCAAAACCAAAGATAAGGCAACGCTCATATCAGATTTAGAAGAAACATTCGCGAATCTGCACAAGATCAACTTGAAGCTCAACCCTGAGAAGTGTGTGTTTGGTGTCCCATCCGGCAAGCTTCTCGGGTTCTTTGTATCTCAACGTGGAATTGAAGCAAATCCCGACAAGATCAAAGCAATTGAGCAAATTGAAGCGCCAAGACGTGTCAAGGATGTGCGTCGTCTTGCCGGCTGCGTTGCTACTCTGAGTAGGTTCATCTCAAAATCTGTTGAGCGCGCCCTGCCCTTTTTCAAAATTTTGAAGAAGGCGGGTCCAATGAAATGGACTCCGGAAGCGGAGGCAGCGCTGCAGGATTTGAAGAAGTACCTCTCCTCTCCGCCGGTACTAGTCATGCCAAAACCACAAGAGCCATTGCTGCTATATCTAGCGGCAATGAATCAAGTGGTAAGTGCTGCGCTAGTGGCCGAGAGAGAAGCTGATGAAGAAGCAGCGCCAGCGGCAGGACCGCCGAATGACGAGCTAGGATCTTCCCCGGCAGAGTCTAGTGCCGACAAGGTTGAATCTGCGCAGTCAAGTCAAGCAATATAGAAGAAGAAGATGGTGCAGCGCCCGGTCTATTTTGTCAGCTCCCTTTTGCAGGGGGCTAGGTCAAGATATTCTGGTGTGCAGAAGTTGCTCTTCGGCCTCCTCATGGCCTCGAGGAAGCTGCGCCATTACTTCCAAGCACACGAGATCACCGTTGTCACTCGCTTTCCATTGCAGCGGATTTTGCGGAACCCAGATGCTACCGGCAGGATTGTGGAGTGGGCTTTGGAGCTGTCAAGCTTTGGTCTCAAGTTTGAAAGTACTTCGTGTTGGGGAACGTTGCATGGGAAACAAAAATTTTCCTACACACACACAAGATCTATCCATGGTGATGAGCATCTACGAGAGGGAGAGTAAATCTACATACCCTTGTAGATCGCTAAGCGGAAGCGTTTAAGAAACGCGGTTGATGTAGTCGAACGTCTCCGCGATCCAAATCGCAAGTCGTCCCTCGATCCGATCACGAACTAGCGCCGAACGGACGGCACCTCCGCGTTCAACACACGTACGGCTTGATGACGCCTACACCTCCTCGATCCAGCGAGCGATGGTGAAGTAGTGGTTGAGTTCCAGCAGCACGACGGCGTGGTGATGGTGGTGAGGAACAATCTCTGCAGGGCTTCGCCAAGCACTACGGAGATTATGACGGAGGAACTAGAGGGTTAGGGTTGCCGCACACGGCTTGGGGAAATCTTGATGTGTCCCGTGTGATAGCCCTGCCCCTCTATTTATATGTTGAGCCTTGGGGTCTAAACTTGGAGTAAAAGCCTCCTCCAGGTCGGTTTTGCCCGCACAAGGTCGGTTTGGCCCGCAGGAAAAGAGTCCAACTCGGATCCCTGCCGAACCGTGCACAGCCGCGCACAAGCGGTAGTACCGCTCACAAGCGGTAGTACCGCTTGGGCGGTAGTACCGCTTCACACAAGCGGTAGTACCGCTCGGGCGGTAGTACCGCTTCACCAAGCGGTAGTACCGCTTACGCAGCAGCAAAACTACTTTTGCACTTTCCAATACCTCGTGGGCTTTATCCCTTTGGCCCATATAAAGTGTTGCTGCACCCGAACACTTCGGTAAACATCCGGAACCCCTTCCGGTGAACTCCGGAACCCTTCCGGAGATCAAAACACTATTATCACATATATCAATCTTTACCTCCAGACTATTCCGGAGATCCTCGTCATGTCCGGGATCTTATCCGGGACTCCGAACAACTTTCGGTCACCAACATAATAACTCAATTATACTAATCGTCACCAAACGTTAAGTGTGTAGACCCTGCGGGTTCGAGAACTATGTAGACATGACCGAGACACCTCTACGGCCAATAACCAATAGCGGGACCTGGATGCCCATATTGGCTCCTACATATTCTACGAAGATCTTTTATCAGTCGAACCTCTATGTCAAGGATTCAGTTAATCCCGTATGCTGTTCCCTTTGTTCTTCGGTATGTTACTTGCCCGAGATTCGATCGTCGGTATCTCTATACCTAGTTCAATCTCGTTACCGGCAAGTCTCTTTACTCGTTCCGTAATACAAGATCTCGTGGCTAACACTTTAGTCACATTGCTTGCAAGGCTCATTGTGATGTTGTATTACCGAGTGGGCCCTGAGATACCTCTCCGTCATACGGAGTAACAAATCCCAGTCTTGATCCATGCCAACCCAACAGACACCCTCGGAGATACCTGTAGAGCACCTTTATAGTCGCCCAGTTACGTTGCGACGTTTGATACACACAAGGTATTCCTCCGGTGTCAGTGAGTTGCATGATCTCATGGTCAAAGGAACAGATACTTGACATGCAGAAAACAATAGCAATAAACTAACACGATCATATGCTACGTTCGTAGTTTGGGTCTTGTCCATCACATCATTCTCCTAATGATGTGATCCCGTTATCAAATGACATCTCATGTCAATGGCTAGGAAACCTTAACCATCTTTGATCAACGAGCTAGTCAACTAGAGGCTTACTAGGGACACAGTGTTGTCTATGTACCCACACATGTATTTGAGTTTCCAATCAATACAATTATAGCATGGATAATAAACGATTATCATGAACAAGGAAATATAATAATAACCAATTTATTATTGCCTCTAGGGCATATTTCCAACACTTCGACCATCCAGAGCAGACCTTGGCGGAGTTCATTGCAGAATGGACCCCAACACCAGATGAAAAAGTTCCAGAGTCAACTCTCCCCGGCAAGGAAACAAATCAAGAGTGGATCATGTATTTTGATGGGGCTTTCTCGCTGCAAGGCGCCGGTGCTGGCATGCTGCTTGTCGCACCCACCGGAGAGTACCTCAAATATGTGGTTCAGATGCATTTTCCCCGGGAAAGATCAACAAACAATACTGCCAAGTATGAAGGGCTGCTTGCCGGTCTCAAGATCGTGGCAGACCTTGGAATCAAGAGACTCATTGTCAGGGGTGATTCTCAACTTGTCGTCAAGCAAGTGAACAAAGATTATCAGAGCCCGTTGATGGAAGCTTATGTAGATGAAGTGAGAAAGTTGGAAGAGCATTTTGACGGCCTGCAAATGGAGCACGTTCCTCGTGCAGAAAACAGTATTGCTGATGGCCTGTCAAAATGCGCTGCTCTCAAGTTACCTGTGGAACCAGGAACTTTTGTGCTTCGACTGATTCAACCATCCGTGACACCATCAATGGGACAAGAGAAGAGAAGAAAGTTGAGTTCCGGCAAGTACTTCCCGGCAGAGCTCCCAGAAGCCGCCAGCGAAGAAGTTGCCGGGAACAACGCCAAGCTTGCCGGTAAGCGACAGGCTCCGGCAGGGCCTCAGGCTCTTGCCGTCGAGACAAACGCTCCCGCCAAGCTTGCCGGGGAACAGCAAGCTCCGGCAGGGTCTCAGGCCCTTGCTGTCGAGACAACTGCTCCCGCGGCAGAAGATATGCCTTTAGTCCTTGCCGTCGAGCCTCAGGCTCCAGCATGGGCACATCACATTGTCCATTTCCTTCAGACAGGAGAACTTCCCGAAGAGCAGGAAGAAGCAGAGAAAGTAGCCCGTCGGTCTAAAATGTACTAGTTTGTGGACAATGTCCTGTACAGAAAGAGGCCGAACGGTGTGAAATTGAAGTGCATTTCTCGGGAAGATGGACTGGAGCTGTTGGCAGAGATACATGGAGGCATATGTGGCTCCCACATAGGATCAAGAGCACTTGCAGGTAAGGCATTCCGGCAAGGTTTCTTTTGGCCCACTGTTCTCCAGGATGCAACTGCGCTAGTAACCAAGTGTGAAGCATGCCAGTTTCATTCAAAGAAACTGCATCAACCATCTCAAGCTCTTCAGACAATCCCTCTCTCCTGGCCATTTTCGGTCTGGGGGCTCGACATCTTGGGCCCTTTTCCCCGTGCTACCGGGGGCTTTGAGTACTTGTACGTAGCAATCGACAAGTTTACAAAGTGGCCGGAAGTGGAAGCAGTGAGGAAGGTGACAGCACAGTCAGCCGTCAAGTTCTTCAAAGGAATAGTTTGCCGCTTTGGTGTACCAAACAGGATCATCACCGACAACGACACACAGTTCACGAGCCGCACCTTCACGCAGTATGTCCAAGACCTTGGCGGCAAGATTTGTTTTGCTTCTGTTGCCCACCCGAGGAGCAACGGCCAGGCGGAAAGGGCTAATGCTGAAGTGCTGCGAGGCCTCAAGACGAGGACTTTCGACAAGCTGCGCAAGTGCAGAAGGCGCTAGATTGATGAGTTGCCGGTGGTTCTTTGGTCAATCAGGACGACACCGAATCGAGCCACCGGCCAGACACCCTTCTCCCTAGTATATGGGGCGGAAGCAGTTCTCCCCACGGAACTCACATACGGGTCACCTCGAGTGCTCGCTTATGATGAGCTTGAGCAAGAGCAGCTGCGGCAAGATGACGCGTTGCTCCTTGAGGAAGATCGTCTTTAGGCTGCTGTGCGAGCTGCACGCTACCAGCAAGCTTTGCGCCACTATCATAGCCGCAAGGTTCACGTCCGAAGTCTTGAGGAAGGCGACCTTGTTCTTCGGCGCGTTCAGTCCGCCAAGAATTCCAACAAGTTGACGCCGAAGTGGGAAGGCCCTTATCGGGTAGTGCGAGTCACCAGGCCTGGCGCAGTCCGCCTGGAGACCGAAGATGGCGTCCCAGTGAGCAACTCTTGGAATATCGAGCATCTTCGTAAGTTCTACCCATGAGGCGCGGTTGCCGGGTCTCCCGGCAACCCCTTTTGTACAAGTCTTGCCGCTGAAGCATGTAATCCTTTGTACAAAGCCAGGCGCAGACCCTGTGCGTAGTTGAATAAAGCTAAGTGTTTTGCAAATCTTGTTGATGTTCATGTTTACTTATGTGCATGTTTATCTGAGATATTGTATTACACTTATCTCCAGCAAGTGCTAACGAACCGCCAAGGTTCCATATCTCTATTTTCTCTTCTTTCTTTTTCTCAAAGGACAGAAGGTTCCCTCGCATGCAAAGTTTGCCGGGGGGGGGGGGAAGGAAGGTATGGATACCGACAGGCGACGTTCAAGGTTGACATCTTGCCGGAAGAAGTACAAGCGGAAAAGCTAAGTTGCTAAGTTGCAGAAATTTTAAACAAAATTTTCTGTTTTTGTTATTCTCCTTGAACGATTTCAACTTTTGTATGGAAAACCTGCACGCGAAGGAACCTTGTTGTGATTGGTTGCGCCCTTATCCTGTTTCGAGTCCGCTCAACAGTTTAGGTGGCTGCACTGAAAACACCAAGGTCTCTTGCCGGTAGCGGCACCTCCAGCAGGCTGCTAAAGTCCCGCACCTAGCGCTCGCGGCAAGGGTGCGCGCACCGGCAAGTTTCCAATCAAGCGTAGGGCGAATACATATAGAAAGAAATTAAACAAGGGGAATAGCATAGCATTCGTCCAGAACTTAGCAAGTTATATTACATCAATCTTGCCGCGATTCTAACATAAGATTAAAATTGTCTTTGACATGCAACGATGGCGGCAAGAGGGGGAGAAGCAGCTAATCCCGGCGATCGCCTTCAACTCTCTTGACTTGGCTTACCCTGTCGACGATGGGCGCGGCAAGTTCTTCTGCCGCCTTGAGATCTGCATCCTTCGGCAGGCGGTCAAGGACGTTGGCGAGGTTGATGCCGGGGTTCCTGTGCACCACCTTGACGAGCACCTTGCGGAGGACGGCCTGGCAAAGTTTGCGCGACTCGCCGGCCAGATAGGTTGTTCGGTCAAACTGGAGCTGCTTCAGGGCATAAATCATTCCATCGAAGAACATGGTCAGCTTGGCGCTCGTGGATACCCTGTCATCAGAAGAGTACCTGAAGCCTTGTAGGCCCAAGGTGGACAGCTGTGCGGCAAGCTTCTCCGCAACATCGACAAGCTTTTCAGTCCAGATTTGCACTCCTGACACATAGTCGTTGTGAGCAGCGGCAGCGCTCTTGAGCAGCTCCTGTTCATTTCAGAGATTTTTGACCAAGGCCTTCTCTCGAGCCCTGCTGCCCTCAAGAGTCTCCTCCAGCGTGGCCAGTTTCGTTTTCAGATCTTCGATGGAGTCAGTGGCTGAAGAGAGCTGTTTGGTCTTGTCGGATATGGTGACCTGCATCTCCATCAGGTTGTGGAGAGCTTTGTCTCTTTCAGCCTCGAGTGTTGAGATCTTCTTGCCGTGGTCCTCGAGATCTGCCTCCAGCTTCTTCACCCTCTCCTCCAGCAAGTTCTTGGCGGCCTCTGCAGCTCTGGCAGCATCGACGGCCTCCTTCAGCTTGCCGGCATGGTCCGCAGTCAGAGCTTCGAGTGTCTCCTTGTGCTTCTGCTCCAGATCCTGGGTCCGCTGCGCGACAAGCCTTTCAATCTCCTCGTCCTTGGCGCGGAGCTTGTCGACAAGTGCCTTCTCGCGAGTGGTCAGGTCGTCATCGTGAGCCTCAAGCCCGACACGGAGCTCTCTTAGGCGTGCTTCCTCTGTGGCGGCCTGTTGTTTGGCATCTTCTTGTGCCTGCTCAACGTCAGACTACTTCATGAGGAGCTCGTCCCATCTTCGGCTCAATTGCTCTTGGCCCGCCCTCAACTCCTGAAAAGCTTCGGCAAACCAGGCCTGCGTCTCCTCAACGCGTTTCTGGAGATCTGCTTCAACCTTGTCGGCAACCGCGGCCCTGGAGTCTAGTTTCTCCTTCCGGGCGCGGTGGAGTGCTTGGAGCTTCTGGTAGTTGTCGTGCATGGCCTTGAGGAGCTTCTCTTCTTCAGATTTGCTGCTACTGGCGCTTGGTTCATCAACGACCTCGAGCCCAGCAGCGGCGATGGCGTCTTTATCAAAGAATTCCCCTTCAGTTGGCGCCCTAGTGCTTGCCGCGCCTGGGATGCTGACGAACAAGTTGTCGCCAATCTTTAGGTACTTGCTTGACGAGGGAGCTTCGTATGTTGGTGGCTGTTCCTCAATAGTCGCCTCCCTGGCAGCTGGGGGCTCCGTGTCCGGCGTAGCGCCTGGCGCTCCTGCGGCAGGGATGCCGTCAGTACGGTCACTAGCCTCCTCGCCGGCCCTCTCGGCAGGTTCCTTGGCGGCCTCTTCCTGTGCAGCCCTGGCAGCTTCGGCGCTGGCACCCTTGGCAGCCTCGGCGGCAGCGTTCTTGGCGGCAGCATTCTTGGCGGCCTCGTCAGCGGAAATCCTGTCAGCCTCGGCGGCAGCATCCCTGGCGGTCTCCTCGATGACAGTATCGACATCCATATGCTCCACCGAGGGAATGTCTGGGGGCCAAGAAAACAAATCAAGATGAGATTGAGATGGAAGTTCAAGAAGACAAAAAAAAGAAAGCCAGAATAATGAGTACCTGCGCCAGCATTGGTTGCCGGCGTAGAGCTGCCGGTGCCCATGCTTGCCGGCTCTTCCTCATCGCGATAAAGCACTCTAGAGGAAGTCCTTGCCGGCGATCCATCCCTGGGCGGCGTGGTTGATGAAGGCGGCACATCAGGGGCGGCCTCTGATGGTTCTCCTTGTCGCTGCTCTCCTCCTGCACGCCCGGTGATGTCAGAAGTAAAGATGCACACCCCGGCACTTGCCAACGGAAAGTGAGTAATAGACTCACGCTGGGGGCTGCGCCGGGGGCTGAGTCGAGGACTGCGTCGCGGGCTAGGCCCCGGGCTGATGGTGATCGTCTCCGGCGCACCTGAGGTGCTTGCCGGCGGCTCCTCGCTCGTCGAGGTCTTCGCCCTCTTCGCCATCCTCTGCGCCAGAGTTTCTGTATCCCTGCGGAGACAGGCCAAAGCAAAACAAATGAGTTAAGTAAAACCAAAACTCAGAGAGCAAAGGAAATCGGCGCCTATCATCTCCACTGTGAGCCCGGCAGCTCTGAGGCAGTGAATTCTGGTAGTAGCGACTGTGAGCTTCTTATCGTAAGGATCGAGGGCGCTCCAGTCGTTGCTGCGCACTATCTTCGTCTGCCGCGGCAAGCAGAAGGGCGGGATTTTTGCCTCCTGAATCTAGCACCATTTGGCCCGCCATTCATCCCACTTCTCGCGGTAGGCCCCCTCTGGGTAAACCTCCTTGGTTCCTGGCCGTGGAATCCAAGTGATGGAACCGGAAAGGGCCTCGCCCTTTTGGATGCGAGGAATAAAGTAATGGCGGAAAAGAGCGGTGCTAGGGACTACTACGGCGAAGTTTTCGCAAAGGTGAGCGAAAACTGACATGCATGTCACGACATTCGGCGTGAAATCCAAAAGCTGGAAGCCGTAGGTGAGCATGATGTCGTTGAAGAAGTCGGAAAACGGGGGGCAGAGTCCGCAATAGAAGTAATCGGCAAAGAAATGATATTTGTTTGGGCCGCCCCTGGAAGAACCTGCACTCACGGAGGTGGCCGGGTGCGCTGTCGTCTCTGTTGCCCACATCATCTGGTACCGCTCCCTCAGAGTGCCCGCGTCGAGCACCGGCGGGAAGACGGCGTGCTCCTTCCGCATCCTCGCCATCTTGCTCTCCGAAGCGGCGGCGTCCACCTCCTTGCCCTTGCTTGCTTTGGGCGGCATGGCGGCTATGAGGGAGCGAAGGCTGAGAACGGTGAGGGCGTGGAGGCGGCGGAAGAACGAGAAAAGCTCTGCTTTGGGCTCGAGGAGGAAGATGGCGGCGGTCCCCAGATTGGAAAAGACAAGAGGTAAATGAGCAGCGCCTTTGCGGATTCCTTTTTTATGGGGAGGACCCGAGGCCGCCTCTTTACTAAAATAATATTGAAACGCTTCGCGAGCGCGCTGCTGTAACGGCCGCGCTGCGCACGTCCCCCACGTCTCGCATTCAATGGGCGTCGTGGGCGGCGCAGTAAATGGAATGATTACGGTGGATAACTCCTTCCACGCGTGCCCGTGCACTGTTTGGGCCTGGCCCAACAACGCCTCGCACCCGTGTATGGCCCAGGCCTGGGGGTTCCTGTCGGTGCACTAAGGATTGGGTCCTTTAGTACCCCGTACTTGTGCACGGACAGTTGTAGCCACACCTGCGGCCAGGCCTGCCGGGGGACAAACGAATACAAGTTCATAAAGTCAAGGAGGCATCCAAGACAAGGCAATAATCAGAAGATAGAAGACCGAAGGCTGGAGCCCCGGCAAGATCTTGCCGGGATGGCTCACGGCCCCGGCAAGGCTCGTACCCGGCAAGCCCTCGCTGCCCTGTCACCGCTCCAGTGCGGTCACCAGCTTGTCTTTTAGCTGTTGTTCTCCTGGTAACGTGTCAGGTGCTAGCGGTGGATGGGCTTAAGCGGTGCTGATGGGACGGCTTTTTTTCCCATCCCCAAGACGCTAAGGGACACCTCAACGGAGCATTAAATGTTCTTGTCCTAAACCGTCAGTGTTAGGTATGATAACACTGTAGTTACTTTTACATCTCATGTATTCCC
Source organism: Elymus sibiricus (assembly GCA_039707655.1). NCBI lineage: Eukaryota > Viridiplantae > Streptophyta > Magnoliopsida > Poales > Poaceae > Elymus > Elymus sibiricus. The sequence goes on along the minus strand of CM077663.1, from coordinate 258,613,728 downwards.
TGTACGCCACTGTTGGTGACCCCTTCGAACGTATAAAAGGAGGCCCAAGGCGTAGCTACAGGGGGATCGGATTTTCTCTAGCTCATTCTGCATGAGTAGCGGCTGAGTACTGTAGCGCTCACAGAACCTGAGCTAGAACACATCTAATACAACCAAGCAGGAGTAGGGTTTTACGCATCTTTGCGGCCCGAACCTGGGTAAAATCCCCGCGTGTTGATCATCAGATCTGCTCTCTGTACAAACCCTTCCCCTTGCCGAATCGTAAAGGGATCCTCGCGATCCCATAGGTGTCGTTTCTCCGACAATTGTCCATCTTCAGCATTGCGACAACCTGTTTTAGGGCGTGTTTGGTTTAGAAATACAGTGGGATGGAATGGGTCGACCTCGGACTCATGGCCCATCCCTATGTTTAGTTGGAAATCACCGATTCCTCTTAATGGAATATTCTCCTAAGACGCGCAACACGCCGATACCTCTGAATTGGTGGAATCACCTGGTTCTTCTCTTTAACAACTACAAAGAGAGAGAATGCCGGAGGTCGCCATCCAACCGTAGCCGCATACATCCGTCCAACAACTCAAACCAACCGGATAAAATTCATGCAAACCAAACGATATTCATCAACTTCGGATAGAAAATAGCACAAATCGTCCATACATACCATGCAAATTAAGTCTAGTACAACAAGGTCTTAAATTAAGCAGATGTCCAACAAGTTTTTGATCAAAAGATCATGTTGTCCCCTCTATCCACGGACGGATGCGGGAGGAAATTTGCGGGTTGCCTTTGGAGATGCCCTAGCAAATCTCAGAGGGAGGGTTTGGTATCATTGCTTGTATGTGTGTATTTCTAAGATGCTCTTTTTGATTGCAGTCATTGTTTGTGTGTGTGTATGGCTAAGATGCTCTTTTCGATTGCAAAGTACCTATTCTTCTCCCCCTGCACAAAAAAGAAGAATAACCTCAGGAAGCGACATGCAGCCGGTCGCGTGCATTATCGTTAGTGAAGGCGATGACTTCTTCACAAGAAACAAATTGATGAGATATTAATAATAAAACCGATCGATCGGTCGATCCAGAGAGAGAGAGTCGTGGAAGCGCGGAGAAGGAGCCGGCGTGGACGACGACGTGACTCCTCCAGCTCCAAGGCCTCCCGCCTGGTTACGGTTAAGTCCTCGTGCACGGAGCACAGCCTCGCCTTTCCTCGTGCTGCCGCGATTGGTTGCTTTGGCCTTCGGCACCAACCCTCTTCCTCCCCGGGTCTTACTTGAGCACAGCGCACCAGTAACCACCCCCACCTAGCACGGAACAGAACAGGAGAGGATCGACATTAATGGCGTCCAAGGTCAGTACTACTTGCTACTACTACAGTTCTTCTTCCAATTTCCATTTGTGGCTGCTCCCCCCTGCCCGCCCCTGGCACGTCGCCCGCCGGTACCTCTTGTCGGCTGATCGATTTCATGGGCCCGGATTTCTGGTGCAGGGCGAGAGGGATGATGTGGAGATCCACGTCTCCTCCCCGGCGCCCGACGACCGCGACGCCGCCAGGCCCTTGCTGCCCGCCGCCTGCGAGGCCTACTCCGTCTCCGCCGCAATCCTCCCGTACGCCGCTCCCCTCTCCTAGTCTCCTCCTCTCGCTTAACTGATCGTTCATTGCTAGATTCAATTTTTTTTTGTAACTTGCTGCTGTACTGCCACCACCCCTCCTGCCGCCGCCGCCGCTGCTTCATTCATCTCGGGTCTCCTTGGGAGCACCCGAATTAAGCCCAGGCTTTTCATTCATTCAACACTGCAAAACCATCAGCTTTACTCTGCAATCAAAAGACTTGTAGAGTTGTAGTACAGAGTACAAAACATATCGCTTATCTGAATGCTTCGGTGTACTGTTTGCAGCTTCTTATTCCCAGCTCTGGGTGGGCTTCTCTATGGCTATGACATCGGGGCAACATCTGGTGCCACCATATCGCTCAAGGTACCACCTCCTCACCACTCTCTCCGACACCACAACAGTTTACAGTTGGCCATAATCATCTTCTGTGCATCGATTGCAGTCCCCCACATCCAGTGGTACAGCATGGTACGACCTGTCATCAGTGCAGACTGGCCTCGTGGTAATGCTCTACTCTAACATCAGACCAATCTTCTGTAATTATGCCATCACCACGTTCGGCCTCATTTTAATCTGCCGTGTGCCTTGTCTTTCCATTGTTTGCGATGCAGGTCAGCGGCTCACTCTACGGTGCTTTGATCGGATCAGCCACCGCGTTCACCATTGCGGATTTTCTAGGTACGCATGTTCTCTGTCGTCTCGTGTTCTCCTCCATGCTATGTTGTGCAATCTGCCTGTTGTTCTGATATGATTTGTGCCTAATTGCTTACCACAGGAAGGCGCAGAGAGCTTGTTGTTTCTTCTATCATGTATTTGATTGGAGCTCTTCTCACAGCAGTGGCTCCTAACTTCCTCATCATGGTGGTTGGTCGCTTTTTATATGGCATAGGAATTGGATTGGTAACAAATTTTATGTCATACTTGAATTGGATATGGACACATACGTACATTTCTTTATGAGGCTTATGTGAGTCGCTTTCATTAGGCTATGCACGCTGCTCCAATGTATATTGCTGAGACTGCTCCAAGTCAGATTAGAGGCATGCTCATTTCTCTCAAGGAGTTCTTTATTGTTCTTGGGATGCTTGTAAGTTCATAGTAGATACTTTTTCCCCCTTCTCCGCCCACTTATCTTCCAGCCTACTTAATTCCATTTCCTTCTGCAGCTTGGTTATATAGTAGGCAATCTCTTTGTCGAAGTGATTTTTGGTTGGCGCTACATGTATGCCGCCAGTGCTCCGATATGTGTCATTATGGGCATTGGAATGTGCTGGTTACCTTGTTCACCTAGGTGGCTTCTGTTATGTGCCACACAAGGAAAAGGAGATCTGCGGGAGACAAAAGAAAATGCTACACGTTGCTTATGTCGATTGAGGGGTCAAGTGTCACCTGATTTGGTTTCGGAGCAGGTTAATTTGATTCTGGAAGAACTGTCATACGTTGGTGAAGAGAAAAAAGCAGGATTCAGTGAGATCTTTCAAGGAAAGTGTCTCAAAGCAATGATAATTGGATGTGGCTTGGTGTTCTTTCAGCAGGTACTCTCTTCAACATTTTTTGTTGACCTGTCCTAGAGTTCTGTTCATACATTCTCCATGATATCAGGTTGATTTTTTCAGTTCAAATAATATCAGGTTGATCCTTTCAGTTCAAATAATATCAGGCTGATCTTTATGTGGTGTTTATTCTTCTCCTTCTCTATGTATTTGCCAGGTTACTGGTCAACCAAGTGTGCTATATTATGCTGCGACAATTTTTCAGGTACTAATACTTCTGCATATGAAATTATTCAACTCAAGCATGCCATTATCTGGTGTTAAGGTTGCCATTTCCATTATAGGGGTGGGGGTCAATCTTGCAGGGCTAGTTGGGATTGGCATGTCCTTGCCTTCAAACACCATCGATTCTTTGCTTTTCTTGATGTGTTATTGATAGCTATCATTATTTGCACACAGAGTGCTGGATTCTCTGGAGCATCTGATGCCACTCGTGTATCAATTCTTCTTGGTTTGCTGAAGGTAGGTGCCAATTTTTGCACAAGTTCAGTTTAAACTTATAATAACCAGCAGTGATATCTGCCCACTTTAAGATGGTTCAGAGGTTTCACATGTACAAATTATAAATACAACAACAACAACAACAACAACAACAACAACAAAGTCTTTAGTCCCAAACAAGTTGGGGTAGGCTAGAGGTGAAACCCATAAGATCTCGCGACCAACTCATGGTTCTGGCACATGGATAGCAAGCTTCCACGCACCCCTGTCCATGGCTAGTTCTTTGGTGATGCTCCAATCCTTCAGATCTCTCTTTACGGACGCTTCCCATGTCAAGTTCGGTCTACCCCGGCCTCTTTTGATATTTTCATCATTCTTTAGCCGTCCGCTATGCACTGGGGCTTCTAGGGGCCTGCGCTGAATATGTCCAAACCATCTCAGACGATGTTGGACAAGCTTCTCTTCAATTGGCGCTACCCCAACTCTATCTCGTATATCATCATTCCGGATTCGGTCCTTCCTTGTGTGGCCACCCATCCATCTCAACATGCGCATCTCCGCCACACCTAACTGTTGCACATGTCGCCTTTTAGTCGGCCAACACTCAGCGCCATACAACATTGCGGGTCGAACCGCCGTCCTATAGAACTTGCCTTTTAGCTTTTGTGGCACCCTCTTGTCACAGAGAATGCCAGAAGCTTGGCGCCACTTCATCCATCCGGCTTTAATTCGATGGTTCACATCTTCATCGATATCCCCATCCTTCTGCAACATTGACCCCAAATATCGAAAGGTGCCTTCTGCGGCACCACCTGCCCATCAAGGCTAACATCCTCCTCCTCCTCGTGCCTAGTAGTACTGAAAGCGCACCTCATGTACTCGGTTTTAGTCCTACTAAGTCTAAAACCTTTCGATTCCAAGGTTTGCCTCCATAACTCCAACTTCCTGTTGACCCCCGTCTGACTCTCATCGACTAGCACCACATCGTCCGCAAAGAGCATACACCATGGGATATCTCCTTGTATATCCCTTGTGACCTCATCCATCACCAAGGCAAAAAGATAAGGGCTCAAAGCTGACCCTTGATGCAGTCCTATCTTAATCGGGAAGTCGTCAGTGTCGCCATCACTTGTTCGAACACTCGTCACAACATTATCGTACATGTCCTTGATGAGGGTAATGTACTTTGCTGGGACTTTGTGTTTCTCCAAGGCCCACCACATAACATTCCGCGGTATCTTATCATAGGCCTTTTCCAAGTCAATGAACACCATATGCAGGTCCTTCTTTTGCTCCCTATATCTCTCCATAAGTTGTCGTGCCAAGAAGATGGCTTCCATGGTCGACCTCCCGGGCATGAAGCCAAACTGATTTTTGGTCACGCTTGTCATTCTTCTTAAGCGGTGCTCAATGACTCTCCCATAGCTTCATTGTATGGCTCATCAGTTTAATTCCACGGTAATTAGTACAACTCTGAACATCCCCCTTGTTCTTGAAGATTGGTACTAATATACTCCGTCTCCATTCTTCTGGCATCTTGTTTGCCCAAAAAATAAGGTTGAAAAGTTTGGTTAGCCATACTATCGCTATGTCCCCAAGGCCTCTCCACACCTCAATGGGGATACAATCAGGGCCCATCGCCTTGCCTCCTTTCATCCTCTTTAAAGCCTCCTTGACCTCCGACTCCTAGATTCGCCGCACAAAACGCCTGCTAGTATCATCAAAGGAGTCGTCCAAATCAATGGTAGAGCTCTCACTCTCCCCATTGAATAGCTTGTCAAAGTACTCCCGCCATCTATGCTTAATCTCCTCATTCTTCACCAGGAGTTGATCTGCTCCGTCCTTGATGCACTTGATTTGGTCAACATCCCTCGTCTTCCTCTCTCGGATCTTGGCCATCTTATAGATGTCCCTTTCGCCTTCCTTCGTGTCTAACCGTTGGTAGAGGTCCTCATACGCCCGACCCCTTGCTTCACTCACAGCTCGCTTTGCGGCCTTCTTTGCCATCTTGTACTTCTCTATGTTGTCTGCACTCCTATCCAGATATAGGCGTCTGAAACAATCTTTCTTCTCCTTAATTGCTTTTTGGACATCATCGTTCCACCACCAGGTATCTTTAGCTTCTCTTCTACTTCCCTTGGACACTCCAAACTCCTCTGAGGCCACCTTACGAATGCAAGTCGCCATCTTCATCCACATGTTGTCTACATCACCTCTTTCCTCCCAAGGGCCCTCCTTAATGACCCTCTCCTTGAACGCCTGAGCTACCTCCCCCTTGAGCTTCCACCACTTCGTTCTAGCGACTTTGGCACGCTTGTCCCGCTGGACACGAATCCGAAAGCGGAGGTCAGTAACCACAAGCTTATGCTGAAGGACAACACTCTCTCGAGGTATCACCTTACAGTCTAGGCATGCACGCCTGTCTTCTCTTCTCGAGAGGATGAAATCAATCTGGCTAGAGCGTTGCCCACTACTGTAAGTCACTAGATGTGATTCTCTCTTCTTAAAGAGGGTGTTAGCTACGATCATGTCGTAGGCTAGCGCAAAGCTTAAGACATCTTCTCCTTCTTGGTTCCTGATGCCATAGCCAAATCCCCCATGCACCCCTTCAAAACCTGTGTTAGATGTGCCCACGTGGCCATTGAGGTCTCCTCCTATGAAGAGCCTCTCGCCAATCGGTACACTCCTAACCATGTCCTCTAGGCCTTCCCAGAACTCCCTCTTGGTGTTCTCATTGAGGCCTACTTGCGGGGCATACGCGCTGATAACGTTGAGAACTAAGTCCCCAACTACTAGCTTGACCAGGATAATCCGGTCCCCACGTCTCTTGACGTCTACCACTCCATCCTTGAGGCTCTTGCTGATCAAGATGCCTACTCCATTTCTGTTTGCCACCGTCCCCGTGTACCACAGCTTGAAGCCGGTACCCTCCACCTCCTTCGCCTTTTGTCCCCTCCATTTGGTCTCTTGGACGCAAAGGATATCAACGCCTCTCCTCACCGCTGTATCAACTACCTCCCGAAGCTTACCTGTCAGAGAACCTACGTTCCAGCTACCTAAGCGAATCCTCCTAGGCTCGGCTAGCTTCCTTACCCTTCGCACTCGTCGAGTCAAATGCGAAGACCCTAGCTCAATTTCCACTACACCCGGGCGCCGATATAGCGCGCCACTAAGGATGCGACGACCCGATCCTCGCTCACTTGCCACCGTATCCAGATCACGATACGGCGCGCCACCTGGGGGGTGACGGCCCGGCCCTTGCCCATTTTCCACCACACCCGGGTTCCGATGTGGCGCGTCGCTGAGAGGGTTACGCCCCAACGAAAATCTATTGGGTTTCATCTACATAAGAGTGGCTGAGTTTTGACGTTTGCTCGCCAAGCCTATCACAACCCTCCTCCTTTACCCGGGCTTGGGACCGGCTATGTTGAGACAACATAGGCGGAGTTGTACAAATTATAAATACCTTGAGAAAAAATTAACATACACACGGTGATTCCATATTATTTTTAGTTGAATCCATCCCAATATATGCCTTAAGATTTGATGCAATGCTGATAAATGCATAAGAATATATTATGATTTTCCGTTAAATTGCATATGTGTGCATTTGTGTTGAAAAAACAAGAAAATATTAATAATGCTGTGGTTTCATCTCTGTAGCTGATTATGACTGGAGTTGCTGTTCTTGTGGTTGACAAACTTGGCAGAAGACCATTACTAATTGGAGGTGTTAGTGGAATTGTAAGTCCGGCTTCAACATGTAGATTTCTTATTTGAATATGACAACTGCATAAACATAACCAAGTTGAAGTCAGTATTCGAATGATTTCTGTGTAATCAAATGATATATTCATATAACTGAACAGTATCTCTTCATGCATAACTATGTGTCTCTGTGGAACAAGGTATTGTTAACTTTCAAATATACCCTGATATTGAGGGCTATCAGGGACTAGGAAGCATGATCATTTTTCTATCATGATACTTTGATGGAGATGTATCCACACTTATTCACACTTTTTCTGTTGATGGTTGTTATGTGCAGGCTGTCTCCCTATTCTTATTGTCTTCATACTATACCTTGTTTACGGGTGCTCCTTATGTGGCTGTAATAGCACTTCTACTGTATGTTGGCTGCTACCAGGTACTTACAGAGTTGGCTTAACCTTATTTGCCATAAAAATAGTACAAGAGGATTCCAGGGAGGAATATAATTGGCCTTGCCTTTCTGAAATACTAGTTGACTTGCATTTACACCAAACTTTGAGCAGTTAAACTTTACCTGTGAGTTAAATTTGGCTCTTTGTCTATCTGATAAGAAGTGGTTACGTTGCAGTTATCATTTGGTCCTATTGGCTGGCTTATGATTTCGGAGGTTTTCCCGCTGAAACTGCGTGGCCGTGGATTGAGTGTTGCTGTCCTTGTGAACTTCGCCTCCAACGCGCTTGTCACTTTTGCTTTCTCCCCACTAGAGGTACAAGCCTGCTGCTCTTTCCTTCTGAGTTTTGCCTTGGTCCTTGGAGTGTATTATCAAGTTAATCCTTTCTTAAGGTTAGTACTATCAAGTTAGTGATCTTTTCGTTTTTCTGCATTGTGTGTAGGACTTGATTGGTACTGGGGTTCTCTTTGCTTCGTTTGGGGTGATTGCTGTGGCGTCTCTCGCATTCATATTCTGCATTGTGCCCGAAACAAAAGGGCTCACCCTGGAAGAAATCGAAGCCAAACTGTAGATCCAACTATCTGTAGTTTCATCTTAGTTAGCATCTTCTTTACTGCTCTTGTTACTCAGGTATTTTGTAAGCGTAGTATTACATTGAGAAAACTACTTATTTGCCTCTGAATAAGGTAATATCTAAATAGAAGGTGTCCAAGTGGAAGAGTCTTCCTGAGCGAAAAAACGTTTGAAGGGCAGAATCTGTGAAATGTAGAAAATGATGTCTCAGTGGGAAAAACTGACATCAAAACGTGTGCAAACACACACAAAATCGATGAAAATTTAGATAATGACATCCAGCAAAAAACTGTTTAAGAACATAAAAAATATGCTCTAAAACCTAGTACCAAGTTTGTGATATTTGTGAAAAATGAGGTCCTATTGGAAAGATACTCTCAAGCAAAATATTGTTCGAGGACATACCAAAAGAGTTTTGTACCAACCCACATGGAGTTAGATGAAATTTGAGAAACAAATAGTATTGCCTAAGAAACATCTCTGGCAAAACACAGTAGTAGGAATATATAAAAAAGAGCATTAACTCCGATGTAATCATCAAAATTTGGGCAAATTATGTACCAACTCAGGAATTAGTTCGACCTTCTTCTTTTTTTGATAGAAATAAGCTCGGCCTTTCTTGATTATCTGACATGGAATATCGTTAACTAGGCTAACTTTTTATTGTTGAATACATTTGGCAATCCCTAAGCAAGCCGTTACACAAATCAAATACAGATGACAATTTAAAATCTATGGAGACAAATCCGTATTGTATACGACCTATGAGTAACAATTAAGATACAATGTACTTGCAGTGTCTCACGGTGGGTCGGTATAATCCCATGTTCCCTAGCATGTGCGGATGTGCCCATACAATTGGTTAGACATCTGTATTTCAATGACCTCTGAAACATGATCATTAATCAATATGTATGCTGGTCAATTATTTTGTATCGTCATATGAGTTCAGACTAGGGACTTATTTGGAATATTCACTCTTTAGTCGTTATTTAGAATATTTATTAGAAAAATGAATATGGAGTTTCATAAGCAAGTCACATACTTGCCCATGATTATTCAACAAATCATTGAACACAACAGCATCTTGGGCATATTCCAAACACATTCTTGATCGAGAATTTTTTAAATAGGGGAGGGAAAACTATGTTGGATTGATTCCAGCTTTGGTCAGTTTTCATTTCTTTTATGCAGATTGATTGATGATTCACTCCATATCTGAATCAGCTGAGACTTTGACTATTTGTTAGTTTAATTCATCTCAACTCTGAAAGAAATTTCTGAGGGTTTGCCCTGCTTGCACCAAGTTATCATGCATGCATGCATACCTGTCAATAAAATATGGCAAAGACCAGCAGCACTTCATTGTCCCTTTCTTTTATTTGACTTTATTTTGGAATTATCAGCTAGCTAGGCTTGATCTTGGCTCACCCAAATAAAAGGAATAAAAAATTTGGCCCCTCTGTTGGAGTAAGTAACAACTAAGGAAAATCACATAGCTTCATATATTGGATGCATATCCTGACAGAATTACTAGATGTGCATCAGTCATCAGTGCATCTTGTCCTTGCATATCGATGTGAGCCGAATTGGGCAGCCATTCTTCAGCCTCGGAAACATTGCCCACTTCTCGAGGCTTGTATCGTGGTCTGCCATCTCCCATCTGAAAACATCAGAAATTTTAATTTTAGTCTCCAGCTCATATCTGTTTGCATCAAATAAAGAAACTTGGCTTTAGAGTTGAAACCTGAAGTTTGTGACAAGGCGATGAAGGAATATTAGCATCATAATCTTGGCAAGGTTCATCCCCAGGCATGTTCTGCTGCCTGCTCCAAATACCAAGAAGCTGTATGGCTTCATATCATCCTGTCCATAACAACACCATCATCTGTCTGTCTATATTAAAAATAAATAAATAGTGTAGTAACAGTTTCTTCATGCTCCCAATACATACATTGAACCTGGAAGGATCAAACACCGTCGGATTGTCATAGATGGCCGGATCATAGTGTATGGATCTCGCGTCGACATTTACGATCCAGTCCTTCTTAATGTGGAATCCTGTTGTTACTTGTCCCTGTTAATAGTAGCTCCCAGCAAGGAGAAATGGTAAATCAGAGAGGTTTAGTTACCTGCAACCTGGCAGTCCTTGAGTGCCACCCTTGGAAACCAAGAAACTATGGTGGCCATCCTCAAGGATTCTTTGACCGTCTTGTATGCATAGTCCATGGTATTCAGATGTTGTAGGGTGAGAGGTGCATCATGGTGCTTGGATGCCAGATCCAGCTGAACTGACTGCATGCATATATAGAGAGAATTGCAATCAAGAAATGAAGTAGAGTAACTTATTCTTCATATATGGGCGATATATACACCTCACTCACTCTTAATTTCTCTTGGAGATCCGTGTTGTCGCCCAGGTACTTGACCATCCATGTAATTGCTGTTGCTGTTGTCACTTGCCCTGCACTCAGTTACAAACAAGGATTTGTTTGTGGCCAGCAACTGAAGTCTTTGTAGTTGAGAACTAAATTAGGACCTGCATACATGTATACCTGCAATTATGAGTGTCAAAATGTTGTCCAGAATCTGTTCATCCGTGAGCGCTTCTTCAGGTGAATCCATATGGCTCTTGAGAAGAAGGGTCTGCAGAAAGTCGTCGCGGCGATCTAGCTTCAGGCCATTTTCTCGCCTCATGGATATTTCTTGCCTCAGTGCATCCATGATCCTTTTCCTTGCCTGGCACCAAAACCAATTCAGCACCAAGAATCTAGCTAGAAATCATTTCCTTCTTGTGTAACTAAAACATGTATACTTGCGCGAATATTGGTATCTTAGTCAATCTAGATCGGACAGTGATGGTTTCGAGTGGCGAAAAAGGTAAAAAGAAATCAGCAAAACTGTAAAAACATTAGAATTTTTTTGAGGTACCTGCAGGCCTCTGTAGAACCTTGTTCCAGGCAGCCTGATTGGCAGCGCGAGCATGGCCTGCGTTACGTCCATGACGTCGCCCTGCAGCTGCGCCAGCTTGCGCGCGTCGTCCCGTGGTCCGATGAGCATCTCGCAGATGGCCCTGAAGGTGACGTCGAGCGCGTCGTCCAGCACGACGGCCCGGCCCTCGCGGCCGTCGGCCAGCAGCCGGGCGGTGGTCAGGCGGTCGAAGGCGGCGGCGAAGGCGGCCGTGGACGCGGAGGCGAAGAGGCCCGCGACGGCGCGGCGCATGCGGCGGTGGGCGCCGTGGGAGGTGCAGAGGAGGCTGTGCTCGCCGAGCAGGTCGGCGACGGTGCGCACGTAGCGCTTGGCGAAGTCGGGCGGGTCGGCGGCGAGGAGGCGGGCGGCTGCGGCGCGCGCGCGGGCGGAGAGGAGGAAGACGTGGGTGCGGCCGAAGAGCACGGTGCGGAAGCAGGCGCCGTGCCGGAGCGCGCGCGCGTGGACGAAGTGGTAGAAGCCCCTGCCGCTGCTGTTGTCCGCCAGGAAGGAGAGCGTCTCCGCCCCGACCGCGCCCCGGCACCAGCCGGCGACGCCCCACGGCGGCGGGCTGTTGCCTTCCTGCCGGAGGCGGGTGGCACGTAGAGCGCGGAGGAGGAGGTAGGCGACGCCGCCGACGGCTGCCGGTAACAACAGCAGGACGTGTGCGGCCGCAAAGCGCCATGCCAGCCCCGCCGTCGTCGTCGTCGACGTCCACATCGCCTCCGGCCGGCGCGCGCGAGCTTATGGCTAATGTGGTTTCACTGGCGCTTGCGCATATCTAAGCAAGCATGCACGCCCTGGCGCCATATATGATCGAGTCGGGTGCAACCGTTCTCCAGGTCAATCATGCCGATGGATCCTGGAAGGATACCTGATCTGACGGATTCCGAACGCACTTGCGCTAGTTGCATCGCATCTTTTTCCCGCCGCCCTCGCTTTCGTTTCAATACGAGTATCATTTGATTTGCATGTCTATTCATGCAAACAGGTGGTACGTTGACGAGATGCTGGGTTTCATTCCATTTGCATGGCGAGTGCTGTGTGTCGTCATGATCCTGCTTCCAGGGCAGCTGGGCGGGCACGCAGGCAGACATGACCAACCAGCACGAACCAAAGTTCAGTCGGCTTTATCAGTTGAGTTGTGTGTTTTCCCATTGACTGAACGGCCGCATATTCTGGTTCTGGTCCAGTCGAGGAGTATCTCGAGGAAGAGGAACCCACCAAATTTCCCACTCACTTAACCGAGTGATGACTTGTCGCCCGCGTATCTGTGGGCATATGGCCTTCCAGTTCCATCACCATCATATCATTCGTGTAATTAACCTACATAGATAGAGTAGCTACTAGTGGAAGTAACCACTTGGTTTGATTAATGAAAGTTTCTCTCCCACAAAAAAAGACCCAAATGATAACGCCCACACGTGTCGCAGATTTGCAACTCGCCCACACACGTCGATCTACGTTCATTCAGTTTGCACGAATCCTAAAGGAATCTGTTGAAATTTCAGTGCCACGTAGGCATCATCGTGTGTTTGGGCCTCGGAGAGTTCACCCACACGACACACAATGCACGGTTGACAGCTGCGTCGTGTGGGCGAACCCGTTTCTGCCCACACGGTCACCATCTAATCAACGCGCGTGTGGGCGAACTGCTCTTCGCCCACACGACGCTCGTACGTTGCTAGATGACAACTATAGTTGCACGTACGTGGCAACTACGTGAACACACCTGGCAACTATGATTTGTTGTTAGGTGGCAACTGTAGTTGCGCATACGTGGCAACCAGGTAAACACACATGATAACTACGATTAACCGTACATGGCAACTATGGTTTGACTACACGTGGCAACTAGGTAAACAGACATGGCAACTATCCCCGGATAACTAAAGTGTCATCCTGCGGGTAACTATAGTTAACTAAAACAGAGAGAGTTGTCATGTTTTTACAACTACACTAGATCATTGATGGCGCGCGTTGCGGCGCCCGTGTTTTTTGAGTGTAGCATGATAGTGCTAGATTTTTTTTTGAAAACATGGAGTTATTTTTTGAGCGAAGTTCTTGTTTTCTTTTGAAATGTGAGTGCAGAACGGAGGTTTAGTCATTTTCATTGGGCTGGTTATGGAGCTTATCTATAGATGTTTGGCAAGACATGTATGGTACTATTTGTAATAAAATATGAACAATACAAAACTGATATACATAAGGCAGATTTCTCAAACAACACTTGATGTATCCAAATGGTTGGTGTGCTAACCGGTATCAGGCGGAACTGAATCTTGAAAAACGCAATCTAAAGGAAATAGTTTACAGAGCCAACTGTAATTGTTTGATTCAAGCTATAATAAAAAAATGACAAAACACAAACCAAACTTACAGAAAATTCGCACAGGTATTTCCCCAATTCATAGAACTAAACTTTAAGAAGCAATGTGCCATGCTCATTAGCTACACGTACAACTACATCCATCATCACCACCTCAATCGTGCCTTAGCGCTCACTCGGTCAGACACAAGAGCACAATGCTTCCATCTCTGTTGTATGCTCAAAGGGTAGCTCGAAGACAAGTTGGTGCCTGGTAAGTTATAGAATGGCAAATCTTTTTTCATTGTAACTCACAAACATTCAGATTAGAAAGCTGCAGGGGTGAAGTTTTGGATGGAAACACTATTTCCTTAAAAAATTAAAGGAAATATGATATATGCATCGAACATGAAGTATCAAGGCCATGCTAAATAAAACATCAGCACTGGTAATGAAAGTGAAATCCTCTAATGGAAATGTTAACTATAACACAGGAAGTGAGACCAGATTACAAATTTATCAATCTAAATAGTAAATTTTACTTTAATAACCTCAACACCCGCTTCTAGTATCCCTAAAACAAAGACAGGAGGAGGAAACAATATAAGCCTCAATAACTCACTCCAGAAGGAATATTCGAGTCAGCACCAGCATCTAGTAAGCACTTCATCATACCAGGTAGGACATTGTTCGTTGCTTGCTGCTATGAATTAACATATGATAATTTTTATTCACATCAGCACCAACCCGTGTATATAAATTATAATTTATTTGTGTAAATGCTTGAGATGTAGTCTGCAGAAAATGTACACACCAAGAAATGAAGCTGCATAGACTACACTGAAGGAAGCTCCATAAATGAAGAAAGATTAAGAAGTGGTGCTACATAAAAATAGCAACAAAAAATTGAAATAGTATATGCACATATTAAATCAAACCAAGTTTTCAGCTATTTTTTCAGTCTATGGAAATAAAATTGCTAGGTGTAGATCCTCCTTTATGACGGGCTTGTTTTTAACTATAATTTTTTTATTTCACGGAAGATATTTATGTTAAGGTTAGAATGGAGAACTTGCCGGAATGGTTGCTCTGTGATGTCTGATTCTAAGAGGCGAGGGGGGTCCATGGTGTTTCTCGGGTTAGTGGATAACTGCAAACAAGTTTACCTACAATCCATACACACATCCGGTGGATACCACAGGAAAATATGCGCTGTAAAGCAAATCTAGTAAGGAGGTTAGGTGTTCATATTAAAAACATATGTTCTTCTAATTAGATTTTACCTTGGCTTCTTGGAGAAGATATATACTACCTGGACAACTGTGTGTATGCTCCCAAGACAAACAGAAAAAAAAAGAACTGCTACATGAAGTCATTAATCATAAATTGTATAAAAACTGAACCAAAAAGTTAAGCAACATAAGTCGGTTACTACAGATCCATTTGGGAGCTTCCCCTGATAAACATATTCCAAATATGTGTTTTTCTGCAGACTTTCTTTGTTTAAGCCGAGAACCATAAGAAAAAAGTGCTTTAGGTTTTCAAGGTTGACTTTCATTACCTGTTGGTTGGAAAAAGAACAAACACATTGCAGTATCTGATTTCATCAACTTTGTGGCTCTTCGGTTTTGCTGCCTTTAGAGTACCTTACCTAAAAAATATGAGAGTAATTGTTAGAAAATTTTACGAATTGCATATCAGTATAGTCTTAATTCAAAACTTTGTGGAAATCAAGCACCAATATAACCTCCACTACAGTAACATACTTAATGGATATATTTTTGTGGCATAGATCCAATAATGTTATGCTAGCTTCACCATTTTTGTATATGGATATGGATGCACACACCAAAAGGAAGGCACTCCTAAGATCAAACATCATCACAATTGGCACTCTAGCGGTGGTAATCATTTGCCATGACCAATTTAATTTAGAGAATCTGCATAGATCCATTTAACTTGGGAGCATGCTGGAAAATCAGATCAACGTATAGAGAATTTGAGAACAAATTTAACATCCGCTATACACCGAAAATTGGAAACTGAAGAGTTTACCAAATGAGCTAGTAACTAATAATCTGTCCAGTGGTCATTAGAAATTGAATTCCCCAAATCAGAATGCCAGAAACAGTCCCCAATATTTACCGGGATAAATTCAATAGGCCTCGTCATCTGGATCACCGTTATGAACACCACCTGCACAACATAAGGATTGGGGGATATTAGCACTGTAATTACCATTGCCTACAACCATGCTTCAAGGAACTTCAGAGTAATACCAAACTTATGGATATCAAGCCCACAAGAATACCACAAACCAACAGATCAGAACCAGTCTGGGGCATTTGTAGTGCAGGTACCTTCAACAATTGAATAGCCCTCGTCGGTTGGATCGTCTCCCCTCGCGCGCCTCGGCTGATGTGCGTCGCGCTGGATCCCCTCGTGTGCCCCCCCTCTGGAACAGCTCGCGTGCCTCGGCTCCCATCGCTAGCCTCGGAGGTGCTTTCCTACCCTGGTGGCGGACCGCTCCCGCGCCATCATCGGTGAGTGTGGGAGACACAGCAGTTCGGCCCTGCCCACTTGCTACTTAGGTAGTACCTAGAACGCTGGTGTGGGATTCATCTCGGCGACATTTCCTTTAGCTGCAGGTGTCTGACAATAAAAAAGATACGAATGAAGAAATTTGGAAACAACATTCAATGAAAAATGTAGATTAAAAATGGTTATCAATTCACATAGCTACATAATTAAATGTCTCTGACATGCATATCAAACTAAAATGTTCAAGGACTCTAGACTTACCTGGAAGCCAAGTCCATGCTAAATCATTTCAAGAGATCAAGTAAGAACTGCTTCTCCACAAGAAAAAAAAATCAAAAGTAGTAGCAGCTTGCAATCGGTGGAAGATTAAAATGCTGCGAAGGCATCCAAATGTTCAATGATCGTGGAATTGGAACTGCAGCGCTTATATTTAGGAACGGAGGGAGTATATTATATCAACATAATTAGCTGCTATTACAACCAAGATCTGACCATTGAGCAGTTTTATGTAGATCTTCCTTGAAATAATGCAACAAAGAAGGTACGACAAAGCTAGTTAGCCTTTGGCGTACTATCAAAGATGTATGAGCCTGCTAACTTGTATGTAAAATTCATGGACTATTTAACAAGTTTCAGTACAGTCGCTCGCGGGTCCCAAAAGCACAACAATTTTATTACACAATATCAGTTCGATAAAAAGAATAAACATTGGGAATGGTGAGCACCTCGATTCAAGACTTCTTGGTATAATCTCAGATTGGAAACCACGGGCATTCTTCCCCACCGGCCAGAGCAATTGCCCTTCATGCCACGGCCTGTGGTTGGGATGGGCTCCGTTCTGCAAATCGCGACGGCGTACCTAGAGGGGGAGTGCTCTGGTCGCCGGAAGAGGTCGGAGACTGGGAGTGGAGCGCCGTACCCATCGCCATGACCTATGGGAACCATCGGCGTCGTCATCACCATCGCTGTTGTCGAGCAGGGAGAGGAGGTAGAGGAGTGGTCAGGTATTCAGGCAGGGGGGGGGGGGGGGGGGGGGGGGCGCCGCGCCTTGATGTTTGGATCGATCCATCGTTCGCCATACTCGTCGCCAGGGATTGGATGGGAGAGGCGGACAGACAGAGAACAGGAAGGGGACTCGAAGGTCGAAGGGGGTGTAGCTTCTTTTTTTTTTAAGGCAAGAAGACGGTGTAGCTGCTAGGGTCAGCGTCCAATGGGCTTCGTGCGGGATTCAGGCCCAGTTAACCACATTGCACCATTTTTTCTACCGGAGCAGCCACCCTCAGGACAGCAGCCATCGGACGGTTGGAAATGATCTACACACGAGATCCGACGGCCAAAATGAGTGAGCACGTGAGAGAGCTGGAAAAGGGTTCAGTTTTACTGTCCTTAATTTGCCATCCCGGGTAACTAGAGTTGCCATCACCAGGGGTAACTAAAGTGTCATTCCACGAGTAACTAACGTAGCTACGCCAGGACGTGTGGCCAGATTTGCTTCGTGCCACACGCACGGATGGGATGAGTAGTACTTGTTGGGCGTGTGGCACGAAGTAGCTACACCCACACGTGTGGGCAGTTCTATTGTTCGTCCACACACGACCCGTGTGGGCTGCCTTATGCGTACGCCACACACGGTGTGTGGACGGACGTCTAATATGCCACACGTGTGGTGAATATCGGGACCAAAAAAGAAGAGTTAGCTACTTAGTGAAGTACTGGAGCTGACGAAGAAAGGTAGACACGTAGGAGACTACTGCTCTCTTTTCTACCGTATATATTGATCAGATTTTTTATTTTTATTTTTGAAAAGGAGGAAGACCCCCGGCCTCTGCATCTGAGCGATGCATGCAGCCACTTTATTAATTATTCTCAAAAGACCTTACAAGGACATACAACAGTAAGTCTGAAGCCACCGTCTAGGCAACATCTGTCGCTACTCCTATCCAGTTGATGTAGGGATGCTGATAGTCTGGGCCTAATACCTTAGACCTCGCAGCCAAGCCTAACATCTAAGACGACCTGGGGCCCCAACCAAGCCACTTGCCGGGTCTGGGGCACACACTGGTCCGGCGCGCTCTCAGAGGCCGCCGCCGCCAACTGCCACCACTCCATCTTCAGATCTGTACTGACGCATCGACCTTGCCCGGTCTAGCTGCCGTCGACGCCACCACGACGCCCAACGGCACCACCTCCCTGCGCGCGAACAGCTGAGCACGTCGCGGTCGCCACCGGTACACCTCAGCACCATGCCGCCAAGTATCACCAGCCGACACAGCTTGAAGTCTCTGGAAGATCTGTCGTGCGTAGCACCTGCCGACCAGGCATGACAAAGCGTAGCACCTGTCGGCCAAGCATGACTTGACATCTCCACCGAAGCTCCATGCAAGACGAAGCCGCTCCACCTCCTGCCTCTGACCACCAGCACTGCTCCACAAACGATGCTCCCAAGAAAGAAACGCCACCAAAGTGCCGTCATCGTCCGATCTGGAAAACCAGATCCTAGGGTTTCCCCCAGAGCAGTACGAGTGGGTCGACATAAGTCACACAACGATGCCTTCATCAAGGTAACGACGCAAAACGCCGCCATCGTCTGCCGTCGGCTCGGTTTTCACCGGCAACTATGTCTTCCCGACTCGCAACCGGAACTAGATGTCGGATCTCGAGATCTGACCATCCAGCATCAGGCCGACCACCTCCGACGGAGGAGATGGCCACCACCGCCGGCTGCCCAGGTCAGATCAGATCTGACCGAAGGCGCCGCCGACCAGTCCACCCTGGCCTCCACGCCGTCGCCGCCGATCCGACGCCCGATGGCGCACCGACTGCAGCCGCCGCCCTTCCCGGTACAGGGCCGCGCCACGCCTACAGCCGCCGCCGCCCGAGACAGGGCCGGTCACCACGCCGCCGTAACCATCGCCGCCGCGCCGCATGGATTGGATCGGCCGCCGAGCGCACATCGAAGCCGCCGCCGCCACGTCGCGCTCATCGCCCGTCGCGCCGCCGTACCCCATGATAGCCCGGCGCCTCCTCGCGATCTGGCCGTCCCGCGCCGGCAGAGATGCTCGAAGGGTGGAGATGCCCCGCCGCCGCCCTGCCGGCCAGGCTTTGCCTGGCGGCGCTGCGGACGGCGGCGAGGGAGGGGGAAGAGGAGGGGGGGTTCGAGTGACGGCGGCTAGGGTTTTGCCCACGGGGGCGACACGAGGGAGGGAGCCATATATTGATCAGATGCAAGGTTCATATGATTAATGAGCTATCATGCAAAGAAATTTCGTTGGAAACTTTTGGTTATTTCGGTGGGTACTGAAATACTTTAAACCCCCAAAAATTTGGAGCCAGATAAAAACGAATTCCAAACAAAATTAAATTTAATCAAAATTAGTTAGTATTAAGTGAATTCTGAAAATTCTGAAAGAATTTCTGAAATTCCAGAATTTTTACATATTGGCCATGCTCCGCCGTTTGAGCCCATATTACTTAGAGCATGAAGAATTATTCTTATTTGAGAAATGAATCGGAGCATGAATTTTCTTAGAGGGCGGAGAAAAGGAGGGGATCAAAGTCACATTAGATCCTGAGTGGTACGATTGTCACCATAGCTTTCTCTTTTTCCCTTCCACTACGAATGCATGCATGATTTGTGGCGCTGCCCCTTGGAATCGCGAGTGTTAAATGTGCGTGGAATATCTTCAGAACAAAGACAGATGCCGGCGATTTCAGTGCGCAATCCAGACCTGAGTGCACGGGCTATCCGCACGTGTGAGGTCTGTTCGGGAACCTGCAGCTGCTGTTGCACAATGCACAGTATCAAAGCTAGACATTTTCCCTCAACAAATAACATTTTGAGTCCTTTTGTGTTTGTGATGGCGTCTACATAATCCACGTAGGGATGCAAATTTGTGACCTTCATGGTACCCTGACTGCTCCTCCTCTTAATTAATATATGGGGCAAAGCTTTTGCCCCCCGTTTCAAAAAATGGTACCCTGACTGCTAAAATTTTAGTTTGTTTGGTTGAACAATGGTCACCTGCAATACCGCTGGTACTCATCGCCTTATTGCGTGCCTTAACAAGTCTCCTATTTCTCCTGATCATCATAAGCTGTTCCATCACCTCCGTCATGTCTGGTCGTTCCTTACTGTCTTCTTTCAGGCACTCGATCGCAACCTTGCCAATTTCTTCCAGGGCGAAGATATCGTCGTCTTCAGTTGCAATCTTCTTGTCAAACATTGCTCTGCCGCTCTTTTCTCTCTCATAAAGTTTGCGGTACTCTATGGTGAGGACGCAGTTTCCATCGAATATGTTCCTCTTCCTGGTAATGAGTTCCAAAAGAATAGCTCCAAAGCTGTAGACATCACTCTTTTGTGTTACACGGCCCTTTCCCATGAACTCTAGGTCCACGTAGCCCATATTAAGCCGCATCCATGTATCACTTGCTTCAGTGGCCTCGAGCCTCATCTCCTCTTGTAAATTATGAAGCCTTAAAAACGCAAAATTTCCAATTTTTGGTGTCAACTTGTCATCGAGGAATATGTTGACTGGTCTGACATCACCATGTTTTATGGAGTAATTTGCGTAGGAGTGCATGTATCTTAACCCTTCTGCAGACCCGATTGCAATGCCGATGCGTATGTCTAAAGGAAGTTTTTGTTTACTGCGATGGAGAATGTCCCAGAGGCTCCCATTAGCAGCAAATTCAAATACCAACTTTGGGACATCCGCCTCCGGACAGCAACCGTAGAGCTTGAGGATGTTCTTGTGGATCAGTTCTTTATGCATGTCTATCATCACCTCAAACTCCTGCCTCATATCATCGCTTAGCATGATAAAGGTCTTGACCACCACGACGGTATTGTTAGGAAGAGCTCCTCTGTAGACTTTACAAAACCTTCCAGTACCAAGAAACTCTGAATTGTTTTTTGTGATTTTCTTTATTTCCGCCTTTGTGAAAATCGTTAGGCCCCTGACATTCTGTAGGTGTGGGCCACCATTTCTCACGAAATTCCTGTGTGCTTTCCTGCTAAAGATGTTCAAGTATTTTAGCTTCTCCAAGAAGCTAGATTTAGAGCCAAAAATGCTTGTTCCTGGTCGGTTAACCTTTCGCTCCATATCTTGTGCTTTCCGTAATGACCACTGATCTGCATTTTCTTGACCCGGCTGGCAGTGATCTTCCGTTTCTGGGCGTTCATTGATATCCTTTATAAGGCTCTCATCTGCAAGCTTACCAATTATTTGCCCAGACTGTTCCTTGAGTAAACTTGGCTGCAGCTCGACTAGCGAACTGCAAATACCCGTTTGGCCTGAATAGTCAGCTCTTGCTGTTTTATCAAGCCTATGCATTATGTGTTGTGCAACTGGTCTCTTCTTTGGGTCCAAGTCCATGCACTCTATACCGATCTTAGTGCATACTCTTACTTGTTCCAACTGTGTGTGCCCCTCTGGTGCTTGATCCAGTCGATCCATCCAACTTTCAACTACCTACAAAATTGCAATCATGAGTTACTATCTACCTATTTTACATACTTCAAGCACAAGGCGGTCAACAAAAAAAAATGCTTAAAATAACATCACAAAAAGAAAAACATATGGTTGTTAATGTGGTGGATCTTTTTTTATATAAATGGACTTGAGCGGATAGATCTTCATCATTATGCATAAATATGAATGATAGATAATCTTCGAGAATGTATAGAAGCACATAAGAATGATAGAACATCAATTCATCATAACTATACCTAATTACATTGCATCTGTATACCTAATTACATTGCATCTGTATATAAATAGATCAAATGTCTCACCTAAAAAAAAGGCCAAATACCTCAACAAATGATAGCCAACAGCAACTCTAGATAATTTCCGAAATAAATTACCATAACTTTACTCCTAGGTTTGTTACCTGTGCTCCTAGGTTGATTAAGAGAGTGAGCGCAATGGGGTTGCAGATGAGCTTGCAGATTGTGCTAGGATCCATGGGGATTTAACACTGGAGGCCAGTGTCCCAGCTATGGCTCAACAGGCCTACTTTAATGATTGTATTTCGTTACAAGGAAATATATAAAGCTCTCTTTCTTCTCAATTTTTTTATCATTACTTTAATTATGTAATATCACATAAAAGAAATTAGCCTTTTAACATATAAATTGACGAACGATGAACTTCGATTCCGCGTATTGATTTATTACCATGCACAACTAAACTCCACCTGTTGTGCTTAGTACACAATTGTTGAGTGTTGTTCTTCAGAACCTTAGTCTGAGTGTTATCTTCCTCTGTTTTCCTACCTTGCATAGTTTCTCCTTGTTTGTCTACAGCTTTGCAGCACAGGTTCCTTTTTAGCTCTACATCTTTGTCATTGCCTACCTGGTTTGTTCTGTTGGTGGAGGAACGTTTTGGCTGTAAAAACTACCTTGGTTTCTTTAATGAAATTGGAGGAGAAAATCTCCTTTAATACAAAAAATGCTTAAATTGTTCTTACATTCCCCTCTTCAAAATATCCCTTCACTCCTGTCAGTATCTCCATGATAATAACACCAAGACTATACATGTCTGACGCAAATGCGATTTGTCCTCTGTAGAATTCAGGAGCCAAGTACCCCCTAAGTGAAGATTAAATTATATAAAGTGTGATCAATGAATGCCCAAATAAACCACATAACAAAAAAATAAGAGCTTTCAAGATGCTGGCTTACTGAGATCCACACAGATGTTGCGTAATAGCTCGGGTTTGCCCTTCATCAAAACACCGCGAGAGACCAAAATCAGCAATTTTGGGTATCATGCCAATGTCAAGGAGGACATTAGCAGGCTTAAGGTCCAAATGAAGAATGCGCTTCTCATGAAGGTAATGTAAGCCTTCACATATTCCCCTGATTATTCGATAGCGCTCTCTCCATTCAAGTCCGCAAGATGCATCTGTACACGAAAGAGACGGATTTTGTATTTTATGAATTAGTTTAGATTGATGGCGAAAAATGTAATAGAGTAAATAAATATGGAAGAAATAGATTATGATGCTACCACAAATATGCTTATCAAGACTCCCTTTGGGTACAAACTCAAAACAGAGTAACCAGTTTCGTACATCTGCCATGACAAGCTTCCCCTCATATTCTGCCATTTTTCCTTGTGTGTCAGCACAATACCCCAGAAAACGTACTATGTTCTTGTGCTTGGTCTTCATTAAGCATTTAACCTCTCCGTGGAATTTACTCTCAGTAATATCAACTGTGTTGGACAGCTTCTTTACAGCAACCATCTGTTTTCCGACCATTCCCTGCGGTCGTGAACCATATTGTCAATATCCTCGGCTTGAGTGTGCCTCGTGGTGTGACTGTAGCATGTATAGTTTAGTTTGCTGAATTCATTAAAAAGAAAATAGTTTTCCTTTAACAAGACAAAAGACTATCCATTTTCATTAATCAAGAAAAGAGTTAATTAACAAGTTGCCGAGATCGTAGCGATAATTTGAAGTACAAATGAAAGTCTTATCTCCCACCAAATCCCAATTTGGCACCTTCTCGTAGGAAAAAAAAGAGAAGAGTTTTATGCATTTGTCGGAGTTTTATGAACAGGCCTTCTGCTTCATGAAAAACAGCGCTTTACGTACTGATGCAAAAAAAAGGAGTTTCATGCAGATTTTACAAGAATTTTATAAGCCGGCGTTCTGCCGGATTCATGAAGCAAAGATAGTGCAAAGTATTACATTGCTACTCCCTCCGTTCCTAAATATAAGTCTTTTTAGAGGTTCCACTAGGGGACTACATACGAATGTATATAGACATACTTTAGAGTGTAGATTCACTCATTTTGCTTCGTATGTAGTCTCCTAGTGAAATATATAAAAAGACTTATTTTTAAGAACGGAGGGAGTACAACATACTCCAAACTTGGCTGATATCTGTCATGTTCCACAACAAATGCTATCTATGTAGTATAACAACAAATGCTATCTATGTAGTGTAGTTTTTAGTTTTTGCCCATTATTAGTTTTGAGAGGCAATTTGAGAAAAGAAGCTGATTAAAGGTGTGGTACCTTGTAAACCATGGCGAATCCACCGCTGCCAATTTGTTGATCAGGGGAGAAACAATCTGTGATGTCCTCCAAAAGTGATAACGGCAGATCCGTGGGCTCTGCACTGTCATCGAGCAGCATCCTCTCCAGGACGCCGTGTCTGTTACTGCTGGCTTCGCGGTCCATTTGCAATCACTGCAAGTAGAGTACAGCACCCCTGAATTAAGAGAAATTAATGCTATTTGTGAGGCTAGCTACTACCCAATCACGCAACTAACTAATCGTGCTAAGAACAGAACATCTGTATGAGCAAGGTCATCAGGAGGCTACTGTATATGCTATGTAGTACTGCTATCCATCAACTTCTGAAAACATGCAAAGTAAATGGCGGCGAACCCAGCCCTGCTCCCAGGCGCCAGCCACGCCATCCGTTGATTCCTTGACCGAGCGTGTGCGTCCGACCTAGCTAGGCTAAATCTAGCTAGTACTGCGGCCACAGAGCGGCCAGATCCAGTTCTACTGCGCGCGCTCTCACCTCCCCCGAGTCAGAGGCTGCCGCACCCGCAAGTGAGCCAACAGCATCTACGGCCGTCACTCTACTGCTCACTCCACCGCCGGCCGCATGTATCCACTAGCAAAGTAGCAAGCGCGGCTCCCCGGAAAATCATTGAAAGTCGATTTGAGCATAGCAAAGAAACTGGAGGATGAAATTATTGATGATGCAGTAGGGGCCGGGCATGGTTCAATTCGATCCCCCCTTTCATCCAGATAAAACTATGCAAGAGACGATTAATAAGCTGCTCACCCCATAAATATTCATCTAAACGATCTTATATTTCTTTTATAGAGGGCGAAAAGATGCATGCGTACATACATACCTTCAGGAGTACAATTTATCAGAGGATCGGCGAAGTGATCCACCGGCGACTGGCTATGAAATCGAGATGCGAGGAAGGCTTCGCTGATCCTTTCATTCTTCCCATCAACGTATACAACTAAATATCTTTTTGGCGGCATGACCTCCACAGATACTATGTGAACTATGTGCAAAGTCAACGGTTGGGGTCAAGACCTAAGAGCATCTACAACCGACTCCCCGTATCCGTCTCAAACGTCCGGACTTACCGTTCGATCAGTAACTGATCACAAAAACGAGACCCAACCTGATTCTTCATATCCGTCTCAAACGCCCGGACTGACCGGCATCCCTCATATCCATTTCAAATATAAGAATGATATGAGGGCTCCCGGACGCGTCCGGACATATCCAATCAGTCCACCATGTAGGACGCAACCCTACTCTGGACCACCTTTTTTTCTTTCTTTATTCATTCTTTTTTTTCTTTCTCTTCTTGTCCACCAATCACGTGCAAGTGATCGGACATATGAGAAAAAAAAATATAAGAAGTGCGGCTACGCAGACGAAAAACCCAGGGTTCAAAATAGACACACCCGGTCACTGACCGGACGCACCCACGGACGTTTAGAGGGTCATATTTGCTATGTCCGATTATAAATGCTCTAATGGCACTTGGAATTCATGCCTACAACCACAACTCGTCAAATCCGGCTCCTGGCCTGTTCGCGGAAGTCGACACATACAAAATCATTTTCATAGTTGGATACCGCATTTTTAAATCATCAAATTTATACAATTACATGCAACATAAAAACATTCTAAATTTTAGACCGCGTCCATTCTTATTGGTCCGCCCATGTCCATGTCTGGAATTCGACTGCGTTCCATGGAGTGAAGCGACCGTCAGCGAGGTAGAGTAGGACATGAAACACGTATCGACTTATTGGACTCGAGGCGTCGCCGTCTCCCATGTCGTATGCTTCCTTGTTACTACTAGGGAAATGTCTATAGGTAGATCGTTAGTAGTAGCATGGGGTGTGATGTCGGCTCCATTGTTAATTAGTAGTAGTGTGGGAGCATAACACGTGCTACAGGTACTCCACAGTAGTAGCGTGGGGTTGCCCTCCAGACGCTGCTGCTATATGGGCCACACCATCCTTCGCTTGTCAAATCGTAATAGCAGGGAGGCCCATGTAAACCACGCTACAAGTAAAGAATTAGCAGTAGCACTCGCTATATCCCCACCACTGGCACTAAAGTTAGAGGAGGGTGGCAGGATGGCAGCTGGTGGCCCTCACTTATCAACAACGCGTGGTCCACCACACGTGTTATTGGTAAACAGGTAACAGTAGCGTGCGCTACTGATAAGAAAAATAAGAAAAAAGAAAACAAAAGAAAAAAGAAAAAAGAAAAACAATAACTTGACTTGAAAAGAATAGAAAAGAAAAAGAAAAAAGAAAAAAGAAAAAAAGAAAGTAAAAAGGAAAAACAAAAAATAATAAAAAGAAAAGATAAAAGAAAAAGAAAAACAATAAAAACAAAAGGAATAAGAAAAGAAAAGAAAAATAAAAGAAAAAAATCAAAAGGAAAAAGAAAATAATAATAATAAAACAAAAGGAATAAGAAAACAAAAGAAAAAAAGGAAAGGAAACTAATAATAATAAAAGAAATGAAAAAGGAAAATAAAAGAAAACCAAAGAAAAAATAAATATAATAAAAATCCTACCTGTAGCGTCGGATGGAAGCAGCCACGCTACATCTATATGAATGTCAGGATAAAAAAAGGTAAAATAAAAGAAATTGAACATTAGCAGTAGCGTGGGTCATTACCTGCGCTATAACACGGTATTAAGACCCCGCGCTACAGCTAAGTTTGATTTAGACCTTGACCCCGTCCACTCCTCTCCGTCTCTCTCCATTCCCTCGATTCCCCACTCTCCCTCCGGCCACCGCGTGCCGCCACGCTCGACCACCGTCGGTCGAACCCTCCCACCGACCACTGTGCGTCGCCGGCCGCGACCTCCTCCGACCCTGCAGCTGCCTCCCTCGTTCGTATGCGCAGCCCGCTCGTCCGCGTCCACGCCTTCGGCGGCTCCTTCTATCATCATCATCATATCCACTGGCGAAGCTACGTGTTGATAAAATCGGCCGTGGCCCGCCCAGCTCACAGCAATTACAGTGGAGATTGAGAGTAAACTGAGCCATGACGTTGAAAATAATGGGTTTCCTTTGTACCGGCCTGCCCATGTTTTTGACTGTAGCTCCGGCACTGATCATATCATTCGTGTGATTAACCCACCTAGCTAGAGTAGCTAGTACTAGTGAAAGTAACCACTTGGTTTGATTAATGAAAATTTCTTTCACAAAAAGAAGAAGAGAAGAGAGTAGCTACTAGTGAAGTAGTGGAGCAGCAGACGAAGAAAAGTAGACACGGAGGAGACTACTGCTCTCTTTTCTACTGTATATATTGATCAGATTCAAGGTTCATATGATTAATGAGCTATCATGCAAAGAAATTTCGCTGGAATTTTTGGTTATTTCGGTGGGTACCGAAACACTTTAGACCCCCAAAATCTGGAGCCAGATAAAAACGAATTCCAAACATAAATAAATTTAATCCAAATTAGTTAGTATTAAGTGAATTTTGAAAATTCTGAAAGAATTTCCAAAATCCCCAAAATTTTGCACATTGGCCATGCTCCGCCGTTTATCGAAAAAGGCTTTCGCCCTGCTTTATATATAAAGCAAACCGTTAGACCAGAAATACAAACATAGGTTCAAATCCGAACACACACAAACACACACCCAAAGAAGTACGGCACCAAGTACGGAGGGTTCTGCTGAGGGCATAGCTCAACAAGCCCTAGAATAAAATAAAACAAAGCAGAAAATAACGCCCGCCGTTTGAGTCCATGTTACTTAGAGCATGAAGAATTATTCTTATTTGAGAAAAGAATCCGAGCATGGAATTTCTTCAAGGGTGGAAAAAAGGAGGGGATCAAAGTCAGGGTAGATCCGAGTGGTACGATCGTCACCACTGCTTTCTCTTTTTCGCTACCACTAGGAATGCGCATATGATATGTGGCGCTGCCCTTGGAATCGCGAGTGTTAAATGTGCGTGGAATATTTTCAGAACAAAGAAAGATGCCAGCGATTTCGGTGCGCAATCCAGACCTGAGTGCACGGGCTATCCGCACGTGTGAAGTCTGTTCGGGAACCTGCAGCTGCTGTTGCACAATGCGCAATGTCCAATGCTCATTGGTTATCAAAGTTAGACATTTTTCCTCAACAAATAACATTTTGAGTCCTTTTGTGTTTGTGATGGCGTCTACACAATCCAGGGATGCAAATTTGTGACCCGCTATATTGATGGAACGCTGGTAGTCATCGCCTTATTGCGTGCCTGAACAAGTCGCCTATTTCTCCTGATCATCATAAGTTGTTCCATCACCTCCGTCATGTCTGGTCGCTCCTTACTGTCTTCTTTCAGGCACTCGATCGCAACCTTGCCAATTTCTTCCAGGGCGAAGATATCGTCGTCTTCGGTTGCAATCTCCTTGTCAAACATTGCTCTGCCACTCTTTCTTCTCTCATAAAGCTTGCAGTACTCGGTGACGAGGATGCAGTTTTCATCAAATACGAATTGCTTCCTGGTAATGAGTTCCAAAAGAATAGCTCCAAAGCTGTAAACCTCACTCTTTCGTGTTACACGTCCAGTCATCATGAACTCTAGGTCCACATACCCATATTAAGAAGCATCAATTGGTTGCGTGTATCCCTTGATTCAGAGGCCTGGAGCATCCTCTTCTTTCCCATACAATAAAGCTTAGAAAGCCCAAAATTTGAAATTTTCGGTACCAACTTGTCATCCAGAAATATGTTGTCTGGTCTGACATCACCATGTAGTATGGGTTGATTTGCGTAGGAGTGCATGTATCTTAACCCTTCTGCAGACCCAATTGCGATGTCGATACGCAAGTCTAAAGGAAGTTTTTGTTTGCTGCCGTGGAGAATGTCCTGAAGGCTCCGATGAGCAGCAAATTCAAATACCAACGTTGGAACATCCACCTCCAGGCAGCAACCATAGAGCTTGAGGATGTTCTTGTGGATCAGTTCTTTATGCATGTCTATTATCACCTCAAACTCCCGCCTCATATCATTGCTTAGTGTGATAAAGGTCTTAACCGCCACCATGGTATTGTCATGAAGAGTTCCTTTGTAGACTTTACCAAACCTTCCGGTACCAAGAAACTCTGTTTTTTTTTTTTTTTGTGATTCTCTTTATTTCCGTCTTTGTGAAAATCGTTAGGCGGGCCCCTGACATTCTGAAGGTGTGGGCCACCATTCCTCACGAAATTCTTGCGTGCTTTCCTGCTAAAGATGTTCAAGTTTTTTAGCTTCTCCAAGAAGCTAGATTTAGAGCCGAAAATGCTTGTTCCTGGTTGGTTAACTTTTCGCTCCGTATCTTGTGCTTCCCGTAATGACCACTGATCTGCATTTTCTTGACCCTGCTGGCAGTGATCTTCCGTTTCTTCCGTTTCTTGGCGTTCATTGATATCGTTTACAAGGCTCTCAGCTACAAGCTTTCCAATTATTTCCCCAGACTGTTCCTCGAGTAAACTTGGCTGCAGCTCGGCTAGTGAACTGATCATGCCAGTTTGGCATGAATAGTCAGCTCTTGCTGTTTTATCAAGCCTATCAATTATGTTCTGCGCAACTGGTCTCTTCTTTGGGTCCAAGTCCATGCACTCTATCCCGATCTTAGTGCATACTCTTACTTGTTCTAACTGTGTGTGCCCCTCTGGTGCCTGATCCAGTCGATTCATCCAACTTTCAATTACCTACAAAGTTGCAATCATGAGTTACTATCTGTTTTACATACTTGCACAAGGCGGTCAACCAAAAGAGAAAATTATGCTTAAAATAATATCACAAAAAGCAAAACATATGGTTGTTAATGTGGTGGATCTTTTTTTTATATAAATGGACCTGAACAGATAGATCTCCATTATTATACATAAATAAGAATGATATATGGTCTTCGAGAATGTATATAAACACATAAGAATTATAGAACATTAAATCATCATAACTATACCTAATTAGATTGCATCTGTATATAAATAGGTCAAATACCTCAACACATGATAGCCAGCAGCAATTCTAGATAACTTCTGAAATAAATTATCATAACTTTACTCCTAGGTTTGTTACCTGTATTTTGATCCAAGAAATATATAAATCCCGCTTTCTTCTCGATGTCTTTTCCATAGCTTTAATTATGTAATAGTATGACTTAAGAGCAATAAGTCTTTTCACATATAAATTGACGAAGGATGAACTTTGATTCCGCATATTGTTTTATTGCCATGCACAACTAAACTCCACCTGTTGTGCTTAGTACAACACAATTGTTGGCGCACGCCCACGCCTCTGTTCCATCCAGTGCGAGGAAAGGTCTCAACTCCATCTCTTTGATGGCCTGGGAGGTTTGGAAACATCGCAACAGTGCCACCTTCGACGCCCCCCCCCCCCCCCCCCCCCCCCTCTCTGTCACACAGGTCAAATCTGCCAGGAGATGCGGCTTTGGGCCAAAGCTGGAGCATCTGGAGTAGCGAACATCATTGACAACGACTGACTGTTATTTTTATGGTTTTAGCAGCCCCTCTTTCTGCTGCTTTGGTGTATGCTTAGCGCCGTGTCACGTGTACGTCCCTCAAGTGTAACACCATAACCTTGTTATTCTCTCTACCTATCAATGAATGATAAGCAAGCTTTGTGTATTCGCGAAAAAACAACAACACAATTGTTGACTGTTGTTCTTCAGAACCTTAGTCTGAGTGTTATCTTCCTATGTTTTTCTACCTTGCCTAGTTTCTCCTTATTTGTCTCCAGTTTGCAGCATAGGTTCCTTTCTAGCTGCTGTTTGGTAGCTTAGGTACCATTTACCTACCTGATTTGTTCTGTTGGTGGAGGAGCGTTTTGGCTGTAAAAACTACTTTGGTTTCTTTAATGAAATCGGGGGACAAAATCCCTTTCAATAAAGAAATGCTTAAATTGTTCTTACGTTCTCCTCTTCAAAATATCCCTTTGCTCCTGTCAGTATCTCCATGATTATAACACCAAGACTATATATGTCTGATGCGAATGCGATGTGCCCTCTATAGAACTCTGGAGTCAAGTACCCCCTAGGGAAGATCATATAAGGTTTGATCAATGAATGCCCAAATAAAACGTGAAGTCACACATAACCAAAAACAAGAGCTTCCAAGATGCTGGCTTACTGAGATCCACACAGATGTTGAGTAACAGCTCGGGTTTGCCCTTCATCAAAACACCGCGAGAGACCAAAATCGGCAATTTTGGGTACCATGCCAATGTCAAGTAGGACATTAGCAGGCCTAAGGTCCAAATGAAGAATGCGCTTCTCATGAAGGTAATGTAATCCTTCACATATTCC
Source organism: Elymus sibiricus (assembly GCA_039707655.1). Taxonomy (NCBI): domain Eukaryota; kingdom Viridiplantae; phylum Streptophyta; class Magnoliopsida; order Poales; family Poaceae; genus Elymus; species Elymus sibiricus. Next base: position 258,582,249 of record CM077663.1, on the reverse strand, counting down.
CCTGATTATTCGATAGCGCTCTCTCCATTCAAGTCCGCAAGATGCATCTGTACACGAAAGAGACGGATTTTGTATTTTATGAATTAGTTTAGATTGACGGCAAAAATGTAATAGAGTAAATAAATATGGAAGAAATAGATTATGATGCTACCAGACATATGCTTATCAAGACTCCCTTTGGGTACAAACTCAAAACAGAGTAACCAGTTTTGTACATCTGCCATGACAAGCTTCCCCTCATATTCTGCCATTTTTCCTTGTGTGTCAGCACAATACCCCAGAAAACGTACTACGTTCTTGTGCTTGGTCTTCATTAAGCATTTAACCTCTCCATGGAATTTACTCTCAGTAATATCTACTGTGTTGGACAGCTTCTTTACAGCAACCATCCGTTTTCCGATCATTCCCTGCGGTCGTGAACCATATCGTCAATATCCTCGGCTTGAGTGTGCCTCGTGGTGTGATTGTAGCGTGCATATATAGTTTAGTTTGCTGAATTCATTAAAAGAAAAGAGTTTTCCTTTAACGAGATAAAAGACTATCCATTTACATTAATCAAGAAAAGAGTTAATTAACAAGTTGCCAAGATCGTAGCGATAATCTGAAGTACAAATTAAAGTCTTATCTTCCAAATCCCATTTGGCACTTCCTCATAGGAAAAAAAAAGTTTTATGCATATGTCAGAGTTTTATGAGCGCAAAGTATTATGTACATTGCTACACCATACTCCAAACTCGGCTGGTACCTTTTCTTTTTTTCTTTTTCAAAAGGAGGTTGAAACCCTTGGCCTCTATGAATGTGATGTGATATCTGTCATGTTCCACAACAAAAGCTAGCTAGGTAGTATAGTTTTTATATTTTGCTGTTTTTCAGTTTTGAGAGGCAGTTTGAGAAACGAAGCCAATTAAAGGTGTGGTACCTTGTAAACCACGGCGAATCCACCGCTGCCAATTTGTTGATCAGGGTGGAAATGATTTGTGATGTCCTCCAAAAGTGACAACGGCAGGTCCATGGGCTCTGCGCTTTCATCGAGCAGCATCCTCTCCAGGACGCCATGTCTAATACTACTACTGCTGGCTTCGCGGTCCATTTGCAATCACTGTAAGCATATGATGAAATGAGTACAGCACCCCTGAATCAATCAAGAGAAATTAATGCCCATTATTTGTGAAGCTAGCTAGCTATTCTACCCAATTACGAAACCAAGTAACCATGCCAAGAACAAAAGCAAGGTCATCAGGCAGCTACTGTATATGCTATGTAGTACTGCTATTCATCAACTTCTGAAAGCATGCGAAGTAAACGGCGGCGAATCCAGCCCTGCTCCCGGTGGCACCGCCAGGCGCCAGCCACGCCATTCGTTGATTCCTCGACCGAGCGTGTGCGTCCGACCTAGCTAGGCTAAATCTAGCTAGCACTGCGGCCGCAGAGCCGCCAGATCCAGTTCTACTGCGCGCGCTCTCACCTCGCCCGAGTCAGAGGCTGCCGCACCCGCAAGCAAAGCCAACAGCATCTACGGCCGCCACTCCACTGCCCACCGCCGGCCGCGGAGCCGCGTGTATCCGCTAGCAAGCGGGGCTCCCCGGAACATTTATCCAAAGTCGATTTGTGCATAGCAGAGAAACTGACGGAGTGTAACACTAATCTCTTTAGAACCGAAGAGTACATTCACTAGGTCACACCTGATTTTGACCCGGTCAACAATTTCTCAAAACTCTTTCATTTAATTATTTTATTTATATCTCTATAATACTATATTCGTTAGTTTTAAAGAATCCACATTCAATTAAAGTCTTCAAGACTCCAATTAAAATTGGATCATCCGATTTTGACCAGGTAAACAATTTCTCAAAACCCATTCGTTCAATTCTTTAGAAGAATACACTATGCTTCATAATGGGTTTAGTTTACGATTTTGACCGAACTAATAGTTTTTTCAAATCAATCAATATCAACCGGCCTATAAAAACATATCAATCACGTCCATGCCACCGTTGACGTAGAAATTTTTCCACATATATAAGGTTGGTTAGCATATAATATAAAATCGCACCACGAAAGGCCCATCAAATTACCGAATTGTAAATAAAAATAAAACACACTATGTCATCTCTCCCACACATCAAACGAAATATTCCATTAGTTTTAAAATATAAGGGGTATTAGTTTTTTGGAAAGTCAAATTCTTCAAATTTAACGAAGTTGAGAACAAAAATATCGACATCCACAATATTAAATAAAAAATATAAAAATTCATTCAACGATGAATCTAATCACAACAATTTGATATTATGGATTTTAATATATCTATCTATAAATTTAAAAGGTTGACATTTAAAAAATAATATACATTGTATTTTAAAACATAGTGATTGGATTTTTTTAATCTAACAACGCAGCAAAGCGTGCTCAGTCCTTCTAATTATAATGATGCGGTAGGGGCCGGGTATGGTTCAATTGTGCCCCCCTTTCATCCCAAATAAAAATACCCAAGAGATGATTAAGCTACAGAAGAGAAAAAGCTACTACAAAAAAAAAGGAAAGATGCATGCGTACATACATACCTCCAGGGAGGACACCTTATCAATGGATCGGCGAAGTGATCCTCGGTCGACTGGCTATGAAATCAAGATGCAAGCAAGAAGAGCATGAGCAAGCTTCAGCCTTCCTTTAATCTCTTCCCGTCGACGTCACCAGCCAATCACAAGTCTTGTTGGCGGCATGTCTTCCACGTATCTACCATCCCTATAAAAGAAAAAAAGTAATCAGATCCAAACAATCACGACCGTTTATGTTCAAGATCTGAAGGCCTCTAATCCTCCGGTGTTTAACGCCAATAGGCCATGCTAAGCCACGCTAAAGTTGTGCCCGCTCCGCACGACCTCCCGCTCCCGCTGCGTCGTAGCATCGCACGGGCGCATAAAAAAAAGAACAAAACCGCTGCGCACGACCTCCCGCTCCGCCCGCTCCTTCTCCTCCTAAGAACGAAAGTCCACAGCACGGACGGGGTCCTCCGTCGTCGCCCGCCGATCCTTCTCCGCCTCCCGCTCCGTACGCCGCCTCCCGCTTCGTCCCCGTCCGCCTCCCGCGCCGTCCGCCTCCCGCTGCCTCGGCCTCCCGCGACGTCTGCCTCCCGCTGCCTTGGCCTCTGCCGCCCCGCCGGTCCACTCGGCCACGGCGGCCTTGGCCTCCGCCGCCCGCCGGTCCACTCGGCCTCCCGCTTCGGCCTCTGTGCTCCTCTTTGGCGTGGATTTGGCGGATGGCAGCCGGATCGGATCGACGACGTGCGACTCCGGCGAGTCGGAAGGGCCACGCCGGCGGCCGAGCTCCTCCATGGACTGCTGCAGTTCCAGGGAGAGTGAGCTTCGAAGGCCCGCCTTTTCGATCCGGGCTCCCTTCTTCCGACCTCTCGAGCACCGACACCTTCGTCGTTCCCCTTCTTCTTACACACCCGAGACGTCCTGCTGCTGCGGTCTCCACCCCGTCCCGGTCTTCGCCCGGCCACCGGGTCTCCTCCCTCCGTTTGAGGTATGCATGAGTAGTTAGGTTGTATGATTGCTTCTTCACAGCATCAATTCTCCTCCTAGCTAATTCAATCGGTCAATCCCACTAGGCTGGGGGTCAGATCTGCCCTGGGTGTAGTGTCCATGGCACGATCATACATGTTGTTGTGTTCCTGGATTCCGTCCTGACGATGATTGGTGTATGATTTGCTATCTTCATCTTGTGTCGATACGAATTTCGGTTGCTTTTACAAAGAATGATGCGTCATAGCTTGGTGCCTTGTATGAATTTCAGTATATGTTTAGAAGATACTATATAGAGTATTAATTTTTTTGCGGCTAGCAACTCCATTAGTGTGTTAAATATCTTCTCATCATTTGATAGGTAGATTCTAACCGCTGCTCTTCGTAGATTTTGAAAGGAAGCAGACAAGTTGAACCATGGGGAAGAGGAAGGCGGCCGCTAAGCCACCCACTAGGAAGCGGATGTACAAGCTCGATATGGTCTTTTCCTGCCCATTCTGCAATCATGGGAGCAGCGTTGAATGTCGGATGTTAGTACCATCTTCATATATTTTTCCAGTTAGTTGGTTGATACTAGATGGCTATCTATCCATGCAACATTGTGTCTGGCCTTCTTTTTTCTTCAGTGATATGGAAAACCTGATTGGTGAGGCACCACTGCAAATGGTATGTCCAAATCATACATAAAACTGTAGATTGTACCTCCTAACATAAACGTAGATGCCATACTGATTGGCTCTCAGCTAGAAATTATGCACCAGGCATCTCATTTGGTTTTGTTCCTTCTCAATCTAATGATTGCAACTCCGGGAACAGGGTATAGCTTATGTATACTCTTGGGGGTTTAATCACTCTAATCAACTATTATAATAGAGCATAGCTGAGGTAGTAAATCATGCAGGGTTATATGCACACTCGGTTGCCATTAAATGATGTATGTATGACAGGCGGATCCGGCGAGTCGGATGGACGGCAACGGTTGCTGAGCTTCTCCATGGCCTGCTGTAGTTCCAAGGAGACAGAGCTTCGAAGGTGAGGAGATATAGAAGAACAGAAGGAAGGGAGAGGATGAAGGGCAGGGGCGTGGCAGCCTTGACGGTGAACCTCCGGTTGCGACGGACTCCGGTGTGAAGCGGCGCACCGTGTACGGCACCGACGCGAGCCTACAGGGCGGCAGCGGCAACTTGGAGCTGCGGGAGCTCGTCCGTTTGGATCGCAGGCCAAAGGTTATGTATATTGGGTACGTTTTGGTCTCTAGCAAACATGTCCATACAAAATATTGCCATGATTTATCCTGTTGTTGGCTAGATCTGAAGTATTACCTATCAAATCAATGATTCTTTCTATTTTGAGGCCACATGCATGTTGATTCTGTCAACACACTGAGTTCCCTGTAGATAGAAACATAAGAAGAGGACGGTCCTCTGATCATTGTAGGCCTTCAACGCCCATTTAGGAATTAGGAGTTTAGGACACACATGTTATGTTTTGTTACCAGCCGATGGAGTTAATTTCGAAAGTCTATAATCTGCATCGTATACAGTTATCATCAGCTTAGTCGCTCGTTTGTGCCATCGTTGAGCTTGTGATGTCATGGTACGAGATTTTGTACCATCTATATTTTCTATAGTTATTTTAATCTTTCATCGAGATGGACGAGGGTGGTAAAAGATTTTTGAGATTATGGTTCCCATATTCATAGAGCGAATGTAGAGAAAACATTTATACAGATGTATTAGTTATGACTTGTTATAAATATGTCCCACCACCTATGTAATTCAAATTAGTCAAACTTTAAGGAGAGTGGAGTAAGTACTGCTGCTGACTTTTTTTCTGAGAACAGTGTTCTTCATTAGCAATATATTTTGACAATGCTATTCTGTATTTTATTTTCTTTCACTCATGTTATCACCAAGAAATCAGATTGGTATTACTTGGAAAATAGATTGCACAAGAAACCAGAGCACAGATATATAAACCAGAGCATCCCAATGTTGATATTACTTGGATTATTAATTGTCTATTTACCTTTTAAAATCTTCTGCACGTTCTGACAAGAATTAAATCCAGTAGACTACTGAATGTACATGTACATATGTAGTTGAAAAAAATTATGTACTTGTAATTCTGTTGGCATAGTATAAATCCGCTGCTGTCACCTGTGAAATCATTACTGAATGTCAACACATGTTAAGATGTCTTCACTAAGCAGATTGAGTCTATATAAGTTTGTGCATCTTGATTGTCTGATTATTGGAGCATTACACATGACACTGTCTGGTTTGTATCCTGTGAGAGCAGAAGAAGAGGCGCAATCAGCTAAGAACCATGCCAGGTGGATGGTGCAAGTTGTTGTCATACGGACATATGATGGTTATACCGGGGAAAGTTGTTTGTTTCGTTAGAAGAACTAAGGGAAAAAGATCCATTTGTGAAAAAACAAAGCTACTGGTTCGCATTACTGGGGTTATATCAAAGATTCAACACGAAAAAAAGGTTAGCTTGTTATCCACCTACTGTCTATCTATTCATGTTGGATGTTGACTTCTCATTGACCATCCTAGCGACAGTTTCATTGTTTCTTATTATAGGCCTCATATGTAGATATATTGGTGATCATTCTTCACCTGAAGTTTGAATTCCACATCTTATTGCCTTGTTTTACAAATTGGTTTCTGAACGTAATTATTGCCTACCATTTGTCCAAAATTGGAAGTATATACAGAAGATCAGAAATCATGGCATGGTTCCTTGCCTGCTTATTGTGTACTGTAATTTTGACAATATGATGTGATCACACATCATTACAAGATTCCTTAAAACTAACTTTGTGGAACTCATTCAGCCAACCATGCTTTCAAACCAACAAAGAATGTGAGAGATAATATGTTGCTCGATAGTGGTGAGGTTGGTGCACTATTTTGCTTGATATTCAAGCATCGGATCTTTCTTGTTCTATGCAACAACTAAGACTATTTTTCGCCACTAAAGCCGTGAAACTTCAACCAATACATATGTGCTCGAGTTCCTCTGCAACGCATAATGACCATTCAATGTTTGCAGCAGCTGGTCGCTTTCATGGTTGGAGTGAGCAGCTTGGCATGGTACCATGCGCAATAGTCCCACAGAATCTACCATCACCTTTATGGCTCCTAGAGCCGGTGTAGTGTGGTGTATATGTCATCAATGGTGGTGACACAAATGGTGAGCGACCGATAAAGAGAAGTAAAATTGCCGTTGAGGTTGTTGTGCAGGAGTGCTCTGATTATTGATCAAGGGAGCATTGGTCTGATTTAAGAGGAGATTAGTAGCTTATTTTGTTCACATATGTTTAAGAGGGGACCCAGAGCATTTCTTGCTAAGCTTATAACAATGTTGCACGTGAAAACTTCTGACATGAAGAAATATAAATACAAACAAAGTGTTTTTGATCGGGAATAGATGTACCTTCAAAACGAGCTTTAGCCAAGACGTGCGTTGCACGTGCAAGCTTACTAGTATGTGCAAAAGTACAACTATCGGGCTCAAAACCTAATGGCACTTGGACTTCGCGCATTGCTTTTTTTTTTTTGAGAAATATTGCCGTTGAGTATATTTTATGGCATGTATAGATTGTTTCTTGTACACCAAACCCACCTCCTATTTCTTTGTATAGATTGAGGTCATTGTATATCATATGTAGGTGCACATTGCACCGATCAATACATCATGCATTACCACAACTATTCACATGGTATCAGTTACCGCGATCCAACCCTAGCTTCTGCTCACTCGCGTCGCCGCTGCACCTCCCTGTGTCGCCGCACCACACGGCCGCCACAGTCTCTAGCTGCCGCCGCCCTTCCCCTCCACAGAGCCGTCACGCCTCGTGCCGCCGCTGCCTTCAACCCTCCCCTCCGTTGCTGCTACCCCTAGCCGACGCTGCAGCCTCTTGCTGCCGTCGCCCTTCCCCTCCACGCCACCGCCGTGCCTCGTGCCACCGTTGCCTCCAACCCTCTGATATGTCTCCAACGTATCTATAATTTATGAAGTATTCATGCCATGTTTACAATATTTCTATATGATTTTGGTATGATTTGATTAGAACTAACCTGGACTGACACTGTTTTCAGCAGAACTACCGTGTGTTGTTTTTGTGCAGAAATAAAAGTTCTCGGAATGAGCTGAAAATTTACGGAGAATATTTTTGGAAAATATAAAAAACACTGGAGCGAAGAGTCACCGGAGAGGAAGGCCGAGGAAGCCACAAGCCACAGGGGTGCCCCCCCCCCACACTAGGGCGCGCCCCCTGGCTTGTGACTTCCTCGGGAACCTTCTGGACGTGGGACTAACGCCATATACTCCTATAAATACCCAAAACACCGAAAAGAAACCTAGATCGGAAGTTCCGCCGCCGCAAGTCTCCAGAGCCTCGAAAGATCAATCTTGGCCCTCTCCGGCACCCTGCCGGAGGGGGTCACCTTCACCGGAGACCATGGAGGAGGTGTGAAAGGACGTGGATGTCGCCTAGAGGGGGGGTGAATAGGCGCTTTAAAATAATTACGGTTTAGGCTTGAACAAATGCGGAATAAAACTAACGTTTAATATGTCAAGCACAAAACCTAAAACAACTAGGCTCACCTATGTGCACCAGCAACTTATGCTAAGCAAGATAGACAACTAAGTGATAGCAAGATATATAACAAGAAACAATATGGATATCACAAAGTAAAGTGCATAAGTAAAGGGCTCGGGTAAGAGATAACCGAGGCACCCGGAGACGACGATGTATCCCGAAGTTCACACCCTTGCGGATGCTAATCTCCGTTCGGAGCGGTGTGGAGGCACAATGCTCCCCAAGAAGCCACTAGGGCCACCGTAATCTCCTCACGCCCTCGCACAATGCAAGATGCCGTGATTCCACTAAGGGACCCTTGAGGGCGGTCACCGAACCCGTACAAATGGCGACCCTTGGGGGCGGTCACCGGTACCCGTACACTTTGGCAACCCTTGGGGGTGGTTCACCAGTACCCGTACAAATTGCTCGGGGCAATCTCCACAACCTAATTGGAGACCCCGACGCTTGCCCGGAGCTTTACACCACAATGATTGAGCTCCGAGGCACCACCAAGCCGTCTAGGGCGCCAAGGCACCCAAGAGGAACAAGCTCTAGGGTGCTCAAACACCCAAGAGTAATAAGCTACTCAACTTCTCACTTCCACGTATCACCGTGGAGAACTCAAACCTATGCACCAAATGCAATGGCAAGGGCACACGGAGTGCCCAAGTCCTTCTCACCCAAATCCCACCAAAGCAACTAATGCTAGGGAGGAAAATGAGAGGAAGAACGAAGAAGAACACGAAGAACTCCAAGATCTAGATCCAAGGGGTTCCCCTCACTTAGAGGAGAAAGTGATTGGTGGAAATGTGGATCTAGATCTCCTCTCTCTTTTCCCTCAAGAACTAGCAAGAATCATTGGAGGGATTGAGAGTTAGCAAGCTCGAAGAAGGTCAACAATGGGGGAAGAACACGAGCTAAAGAGATAAGATGCATTGGGGAAGAAGACCCCCTTTTATAGGGGGCAGAAAATCCAACCGTTATCTGCCCAGCCCGCAGTAAAGCGGTACTACCGCTCCTAGGAGCGGTACTACCACGCACAAGCCTAAAAAAACACTGATTGTTCAACGGTAGTGCCGCCGGAGTGGTACTACCGCTGCCCCAGGCGGTACTACCGCTTAGGGTAAAATGGAAACAGAAGCAAGCACATAGGAAACCCCGCAAGCGGTAGCGGCGGCGGTAGTACGGGCGGTAGTACCGCTAGAGCGGTACTACCGTGCTACTACCGTGCTACTGCCGTGAAATGCAAACCGGCAACAGAGAGCTGCACGCTCGGGGAAACTTCAAGCGGTAGTGCCACGGTAGTACCCAGCGGTACTACCGCATAAGCGGTACTACCGTGGGCACAAGCGGTACTACCGCTTGCATACCACTGAACTTCCACAGAAAACAGAAGGAAGCAAGAAAACCAGAACTGCCATAACTTCTGCAAATGAGCTCCAAATTGAGCAAACTCAAGCTTGTTGGATTCAGGACGACAAGAGCTATCCAACAGCGACTGGTTTTCTTAAGAAGAGGCAGTATAAAAATGCCAATGGTGTAGAGATGTGAAACCTCTATCAATGAAGAACCGACAAAAACTCCAACATCGAAAACATCATAGAAGATGCATAAGGACTCCGTTTTCGATGAACTTGAGCTTGTCATGAAGCTGACCATAAGCTCAAGAACCCACAAAGAGAAAAACCAACCAAGAACCAAGAAAGATGATGATGCCAAGAATGCAATGGTTTGAGCTCTCAACGAACGATACGATCAAGCTACTCACTTGAGAGCCCCCCTTGATAGTACGGCAATCTATCCTATAACCCAGTCTCCCAACTACCACTATGAGACCGGTAAAATAGAAAACCCTATCAAGGTCAAACCTTAGCCTTGCGCATAGTCCACTTGAGCTAGATGATGACGATCTTGACTTCCTCAAGATGGACCACCTTTCTTGATTGCGTTGGCTTGATGAAGACTAGTTGATTGCTCCCCCATACTCCACTATGGGTGAGCCACTCTTCGGCACATCTTCACAAGTCCATTATCACCACAATGGACGGCAAGCTTCAAGCATGATCTCTCCGAGATGCTTCACTTGAACTTGCACACCGCAACCTTGATGACGATCACCACTTGATGTCATCCTCCATGGGTTGTATGAGATCTTCCTCTTGACGCAAACCCATGGAAATATACCTAACCCCACAACGAACTCTCACGTAGACCATGGGTTAGTACACAAAGCGTAATGGACAATGCTTACCATGGGATCACTTGATCCCACTTGGTACATCTTCTACGCTTTGTGTGTTGATCAACTTGAATCATTCATTGCCTTAATCTTGATCAACCTTGTGTCTTATCTTCTCTCTTCATAAAGATGATGTCTTGAAGGTAAACATGAATGCTCACACAATCTTCTTCTTCAAGACATGCTTGCAATAAGCTCAACTCCCACATGACCAATCTTTGGATAAACCTTGAATACCACCTTGGTCACCTTATAAACTCCTTGAAACCAACAGATGGACTTCAAGAAGTACCTATGGACAAATCCTTCAAATATAACTTAAGGCAACCATTAGTCCATAGGGATTGTCATCAATTACCCAAAACCACACATGGAGAAATGTGCTCTTACAAGGTGGACGGAGGGGCCATCATCCCCATGGAGGCCAAGGACCAGAGGGAGAACCTCTCCCCACTCACGGGGGAGGCCATGGAGGAGCAAGCACAAGGGGGAGACCTTCTCCCCCTCTCTCTCGGTGGCGCCGGAGTGCCACCGGGGGAACCATCGCCGCGGTGATCGTCTTCATCAACATCACCTTCTTCATCACCATCGTCATCTCCTTTTAGCGGTCCACTCTCCCGCAACCCGCTGTACCCTCTACTTGAACATGGTGCTTTATGCCACATATTATGATCCAATGATGTGTTGCCATCCTATGATGTTTTGAGTAGATTACTTTTGTCCTTTGGGTTGATTGATGATATAGATTGGTTTGAGTTGTATGTTTATTTTGCTGTTGTCCTATTGTGCCTTCCGTGCCGCGCACACGTGAAGGATTCCCGCTGTAGGGTGTTGCAATGCGTTCATGATTCGCTTATAGTGGGTTGCTTGAGTGACAGAAGCATAAACCCGAGTAGGTGGGTTGTTGCGTATGGGATAAAGGGGACTTGATGCTTTAATGCTATGGTTGGGTTTTACCTTAATGATCTTTAGTAGTTGCGGATGCTTGCTAGAGTTCCAATCATAAGTGCATATGATCCAAGTAGAGAAAGTATGTTAGCTTATGCCTCTCCCTCATATAAAAATTGCAATGATGAATACCGATCTTGTTAAAAATTGCCTAGGATAATTCCGCACACCGACCCATCATTATTCCACCCTCGCTGTTTGTAATACATTGTAATATATTCTAACTTTAATATACCAGCACCTATTTTATATTTTAGCTCTCCGATATCATGCAAAGCTATCCTCTTCATACCCACAACGTAGTTTTATTTCTCGTTTCTAGTTGGAAGCAAACGTTCGGCGTACGTAGAGTCGTATCAGTGGCAGATAGGACTTGAGAGAATATTGATCTTACCTTTAGCTCCTTGTGGGTTCGACACTCCATACTTAGCACTTCCACCTTTGGAAATTGCTACGATGATTCCTTGCACTTGGGGATTATCAAGCTCTTTTCTGGCGCCGTTGCCGAGGAGAAATAGCGTGGGGTTGATATTCTCGTGTGTGCTTGTTTGCTTTCTTCATTAGTAGATTTTGTTTTCCCTTTTTGCTTTCTTTAGTTGTGGGTGAAACATACAAAAAAAATTAATAATGAAAAATACAAAAAGAATTACTTGCCTCCTGCCTAAGAAGATTTTCAAAAAGAGAAGTGATTAGAAAGTTGTGCATTGGAGAAGTGAGGGTCGACCTTGAACACTTGTGTTCATGCTCATGGAAACAATGTAGAATTTTTCATGGAAGCTTCTCAAAAATAATTATCCCCTGTATATATCCATTGTATTATAAAAATAATGTGCCAACATTTGGTTTTAGGACAAATAGATTGCTTATTTGCTTTGTGCTGTGCAAAAACAGAAACTTTGACTGTAGTGCATGAATTTACATTTTTTACTGGAACGTCAAAAGTTTCTGAAATTTTTACACAGTACTGCTATATAATTTTTTTAATTTTTCCTAATTTTTCAGATTTTTTTGAGCTACAGAAGTATACTAAGTTTCCAGATTACTATAGGCTGTCCTGTTTTTGACAGATTCTGTTTTCTATGCATTGTGCTCTTATTTTGATGAATCTATGAGTAGTACCGGGGGGTATGAACCATGGTGAAGTTGAAACACAGTAGATATAATGCTAATATGAATTTGGAATGAGTTCACAACAGTACTTAAAGTAGTATTTTGCTTTATTATACTAACGGATCTCACGAGGGTTTTGTTAAGTTTTGTGTGAATGAAGTGTTCGAAGATCGAGGAGGTATCGATATAACAAGAATACAGAGAGACAAGAGTTCAAGCTTGGGGATGCCCAAGGCACCCCAAGTAAATATTTCTAGGAGACTCAAGCATCTAAGCTTGGGGATGCCCCGGAAGGCATCCCATCTTTATTCTTCAACAATTATTGGTATATCTCGGTTTTTGTTTTCTTCACATGATATGCGTCTTTAGTGTTTTCATTTCCTTTTATGCACCCTTCTAGTATGAGTTAGTCCTTCATTGATTTATAGAATGCTTCATGCGCTTCACTTATATCTTTTGAGTATGGCTTTGTAGAATGCTCTTTGTGCTTCACTTAAATCTTTTGAGCATGGCTTTATAGAATGCTCTTTGTGCTTCACTTAAATCTTTTGAGTATGGCTTTATAGAATGCTTCGTGTGCTTCACTTATATATTTTGAGATTGGATATTGGTTAATCTTCACTATTTGTAGAATGCTCTATGAACTTCACTTATATATTTTAGAGTATGAATAAAATTTCCATCGGAATTGGGTTTGGAACTGTATCAATGTCATGCCTAGCTAGAAAGGCATTAAAGAAAAACGCTTGTTGGGAGACAACCCAATATTTACCCTTTCTGTTTTTGTGTTTTAACATGATTAAGCTACTGTAGTAATCATGTTTTGTGCCTTTTATTTAAATAAAGTGCCAAGTAATGCCTTTGGGATGACGTGGTTGATAGTTGACTTGATTCTGTGCAAAAACAGAAACTTTGATGCCCAGTCCAGAATTTATATAAATTCACCAGAGAGTCAAAAGCTTCTGAATTGTTTACACATGATTTATATACAAATTTCATAGGTTGTCCTAATTTTTTAGAATTTTTAGAGACAGGGAAGTATGGTTACACTACATATATTCACAGACTGTTTTGTTTTTTGACAGATTCTGTTTTGCATGCATAGTTTGCTTGTTTTAGTTTTTCCATGGATTATATTGTGACACCCTGGGCTTATGCCACAGTGATCATTGTAATTAAGCTACAGTAATGATCAAGTTGGATTTCAAATTTCAGTTTAAATTTCAATTCAAATGCCCTAGGAATTGTGGTGATAAAATAAATCCTCAAACAGCAAAAGTAAAATGTTCCAAAATTGTGGAATATTCTAAAACAAATAATGTTGAGTAAAACAACATCACCAAACATGTGGAGTGGACCCCACCAATTAAAACAGGAGTTGAAAGTATTTTTGAATGCTATTAAATTCAAATTTAAAATACATACAGATTCAAAAGTTCACCAAAGTTACTGTGGACCCTTGGAATATTGCAAGGTAATATTTGGACCATATGGCACAATTTTGCAAATTGAGGAAATTGGCCTAAATTAAATAAAACAGCAAGTGGAAAAAGAAAAAGAGAAAGAAAAAGAAAAGGAAAAGGGGAAAGGCCCTGGGCACTGGGCCAACCGGCCCAGCCAGCCGACCCAGCCGGCCCGAACCTGTCGTCTCCTACCTGCTCCCGCACCGGTGTCGACGCCGCAGCGGACCCGATCGCCGGCGCCGCACGCGTCGCTCATCTGGCGACGAACCGGGGGGATAAGACCGCCCCGGGCTGCTCTCCTCTCCCCCGCAAACCCTAGCCCCCCTTAGATCTCGCTCTCTCCCTCCCCCTCGCCCGCTCGCATCTCACCGAGCGCAGCCATGGCGCGGCCGCCGTAGAGCCGCGGCCACCGTCGACCTCGGGCCCAACCAAGCCAACCATGGGCTCCGCCGCACCCTCCTCGACCCCCTCGACTGCGACCCCGAGCTCCTGGAGCTCCCACGCCGTCGCCTCCTTCCATCTTCTTCCTCGGGACAGAGAAGGCGCCGCCGTTGATCTGCCGCCTGCGCTGCTTCCCTCTGCCCCGGGCCTTCTCTGCAACGCAGGTGAGCTCCCCCTGCGTGCTCCCCCCTTCCCCTTTGCTCCTGCAGCCACCCGTTGCTAGCCACCGCCGTGCCCGAGCTCCTGCCTCCGCCATGGATGACCTGGAGCTCGCTCCAGGGCCGCACGAGCTGCGCCGTGAGCACCCGCGAGCTCGTGCTGCTTCACTGCGTCGATCCCGCGCAAAACCCCTCTCGCTAGCCCTCTGTTTAGCTCGTCGCCGTTGCCACCCGAGAGCTCGCCCGCCGCCGTCGACCCTGCGCTCGCTACCGGCCGCCGCCGCTCGTGTTAGGGCTAGAAATGGATGCGGCGCTCACCGGCCGTTCGAACGCGACCGGCCGCAGCCCCGGGGGTGCCCTGTGGGCAAAACCCGAGCTTGCCGGAGTTTTCGGGCGCGTCCGGCGCTCGCCGGCGCGTCTCCGGCGCCGGCCGCCGACGTGGCCGACTGGGGCCCAGCCCCAGGGTCGCTGCCAGTGGGTCCCCTGGCCCCGTTGACTGGGTTGACCAGTCAACGTGCTGGCTGGGCTGACCCAGCCCACTGACAGTAGGGCCCCGGCCCCCCCTGTGCCTATGACAGGTGGGTCCCTCACTAAATTAATTAAACTGGTTAGGTTTGAAACTAATTTGGATAATTAGATTAGTCTAATGACACACTGACATGTGGGGCCCTCCCCTAATTAACTCTGTTTAGTTTAGCTTAATAAACTGAAATTAGACTAGAGTCTATGACAGGTGGGGCCCACTGGTCAGGTTTGACCTGGCCAGCCCACTGTTGACTGCTGATGTCATCCTGATGTCATGCTGGCGTCAGCATTACACTGTTTTGGATAATGTTGATTTAATAAATAGATTTAATTCCAGAAAATCAATAAAACTTTAGAAAATCATAGAAAATAATCTGTAAGTCAGATGAAAATAATTTATATATGAAATTTGATCAGAAAAATCCAAAGAATGCAATGGTGCCATCCATTCATCTGTCACATGCCCCTAGCTATCTGAACATGTAACTTTTTGCCTGTTTCGGATAGATGAATAGTGCATGTCTGCCGAATAATAAATCCAAATTAAATCCTAAAATAACTGGCATGACTTAGAAATGATTTTAGGCAACCCTACACTGCATCCTAGCTGACACATGCCTGTAGCACAGCTAACATGGAACTGTCCCCCTCCGATTCGTCTGTTCGATAAATCAACAGACCCGGGAAATATCGTCAGATATTCTCCCGCTTCGCCTGAGACGTGTAGTACTGCGTTAGTGCATGCCTAGCTAAGCATATTGCCATGTCATGCATCATGTTGCATCTGTGTGCCTTATATTTATTGTTTCTTCCCCCTCTTCTCTTCGGTAGACCCCGAGGCTGACGGAGCTGCCGAGATCGACTACTCCGTTGACGTTCAGCCTTTTGCCGCAGAGCAGCAAGGCAAGCAAAACCCCCTTGAGCATTCCGATATAACCCATCTCTCTCTCTTATGCTTGCATTAGAATTTTGCTACTGTATTAGTTAGCTCCTATTCTGATGCATAGCCTGATTTTGATGAACTGTTATTTACCTGCCATCATACCAACTGCTTAGTATAGGTGGGTCAGAGAATCCCCTGAGGCCCCTTAGTCACAGTTGCCCCTGCTTGATCATCGACGACTCCGAGGACTTGAAGACCGAAGACTCAGTCGTCATGACTGACCAGCCATTACCGACACATCACCCCACACCCCTTTAGTATGGCACTGCAGAGCTACCATCGAGTGCCGAGGGTGATACCTCACTAGCACTCCTGATGTTAATTCTGTAGCGTAGTTATCGGTAATGGGTAACGAGGGTGATTCCTCTTTTCCATTTACTGGTATCGACTCTTGCCTTACTCTTACCTCGAGTGGGATCCAACGAGGGTGAATCCTCAGATCTCCACTTGATGTACAGACACACAGTTACTATGACCGGGTTACTGCTACTTGTTAAGACGGGTCGGCCCCAAGGGTACCCGCGAGAGGAAGATTTGGTGGGATGCGCCGCAAGGCATCCGGAGATTTGGTGGGGTGCGCCGGTAAGGCACCCGAGTATTGTTGATCACTAATAAATTGTTAATGGGTTGAGTATTTAATCTGAGTTAGGTCGTTGGCCTAATACGCACTAACCACCACGCGGGGTAATCAGTATGGGCTGCTCGGCGGCGTACATTCTCCTGAAAGCTCTTCAGATGCCACATTTTTCGACTCGCGCCCGGGTGGTCTGGAACGCAGGGACCCTGATGGAGGGCGTGCTAGGACTGATCCCGGCCGATGGCGTAACGTGCAGGATGGCGAGGGCGATGGCCCAAGACCCCGAGCCATTAGGTTGTAGACCGGCGTGCTGGCCTCTCTGTTGAGCCTAGGTAGGACTACGTCGTGTCGATATGTCGAGGCCGGGTATGACCAGAAAATCGTATCCGGCCGTAGCTTATCGAGCGTGTTGGGGAATGTGGTGCACCCCTGCAGGGAAGTAAACTATTCGAATAGCCGTGTCCACGGTAACAGGACGACTTGGAGTTGTGCTTTGACCTACTACAACTATAATCATAAACTAATAAAATGAATTGTGGCTCCGGGATTGCTTCCTCGCAGGGGAGTCGAGGAAGGATCTCTGGGCGTGTTACTTAATAAAATTGTTACAACAATATGACTATATGTATGAGATACCAATCTGCACTCTTCTAATGCTGCAAGATGTTGAAGATGCTAGTCTTCGATAGGACTAGGCTTTCTCCCCATTCTTGCTTTCTGCAGTCAGTCCAGATATAACCCCTTTATTGAGAATGATGCATACTAGTATAGTTCTGATGTAAGTCTTGCGAGTACTTTGGATGAGTACTCACCGTTGCTTTGCAACCCTTTTCCCCTTCGATACGTTGCTGCGTTCAAACGATGGAGCCCAGGATGTGGACTACGCTGGAGACGTCGACTGCTACTACCCCGACGGAGGCCACTATCCGCAGGATGGTGCTTACTACGACGTAGACTTCTCCGACGTCCAGGACTAGTTAGGAGGTTCCCAGGCAGGAGGCCTCGCCTCTTTCGATCCGCTGCTTATGTTTGTGCTAGCCTTCTTAAGGCAAACTTGTCTAACTTATGTCTGTACTCAGATATATTTGCTTTCGCTGACTTGTGTTTGTCGGAGCTTTATATTCGAGCCCTCGAGGCCCCTGGCTTGTAATATTAAGCTGTATGACTTTATATTTGTGTCTTTTGTCATGTTGTGGTACTAATCAGTGAGTCCCTAATCTTGGCCGTACGCATTGCGTGATTGATTAGCGTACGAACGAGGATGGGGGCGTCACAAGTTGGTATCAGAGCCGACTGCCTGTAGGTAGCCCCCTTTCCAACTCCTTGGCCGAAGTTGAGTCTAGTCATGAAACTGTTTTACTAACACTGATGATGTGGCTTACGGGCCCACATCTCAATCGGGTGGTATTAGGATCTTTTATTCCTCGTCTATACTCTGGGTTCTGATCTCTCTTCTCTTTCGGGTTAAAGATTTTGCAAAATCTAACATTAGGTTCTCGTGATCACTTCCACCGGAGAATTGTTTCGTCGAGTGTTTTGTCGAAATTTGTCATCTTTGAAGTTATGATGCACACACTGTCATTTGACATTTTGAATCTCCTTGTTACAGATGCGTCCCGCTAGGCAGATCGTCCGTCTGACCTACGCACACGATACGACTGGGTTCCCGGCCATTCTGAACGGTCTCTTGAAGACACTGGGTTATCGTTGGTACCCCGAGTACACTGTTTACGAGGATTACCACGAGTTCAACCAGGTGCAGTATGAGGCCGAGATGGTTATCTGGGATAAGCATGATCGTACCAGAGATGGGCTGCACACCTTCCGTGGCATTGGAGTGACTATTGAGATGGCAGTACAGGATGCTGCTTATGCTGCTATTGTTCGTCTCCGTGCAGCGAACCCCAGCTTGGAGGATTCAGCATACCGGTACATCCCGTATGTCCCTGATGGAGTTGATACGCCAGCCGACGCTGAGGTCTTGATCCCTTTTGCACGGCAGCGTACCGACCGATCCTACACTGCTATCTGCGCCCCCTATGTGAGCCGCCGCTACGACCCACGGGTTCTGGTTCAGTACACTGAGGCTCTGGATCGCACTGTCAGGGCTCTTAACTTTGAGCTGTACGCCACCCGTGCTCGTCTTTACCGGGCTTTGGAGCAGTTGAGGCCAGCAGTCATTGCGGGGATGCATGCAGAGTTTGTCCTCCACCCGCGTCCGACTGAGTTTCCTCCAGGACTTGAGTGGCCTGCTGTTGGAGGTCGTGCTCCCGCACTTGGGCCTAGGCTCCCAGTTGATATGCAGGTTCTGCATCCGGGTGTGCATGGGATGCAGTACTCCTTCACCAGATTTCAGGGTCACCTGCAGCTCCCCGACTACTTTCGTTGTCTCCGACGCTGATGCGTTGTTGTATCCCTCCACCGCGTGCCTGCGTGCCGCCTAGTTGTCTAGTTTAATTTCATGCCGGATCTATCGTCTATTTTGTAACGAACTTATGGTTTGTAATAGACTTATGTATGGATCTGTATGTTGAAACCTGAACTACTATGTCGTAATTATTGCACTTCCTTCTTTGTGCAATTTACTTCATGAATGATTCATTGATGTTGCAATTACCAAATACTAAACTACCACTGTTAAAATTGGCAGAATGGTTAGGCCAGCTGGTCGTGGTCATGGTACGCCTGAGCCACCACCGCCACCGGACTACATGGCTGCTATGATGCAACAGTTTGAACTGAACCGCCAGTTTATGCAAGGGCTTATGGATCACTTTCCAAGGCCGAACCTGAATCAGCAGCCAGCCCCAGTGACTCTGCAAGACTTCATGCGCCTCAACCCTACGATCTTCCGCAGCTCAACTCAGCCGCTTGACGCAGATGACTGGCTCCGTGACATCACTTATGAGCTGGAAGCTTCAGGCGCCCCAGAGGCTAGCTATGTCACCTTTGCCTCGTACTTTCTGAAGGGTCCCGCTGCTCAATGGTGGGACAGCCACAGGCGCTCTCAGCCTGTTGGAACAATCATCACCTGGCCAGAGTTCCAAGCTGCGTTTCGTGCTCGCCATATTCCCCAGGGAACAATGGACAAGAAGAAGCGTGAATTCCGCAACTTAGTCCAGGGCAGCAAGACTGTGGATGCTTACCAGCGGGAATTTCTGGACTTATCTCGCTATGCGGAAGAAGACATTGCAACTGATGCTCGCAGACAGGAGAAATTCCGTGAAGGTCTTCACCCTGATATTCACCTTGCTCTTCTGGCTCACGACTTCCCTGATTTCGCCACCTTGGTGAATAAGGCTATCCAGATTGAGACAGGTCTGCAGAGGTACAAGGATCACACCAAGCGCAAGATTGACGTGGGTTCATCTTCGGGCCCACGTCCTCAGAAGCAAAGGATCTGGATCCCCAACAACTACCGTCCACCTGTTTATGCACCGAGGCCATCCTATGTGGCGCCTCGTCTGCCTCCTCCACCGCCAAGGCAGCCAAGAGTTGTACCGCCAAGAGCACCTCAGCCTCCACCATCCCGTCCTGAGGATGGACTGTGCTTCAAGTGTGGCCGTCCAGGTCACCGTGCTAGAGAATGCAGGCAGAATCAGAATCAGCTTGCGCTGTCGACCAACCAGCCCCGCAACAGCAGCGCCAGGCCTAACACTGGTCGTGTTCTAGCCAACAATGTTGATCTGAATCAAGTTCAAGACCAGGCTGCTATTGTGATGGGTACACTTCTTGTTAACTCAATACCCGCATCCGTATTATTTGATACTGGGTCATCGCATTCATTCATGTCGGAAGAATTTGCATGTAAGCATAACCTTAAGAGCGAGAACATGGACATTCAAATAATGGTATCCACACCCGCGGGAAATTGTCGGACCTCTTTGGTATGTCCCAACGTCGCCATTGAGATCGAAGGACTAGAATTCCTCGTCTCGCCCATTGTGTTGGCATCTTCCAATATTGACTTACTCTTGGGAATGGAGTGGATGACAGCACATAGTGCCTCAGTCGTTTGTGCCACTAAAACCGTGCATCTTCTGCACCCTTCCAACGAGTTAGTGGTTCATACCGCTCGTCTCGTTCGTAATGCCGAAACCCAGATTCATTTCATGAATGCATTGAATGCTTCACCTCTTGAGGGGATTGAAAACATTCCAGTGGTTCGAGACTTCCCGGATGTGTTTCCAGAAGAACTTCCAGGCATTCCCCTTGCTAGAGCTGTCGAGTTTGTCATCGACTTGGTACCTGGTACCACTCCGATAGCCAAGCGACCCTATAAAATGCCTCCCCATGAACTTCTTGAGCTTAAGGAAGAGATTGACAAATCGCTTCGCAAGGGTTTTATTCGTCCTAGTTCCTCAGCTTGGGGAGCACCTTCACTCTTTGTCAAGAAGAAAGATGGTACTAATCGGCTAGTTCAAGATTACCGGCCTATTAACCAAGCAACAATTCAGAATAAATATCCGCTTCCCCGGATCAATGACCTGTATGATCAGCTTGCTGGATCATCAGTGTTTTCTAAACTCGACTTGAGGTTGGGTTATCATCAGATCCGTGTTCGTGAAGAAGATATTCCAAAGACAGCATTTGTTACTCGCTATGGTTCATACGAGTACACCGTCATGTCTTTTGGTTTAACAAATGCCCCGGCAACCTTCTCTCGGTTGATGAATTATATCTTCATGGATTATCTTGACAAGTTTGTAGTGGTATATCTGGATGACATACTGATATATTCCAAAAATGAAGAAGAACATGCTGAGCATCTTCGCCTTGTGCTTGAAAGGCTTCGAGAACATCAACTATATGCAAAGTTCTCTAAGTGTGAGTTCTGGCTAGATGAAGTGACTTACCTTGGTCATGTGATCTCCAAGGATGGAATTGCCGTCAACCCTGAACGAGTTCAAGCTATTCTTGACTGGACTCCCCCGAAGAATGTCAAGCAAGTCAGAAGTTTTCTCGGTCTCGCCAGCTATTGCCGTCGATTCATCGAGAACTTCTCCAAGATCGCAAAGCCCCTGACCAATCTGCTTCACAAGGGTGTTAAGTTTGAATGGACAGACAAATGTCAGGAAAGTTTCCAGACTCTCAAGGACAAACTGACGTCTGCCCCGGTGCTTGCTCCTCCAGACACTCGTAAGGACTTTGCTATTTACTGCGACGCTTCCCGTCAAGGATTAGGCTGTGTCTTAATGCAAGAGCGCAGAGTAGTTGCCTATGCCTCAAGACAATTACGTCCTCATGAAGAGAACTATCCAGTTCATGATCTCGAGTTAGCTGTAGTGGTCTATGCTCTATTGAATTGGCGACATTACCTTGTTGGTAATCGTTGCGAGATCTATACCGACCACCAAAGTCTAAAGTACTTGTTTACTCAACCGGACTTGAACCTCCGCCAGCGAAGATGGATGGAATCCCTCACAGACTATGATTTCAGTATTTCATATACCCCTGGCAAGGCTAATGTAGTGGCTGATGCTTTGAGCCGCAAGTCCTATTGTAATTACCTCCAGGTTCACAAGGTTCACCCCCTGCTTCAAGAAGAATTTTGCAAGCTGAACCTCCATATAGTCCCCCAGGGTTATCTCGCTCCTCCTACTGAGGAGTTTCGCAAGATGAACCTTCGTGTTGTTAACCAGGGTTCTTTGTGTAATCTGGTTGTTGAACCAGATCTCGTGGGCAGCATCAAAACTATGCAGCTCTATTGCTGTGAAGTTGAAAAGATTAAACGATACCTGGAAGAAGGTAAACCCTCAGACTTCACCGTGGCTAAAGATGGCGCCCTGTACTTTAAGGGTCGATTGTTCGTCCCCACGAAGAAGAAAAACCTGGATATGACTGCCAAAATAATGGAAGAAGCTCACGATACTCCACTGTCTATCCATCCGGGTAGTACCAAGATGTATCAAGACATCCATCAAAGATTCTGGTGGTCAAAAATGAAACAAGACATTGCTCGATATGTTTCAGAATGTGACATTTGCCGTCGAATCAAAGCAGAACATCAGAGGCCTGCTGGAACTCTGCAGCCTATTTCTATTCTTGAATGGAAATGGGATCATGTTGAAATGGATTTCATTACTGGTTTTCCCAGGTCGCAGAAAGGCAATGATGCTACTCTTGTCGTCATTGACCGGTTGTCCAAAGTTGCACATTTCCTGGCGGTCAAGGAAACTATTACTGCTAGTCAGCTGGCAGATCTTTACATGTCCAGAATTGTTTCACTCCACGGTATTCCTCTGGTTATCAGTTCAGACCGTGGTAGTTTATTCACTTCAAGATTCTGGACCAGTTTCCAGGAAGCTATGGGGACTCGTTTGTCCTTCAGCACCGCTTTTCACCCTCAATCCCAGGGCCAAGTTGAACGAGTCAACCAGATTCTCGAAGACATGCTTCGAGCCTGTGTCATTTCTTTCGGCAAGAAATGGGAGGAGTCTCTTCCGTTTGCTGAGTTCTCCTACAACAATAGCTACCAAGCTAGTCTGAAGATGGCTCCTTTTGAAGTATTATATGGACGTAAGTGTCGGACTCCACTGAATTGGTCAGAAACTGGGGAACGTACACTTATCAGCCCGGATATAATCCAACATGCCGAAGATCAAGTCCACATCATTCAAGCAAATCTTAAAGCTGCTCAGTCTCGTCAGAAGAGTCAGTATGACCGCCATCACCAGGATATGGTCTATCAACCTGGCGAAAAGGCTTATCTTCGAGTCACGCCAATGAGAGGTACACACCGATTTGGAATCAAGGGCAAGCTGGCTCCTCGATATATTGGTCCTTTCCCTGTTCTCGAAAGGCGTGGTAAAGTGGCATATCAATTGGAACTACCGCCAAACCTTTCTCAGGTTCACGACGTGTTCCACGTGTCACAACTTCGTCGCTGCTTCAAGGATCCTATCCGAGCAGTGGACCATGAAATGCTGGAACTACAACAAGACCTTACTTACAAGGAGCAGCCAGTCCGCATTCTCGAGGAAACTGAACGTCGTACTCGTCAAAAGGTTACCAAGTTCTTCAAAGTGCAGTGGGCAAATCATTCTGAAGATGAAGCCACTTGGGAACGCGAAGATCATCTTCGTGCAGAATGCCCCGGGCTCTTCCCTTCTACTTCTTAATTCTCGGGACGAGAATTCTTATTAGTAGGGGAGAATTGTGACACCCTGGGCTTATGCCACAGTGATCATTGTAATTAAGCTACAGTAATGATCATGAACAGTGCCTAGATATTTTGATAAGTGAAGTTTGATCAAGTTGGATTTCAAATTTCAGTTTAAATTTCAATTCAAATGCCCTAGGAATTGTGGTGATAAAATAAATCCTGAAACAGTAAAAGTAAAATGTTCCAAAATTGTGGAATATTCTAAAACAAATAATGTTGAGGAAAACAACATCACCAAACATGTGGAGTGGACCCCACCAATTAAAACAGGAGCTGAATGTATTTTTGAATGCAATTAAATTCAAATTTAAAATACATACATATTCAAAAGTTCACCAAAGTTACTGTGAACCCTTGGAATATTGCAAGGTAATATTTGGACCATATGGCACAATTTTGCAAATTGAGGAAATTGGCCTAAATTAAATAAAACAACAAGTGGAAAAAGAAAAAGAGAAATAAAAATAAAAGGAAAAGGGAAAAGGCCCTGGCCACTGGGCCAACCGGCCCAGCCAGCCGACCCAGCCGGCCCGAACCTGTCGTCTCCTACCTGCTCCCGCGCCGGTGTCGACGCCGCAGCGGACCCGATTGCCGGCGCCGCACGCGTTGCTCATCTGGCGACGAACCGGGGGGATAAGACCACCCCGGGCTGCTCTCCTCTCCCCCGCAAACCCTAGCCCCCCTCAGATCTCGCTCTCTCCCTCCCCCTCGCCCGCTCGCATCTCACCGAGCGCAGCCATGGCGCGGCCGCCGTAGAGTCGCGGCCACCGTCGACCTCGGGCCCAACCAAGCCAACCACGGGCTCCGCCGCACCCTCCTCGACCCCCTCGACTGCGACCCCGAGCTCCTGAACCTCCCACGCCGTCGCCTCCTTCCATCTTCTTCCTCGGGACAGAGAAGGCGCCGCCGTCGATCTGCCGCCTGCGCTGCTTCCCTCTGCCCCGGGCCTTCTCTGCAACGCAGGTGAGCTCCCCCTGCGTGCTCCCCCCTTCCCCTTTGCTCCTGCGGCCACCCGTTGCTAGCCACCGCCGTGCCCGAGCTCCTGCCTCCGCCATGGATGACCTGGAGCTCGCTCCAGGGCCGCACGAGCTGCGCCGTGAGCACCCGCGAGCTCGTGCTGCTTCACTGCGTCGATCCCGCGCAAAACCCCTCTCGCTAGCCCTCTGTTTAGCTCGTCGCCGTTGCCACCCGAGAGCTCGCCCGCCGCCGTCGACCCTGCGCTCGCTACCGGCCGCCGCCGCTCGTGTTAGGGCTAGAAATGGATGCGGCGCTCACCGGCCGTTCGAACGCGACCGGC
Organism: Elymus sibiricus; assembly: GCA_039707655.1. Classification (NCBI taxonomy): domain Eukaryota; kingdom Viridiplantae; phylum Streptophyta; class Magnoliopsida; order Poales; family Poaceae; genus Elymus; species Elymus sibiricus. The sequence continues at coordinate 258,557,259 of CM077663.1, read as the reverse complement.
CGCAGCCCCGGGGGTGCCCTGTGGGCAAAACCCGAGCTCGCCGGAGCTTTCGGGCGCGTCCGGCGCTCGCCGGCGCGTCTCCGGCGCCGGCCGCCGACGTGGCCAACTGGGGCCCAGCCTCAGGTTCGCTGCCAGTGGGTCCCCTATCCCCGTTGACTGGGTTGACCAGTCAACGTGCTGGCTGGGCTGACCCAGCCCACTGACAGTAGGGCCCCGGCCCCCCTGTGCCTATGACAGGTGGGTCCCTCACTAAATTAATTAAACTGGTTAGGTTTGAAACTAATTTGGATAATTAGATTAGTCTAATGACACACTGACATGTGGGGCCCTCCCCTAATTAACTCTGTTTAGTTTAGCTTAATAAACTGAAATTAGACCAGAGTCTATGACAGGTGGGGCCCACTGGTCAGGTTTGACCTGGCCAGCCCACTGTTGACTGCTGATGTCATCCTGATGTCATGCTGGCGTCAGCATTACACTGTTTTGGATAATGTTGATTTAATAAATAGATTTAATTCCAGAAAATCAATAAAACTTTAGAAAATCATAGAAAATAATCTGTAAGTCGGATGAAAATAATTTATATATGAAACTTGATCAGAAAAATCCAAAGAATGCAATGGTGCCATCCATTCATCTGTCACATGCCCCTAGCTATCTGAACATGCAACTTTTTGCCTGTTTCGGATAGATGAATAGTGCATGTCTGCCGAATAATAAATCCAAATTAAATCCTAAAATAACTGGCATGACTTAGACATGATTTTAGGCAACCCTACACTGCATCCTAGCTGACACATGCCTGTAGCACAGCTAACATGGAACTGTCCCCCTCCGATTCGTCTGTTCGATAAATCAACAGACCCGGGAAATATCGTCAGATATTCTCCCGCTTCGCCTGAGACATGTAGTACTGCGTTAGTGCATGCCTAGCTAAGCATATTGCCATGTCATGCATCATGTTGCATCTGTGTGCCTTATATTTATTGTTTCTTCCCCCTCTTCTCTTCGGTAGACCCCGAGGCTGACGGAGCTGCCGAGATCGACTACTCCGTTGACGTTCAGCCTTTTGCCGCAGAGCAGCAAGGCAAGCAAAACCCCCTTGAGCATTCCGATATAACCCATCTCTCTCTCTTATGCTTGCATTAGAATTTTTCTACTGTATTAGTTAGCTCCTATTCTGATGCATAGCCTGATTTTGATGAACTGTTATTTACCTGCCATCATACCAACTGCTTAGTATAGGTGGGTCAGAGAATCCCCTGAGACCCCTTAGTCACAGTTGCCCCTGCTTGATCATCGACGACTCCGAGGACTTGAAGACCGAAGACTCAGTCGTCATGACTGACCAGCCATTACCGACACATCACCCCACACCCCTTTAGTATGGCACTGCAGAGCTACCATCGAGTGCCGAGGGTGATACCTCACTAGCACTCCTGATGTTAATTCTGTAGCGTAGTTATCGGTAATGGGTAACGAGGGTGATTCCTCTTTTCCATTTACTGGTATCGACTCTTGCCTTACTCTTACCTCGAGTGGGATCCAACGAGGGTGAATCCTCAGATCTCCACTTGATGTACAGACACACAGTTACTATGACCGGGTTACTGCTACTTGTTAAGACGGGTCGGCCCCAAGGGTACCCGCGAGAGGAAGATTTGGTGGGATGCGCCGCAAGGCATCCGGAGATTTGGTGGGGTGCGCCGGTAAGGCACCCGAGTATTGTTGATCACTAATAAATTGTTAATGGGTTGAGTATTTAATCTGAGTTAGGTCGTTGGCCTAATACGCACTAACCACCACGCGGGGTAATCAGTATGGGCTGCTCGGCGGCGTACATTCTCCTGAAAGCTCTTCAGATGCCACGTTTTTCGACTCGCGCCCGGGTGGTCTGGAACGCAGGGACCCTGATGGAGGGCGTGCTAGGACTGATCCCGACCGATGGCGTAACGTGCAGGATGGCGAGGGCGATGGCCCAAGACCCCGAGCCATTAGGATGTAGACCGGCGTGCTGGCCTCTCTGTTGAGCCTAGGTAGGACTACGTCGTGTCGATATGTCGAGGCCGGGTATGACCAGAAAATCGTATCCGGCCGTAGCTTATCGAGCGTGTTGGGGAATGTGGTGCACCCCTGCAGGGAAGTAAACTATTCGAATAGCCGTGTCCACGGTAACAGGATGACTTGGAGTTGTGATTTGACCTACTACAACTATAATCATAAACTAATAAAATGAATTGTGGCTCCGGGATTGCTTCCTCGCAGGGGAGTCGAGGAAGGATCTCTGGGTGTGTTACTTAATAAAATTGTTACAACAATATGACTATATGTATGAGATACCAATCTGCACTCTTCTAATGCTGCAAGATGTTGAAGATGCTAGTTTTCGATAGGACTAGGCTTTCTCCCCATTCTTGCTTTCTGCAGTCAGTCCAGATATAACCCCTTTATTGAGAATGATCATACTAGTATAGTTCTGATGTAAGTCTTGCGAGTACTTTGGATGAGTACTCACCGTTGCTTTGCTCCCCTTTTCCCCTTCGATACATTGCTGCGTTCAGACGATGGAGCCCAGGATGTGGACTACGCTGGAGACGTCGACTGCTACTACCCCGACGGAGGCCACTACCCGCAGGATGGAGCTTACTACGACGTAGACTTCTCCGACGTCCAGGAGTAGTTAGGAGGTTCCCAGGCAGGAGGCCTCGCCTCTTTCGATCCGCTGCTTATGTTTGTGCTAGCCTTCTTAAGGCAAACTTGTCTAACTTATGTCTGTACTCAGATATATTTGCTTTCGCTGACTTGTGTTTGTCGGAGCTTTATATTCGAGCCCTCGAGGCCCCTGGCTTGTAATATTAAGCTGTATGACTTTATATTTGTGTCTTTTGTCGTGTTGTGGTACTAATCAGTGAGTCCCTAATCTTGGCCGTACGCATTGCGTGATTGATTAGCGTACGAACGAGGATGGGGGCGTCACATATATTTAGCGGTATAAATTATGGGAATGATAGAATACAGTAGGTATCATGTGGGAATAATTATGAATCTTGTCTTGACAGTACCTAAGTGAATGATTTAACTTTATTACACTAACCCTTCTCACGAAGTTCCGTTAAGTTTTGTGTGATTGAAGTTTTCAAGTTGTGGGTGAGACACCGATATGAGGAGAATAGGGAGTGACAAGAACCTAAGCTTGGGGATGCCCAAGGCACCCCCAAGGTAATATCCATGGAAGACTCAAGCGCCTAAGCTTGGGGATGCCCCGGAAGCATCCCCTCTTTCGTCTCCAACATTATCGGTAACCTCACTTGGAGCTATATTTTTATTCGTCACATAATATGTGCTTTGCTTGCATCGTCATTATATTTTGTTAGTTTCTGTTAGGTGTTATTCATAATCTTGTTTTTCAATAAAAAATTCCAAGAATTGCCTTAGGATGCTTGCATTGCATGTTTTGATGAGTGCTGTGTAAAAACAGAAACTTTGGCTGTAGTGTTTGAATTTTCATATTTTACCGGAACGTGGAAAGTTTCTGAAATTTTTACACAGTATTGTCATATAAATTCCTTAACATGTCCTAAATGTTCATAATTTTTTGAGTTATGTAAGTACACTGTTGTTATAAATTGCTACAGACTGTTCTGTTTGGACAGATTGCTGTCATAGTTTTGTTATCTACTTATCCTCTAGTTTCCACAGCCTATATTGGTAGATATCAATTGAGGAAACGATAGTAAACAGTAGATGATGTTTGAAAACTATTGTGCAACTTGTCTTGGAAGTACATGAAGTGTTGATTTATTCTTATGAGTACTAACCTATCTCACGAGTTCTTTTCGAGTTTTGCGTGGATGAAAATTTTGAGAATAGGTAAAACCATGATATGAGAGGATTGAACGAGATACAAAAGCTCAAGCTTGGGGATGCCCAAGGCACCCCAAGTAAATATTTCAAGAAGTCTCAAGTATCTAAGCTTGGGGATGCTACGCATCCCACCTCTCTCCATCAACAATTATCGGTTAGCCTATGTTGAGCCTAAATTCTTATTCGTTCACATGATGCGTGCTATTCTTGGAGTGCTATTTTTCTTTTGCTTGTTGTTTGAATAAAATCATTGGATCTGAAATTATTAGATGAGAGAGTCATCACATAGTTATTTAATTGTTGGCTACTCATTGCTCTTCACTTATATCTTTTTGGAGTAGTTTGTCATTCACTCTCGTGCTTCACTTATATCCTATGAGTAAATGGTTGAATGAATTGAATATCATAAATCTGAAATTAAATATGCTTCATATACTTATCTCATAGGGAGTAATGACTTCACACATAATAAGTATAGGTGGTGAAATTTATTGAAAGTTAGCAAACACCACATTGGTCACTTGAACAATTCATGAAAGAATATTGAAGGAAGAGAGATTCCACATATAAATATACTATCTTGGACATCTTCTATGATTGCGAATACCCATTAACTATTTTCAAACCTGAGAAAATTAGTTGAAGTTGGACAAGGAAGACAACTTAATGAGTTATGTTTGGGTATATTTGTATAGAAGTTATATTGTTATGGATCCTCCAACATGTGGTGCTTGCTTCCACGGTTCCACCTCATACTAGCCAAAACTTCCGCACCAAGTAGAAATACTACTTGTGCATCCAAACACCCTTAAACCAGTTTTGACATGAGAGTCCACTATACCTACCTATGGATTGAGTAAGATCCTTCAAGTAAGTTGTCATTGGTGCAAAAAGCAATAAAAATTGCTCCTAAATATGTATGATCTTTTATTGTGAGGGAAAATAAGCGTTGCACGAATTTGTGATGGTAAAGAAATAAAAGCGAGGGACTGCATAATAAAGGTTGCTATCACAAAGGGCAATACAACGTGACGTTCCTTTGCATTAAGGGTTTGTGCATCCAGAAACAAAAAGCGCATGACAACCTCTGCTTCCCTCTGCGAAGGGCCTATCTTTTACTTTTTAGTACTTACCTTTATGCAAGAGTCATGGTGATCTTCACCACTTCCTATATTTCGCCTTTTTCTCTTGGCAAGCGTCATGTGTTGGGGAATGATCTAGACATATATATCCACACAAATATATTTGATCATGAATTATTATTGTTGACAATTATCTATATGATAAATAAGTTGGGAGGCGAAACGTTAAGCCCCTATCTTTCTCTGTGTTCAATGGATGCTATTTGTTCTAAAAATATGCTTTGAGTAGCAACAATCATGGAAGACTATATGATAGTTGAGTATGTGGAATTTGCTAAATCGAAGCTCTTACATAGACCCTTCCTGAAAATAAGATGAATTGCAATTGTTTGATGACTAGGAATATGGTTTGTTAGTTTTCAAGAAACTTTCTGGTCTATACTTTAACATGTGAATAGCTTGTTACTTGATCATGAGAAGTTTTATGAGACGAGCTACTGTTTATGGTTTATATTGATGCTAGAAAAAGTGATTGGAATTATCATTGATCAAACTTGTGCACTTGCTAGCATTCACACTTCATAAATTATTTCTTTTATCATTTACCTACTCGAGGACGAGCAGGCATTAAGCTTGGGGATGCTGATACGTCTCCAACGTATCTATAATTTATGAAGTATTCATGCCATGTTTACAATATTTCTATATGATTTTGGTATGATTTGATTAGAACTAACCCGGACTGACGTTGTTTTCAGCAGAACTACCGTGGTGTTGTTTTTGTGCAGAAATAAAAGTTCTCGGAATGAGCTGAAAATTTACGGAGAATATTTTTGGAAAATATAAAAAATACTGGAGCGAAGAGTCACCGGAGAGGAAGGCCGAGGAAGCCACAAGCCACAGGGGCGCGCCCCCCCCTAGGGCGCGCCCCCTGGCTTGTGACTTCCTCGGGAACCTTCTGGACGTGGGACGAACGCCATATACTCCTATAAATATCCAAAACACCGAAAAGAAACCTAGATCGGAAGTTCCGCCGCCGCAAGTCTCCAGAGGCTCGAAAGATCAATCTTGGCCCTCTCCGGCACCCTGCCGGAGGGGGTCACCTTCACCGGAGACCATGGAGGAGGTGGACGGAGGGGCCATCATCGCCATGGAGGCCAAGGACCAGAGGGAGAACCTCTCCCCACTCAGGGGGGAGGCCATGGAGGAGCAAGCACAAGGGGGAGACCTTCTCCCCCTCTCTCTCGGTGGCGCCGGAGTGCCACCGGGGGAACCATCACCGCGGTGATCGTCTTCATCAACATCACCTTCTTCATCACCATCCTCATCTCCTTTTAGCGGTCCACTCTCCCGCAACCCGCTGTCCTATTGTGCCTTCCGTGCCGCGCACACGTGAAGGATTCCCGCTGTAGGGTGTTGCAATGCGTTCATGATTCGCTTATAGTGGGTTGCTTGAGTGACAGAAGCATAAACCCGAGTAGGTGGGTTGTTGCGTATGGGATAAAGGGGACTTGATGCTTTAATGCTATGGTTGGGTTTTACCTTAATGATCTTTAGTAATTGCAGATGCTTGCTAGAGTTCCAATCATAAGTGCATACGATCCAAGTAGAGAAAGTATGTTAGCTTATGCCTCTCCCTCATATAAAATGGCAAATGATGAATACCGATCTTGTTAACAATTGCCTAGGATAATTCCGCACACCGACCCATCATTATTCCACCCTCGCTGTTTGTAATACATTGTAATATATTCTAACTTTAATATACCAGCACCTATTTTATATTTTAGCTCTCCGATATCATGCAAAGCTATCCTCTTCATACCCACAACGTAGTTTTATTTCTCGTTTCTAGTTGGAAGCAAACGTTCGGCGTACGTAGAGTCGTATCAGTGGCAGATAGGACTTGAGAGAATATTGATCTTACCTTTAGCTCCTTGTGGGTTCGACACTCCATACTTATCACTTCCACCTATGGAAATTGCTACGATGATTCCTTGCACTTGGGGATTATCACCCTCCCATAGCCACTGCTACCCCTAGCCGCCGCCGCACCCCTCAACCCTAACCCTACCCACACCACCACGCCGCCGCCGCATACCCGCACCACCACGCCACTGACATGTCTTCGGCTTCTTCCCTCTCCGATGCTAGCAACCCCTTCGCCGACCCTGATCCCGCTGACATCCGCGACATGAACATCTTCGAGCGGGTTCCCATTCTTCTTGATCAACACGACTCCACGTACTACGCATGGAAGACATACTTCACCATCGTGTTCTGGGAGTACAATCTCCTCGATCACGTTGACGACTCCGTCGACTCACGCGCCATGCGCAGTGATTCTGAGTGGGCCGCCATCGACGCTACACTCATCTGGTGGTTCTATCTCACCAACTCGAAGGACCTGTTTCACACGGGCGTGAGCGATGGTGATGATGCTCGCGCTGTCTAGACTAAGCTCACCGGACTCTTCACCGACAATCGTCTCCAACGTCGCGTCTTCCTGCAGCAAGAATTCTTCGGATGTCACCAACATGACCAATCTGTTGATGACTACTGTCGGCGCCTTAAGACACTCTCCGACGAGCTTTGTGATATCGGTGCCAAGATTGATGATGATCTCCTTCTCAGCACGCTCACCGCCAGGCTCAATGAGAACTTCGGCAACGCCACGTCCAACCTCACCTTGATGATGAAGCCCTCGTTCCCCAAGTTCATCGCCTACCTTCGCTTGGAGGAGCATCGGATGAAGCAGGTCAAGACCCGGGCGACGCACACCACCCTCATCGCCGGCACCAACCGGGGCGGGCCTCCTCCACCGCCGTCGCCGGGCTTCCCGCAGCCACGGCCTCCGGCCCCGGCGCAACCGCAGTACACGGCGCCTCCACCGCCCGCCTACCCGCAGCCGCCGGCGCCTCCAGTCACCCGTGTCCGTGGCGGCAAGCGGGGGGGGGGGAGCAACCAGCAGTAGAACTAGGGAGGAGCCCCGTGCCAGCAGCAGCAACCGACTCCGCCGTGGGCCAGCGGGTTCAACCCGTGACCGGCGTCGTGCATACATACACCATGTCGCCTCCCGCCCCTAGCATCCTTGGCCCGAGATCACGTCTGGTGCCTCCCCAGGCGTACCTCGCCGCGCCTCACTACGACAGCCAGCCGCCGGTCATGCCTTCGTACGGAGGGCCACCGCCTGGAGGGTACTTCCTTCCGCCGCCGCAGCCCACTGGCTTGCTGCCCCAGCCGCCCGTGCCGTGAGATCCGGCCCTCCTCATCGTGCTCCACGCCGCTCCTTCACCGAACACTTACACCGGTGGCGACGACTGGTATATGGACACCGGGGCCACGGCTCACATGTTCTCTCATCCTGGTAATCTTACTTCCTATCATCCGGTCACCACTTCTACTCGCATCACCGTCGGTGACGGTTTTTCCCTTCCCATTACACATGTTGGTCATGCATCGTTCACGTCTACTTCCACGCCATTATCTATGTCTAACATACTTGTTTCGCCTAACCTCATTAAAAATCTTGTCTCTGTTGGATGTCTCGCTTGAGAAAATCATGTTACTGTTGAATTTGACAAACTTGGTTTTTGTGTCAAGGACGAACGAACTAGGATGGTGCTTCACCGATGTGATAGTCCCGAAGACCTCTACCCGATGCACTCTTCATCTTCCGCCGCCGCCACTCAAGTCACTCTCTCCACCGGCGTAGATCTTTGGCACGCTTGATTGGGTCATCCCAATCCCGTCACACTTCATCATATTCTTAAGAGTTTCAATTTCAGTTGTAATAAGATCGAGGATCATACTTGTCATGCATGTCGTGTTGGAAAACATGTTAGGCTTCAGTTAATAATTCTTCCACCATTGCATCTTTTCCCTTTCAACTTTTACATGGTGATGTGTGGACCTCTCCGGTTGCAAGCAACACAGGGTTTCTTTATTATCTTGTCATCCTTGATGATTTATCTCACTATGTGTGGACTTTTCCATTACGGCGCAGATCGGATGTGCTTCCTACAATGACAACTTTTTATTCCTATGTCACTATGCAGTTTGGTCGGTCCATCCATGCGCTTCTAACTGACAATGGAAAAGAGTTTGACAATCAAGCCATCCGCTCCTTACTCACCCACCATGGTATTGTCTTTCGACTTACCTGCCCGTACACTTCGCAGCAAAATGGACGTGCTGAACGGGCCCTTCACACGCTCAATGACTGCGTCCGCACACTCCTATTTCATGCTAATGTGCCACCTCGCTTCTGGATGGATGCTCTTGCCATCACATCCCTTCTTCTTAACATTCGGCCATGTTGTCCTCGTTGGAATTATGCACCTCATCATTTACTCTTCGGGACTCCACCTTCCTATGATGGTTTACGAGTGTTCGAGTGTCTTTGTTATCTCAGTATCGCAGCCACTACACCTCATAAACTCGCACCTCGATCACTCGCTTGCATCTTCCTTGGATACCCTGCCAAAACCAAAGGCTACTGGTGCTATGATCTTCTCTCCCATCGAGTCTTCACATCGAGGCACGTTTACTTTTACGAGATGGTTTTCCCGTTTCACCAGGTACCCCCGGCTGCTCCCTCGTCATCGCTGGCTCCCGGCGACCCTTCGGCGGCCACTCCTTCGGGGCGCTCCCAAGCGGCCCTCGACCCGCCCCTGGCTTTGAGGCGCGCCTGACCCCTGATGCGGCGGCACGCCCAACTCCCCGCCCGGCCCCCGCGCTCGTGTCTGAGGCACCCGCCTCGGACCCCTCGGATGGCTCGACTGGTGCGGTTGGCTCTGCCGGCCCGGCATCTTCTGCAGCGATGGGGTCATCATCGCCCTACCCCCGTCGCCCCGGCTCCACCGGCTCGTCACATGATGACACACGCTCGGGCCGGCGTTCATTGCTCGAGCAACCGGTACACGACCGACGAGTATCTACTTGCGGCTGTTCTGTCTTCACCGCCCCCTCTTCCATCGTCAACTCGAGCAGCCCTTCATGACCCTCACTGGCTCGCTGCGATGCAAGAGGAGATAGACGCTCTTCAGTGCAAGTGGACATGGCAGCTCATTCCACGACCGTCCCACGCCAACGTCATCACTGGCAAGTGGGTCTTTCGTCACAAGACCCGTCCCGATGGACCCCTCGAGCGCTACAAGGCTCGTTGGGTGGTCCGCGACTTTCGATAGGGTGCGAGCGTGGACTTCACTGACACCTTTGCCCTGGTTGTTAAGCCGGGTACCATTCGTGTCGTCCTCCAGTTGGCAGTCTCTCGTGCCTGGCCAGTGCATCAGTTGGATATCTCGAACGCCTTCTTGTACAAGCACCTCGTCGAGCAGGTCTACTGTCAGCAAACCACTGGATTCATCGACGCCGACCACCCTGATCACGTCCGTCTGCTGTCCCATTCTCTCTACGGGCTCAAGCAGGCGCCACGGGCATGGTACCAGCGTATTGACGCGTTCCTCCAGCAGCTTGGTTTCCGGTCCACCCGTTCTGATGCTTCCCTCTTCGTCTACCATCAGGGAGCTGCCACTTCATATCTTCTGCTCTATGTTAACGACATCATCCTGACGGCATCCTCTCATGAGCTTCTTTAGCAGCTCATCGCTCGCCTCCACGACGAGTTTGCCCTCAAGGATTTGGGAGCGCTGTTCCTTGGCATTGAGGTTATAAAGCATGATGATGGGTTCTTTCTACACCAGCAAAAGTATGCCCATGAGTTATTTGAGCGCCCCGGCATGCTTAACCGCAAGCCCGCCTCCACGCCCGTCGGCACGAAGGCCAAAGTCTCTGCACTGGAGGGTGTTCCTATGCATGATGCCGCTTTTTATCGCTCCATTGTGGGTGCCTTGCAGTATTTGACACTCACACGACCGGATCTATAGTATGTTGTTCAGCAGGTGTGCTTCCATATGCACTCCCCACGCCACTCCCACTGGACTCTGGTGAAGTGTATTCTTCGGTACATATGCGGCACCATGGGCATGGGTCTCACACTGATGGCCTCCGCCTCCACCGACATCGTCACCTGCATCTATGCTGACTGGGCTGGCTGCCCTGACACGCGTCGTTCTACGTCCAGCTACTGTGTCTATCTCGGGTCCTCTTAGTCCTCGCTGATTTCGTGGTCGTCCAAGCGTCAACCCACGGTATCTCACTCGAGTGCTGAGGCGGAGTACTGAGCAGTGGCTAATGTCGTTGCTGAGTGCTCTTGGCTACATCAGTTGGTTCAGGAGTTGCTTTGTGAGGTTCATAAGGCCACCATTGTCTACTGCGACAACGTCTCAGATGTCTATCTCTTCGCCAACCCTGTACATCATCGCTGGACGAAGCACATCAAGCTGGATATTCACTTTGTGCACGAACATGTTGCTCTTGGTCGCATACGTGTCGTACATGTTCCGACCGCACAACAGTTCGCCGACGTGATGACCAAGGGGTTGCCTACTTCTATCTTCGAGGAGTTCAGGTCCAATTTTTGTGCCGCTGGTGACGCTTCGACTGGGGGGGGGGGGGTGTTGAGTATATTTTGTGGCATGTATAGATTGTTTCTTGTACACCAAGCCCACCTCCTATTTCCTCTTATAGATTAAGGTAGAGACCCACATTATACATCATATATACGTGTACATTGCACCGATCGATACATCGTGCATTACCACAACTATTCACAATTACTTTCTTTAAATGATGCCCGGGGAAGGATTTAGGGCATGCAAGTGTGGGTGCATGCAGTTTGTGGGCCGCCGATCTGCGTCAAGATTCAAAAATTTGGGGATGTATTTCGTGTATTCGCTGGCTAGCGTATATCGCTTCGCATATATCTGTATTTGCTTGGTATAACTAACATATTATATCTTTTTCTGTGGATCCTTTTTCTAAGATACAGATAAACATTGCCCTTGTGCGTAAAGTGTTCCTTATGTTCTTCTATCTCATTGTTCCCTTGACGTACAATCTGTTTCTCTTCTTAGAATAATGTCTTAGAATTGTTGTTGAAGAAGCATCGCTGTAGAATTACAAATTGAAGCTATTTGTTGTGAACGACGCCCAGGCAGGAGAAAAGGTATTGCGTAAAGTTATCCAACACAGGTTAGTAGATGCTCTATATTCCTTGTATGTTTGATGTTCTTCCAATGTTTTTGTAAGCACAGTGTCAGCATAAGATTGTTGGCTATTCATCGTTTCTTCTTTAACTCGTTTCTTTCATTTTGTGCTTCTTCAACAACTCAAAGCTTTGGCTTAGCCAATTTTGTTGGAATAAAAAAATTGTTATAGATCTTTGAACAAAGAAATAATATGGTAGATCTGAGGTTTATGAATTTAGGACGTGATTGTATATATCAGAAATTATAAGTCAAAAACTTGGAAAGTAGGCACTTTCCGAAAGTTAAAACTAAATCAAATACATTAGTTAATCAGGCGAAAACTTAAAGCACACATGTATTCTCTTGTACCTTTAGAAGAAATACAAACACACATTCTTAAATATTTCTACCATGTAAATTTAGAGTATGTATTATTATCTCTATAGCCAAATATATGTACTTAAATATTTATATGAAAGTTTATTTAAGTTTATAAAAAGTATGTCGAAATTTAACTAGAAGCCCACATATAGAAATAGTATATATTTAATTTGGATTTATGTTATCGACTGTTATAGTGGAAAATGACATTCATAAAAAGCAATTGTGGCTTACAAATATTTATGTTAACAACTACTTCTTGGAACGAATAATTTTAATGAATTATCTAATATTTTAAATTATTTATGAATCTTATTGTCTTCATTTATGTTCTAGTGATAAATATGTCGTCTAAGTCAAGTCATTCAACAAGTGGTACAACAAAATGTAAAAGAGATTTAAGATATTATTACACCAGAGGAGATGAATCAAGAGGAGAAAATGCGAATGATAAGTGTAACTCTGAATCTAGGTTGAAGGTAGATCATGTAAGTGCTGTTTTGAATGGATTCACTGAATACAAGAAAATTATGCTATGAGAAATCAAATTTCATGGCTTGATGAACTTATCTGCAATTAAAAAGGTTCATCTTAAGTTTAGTACATTTCTGATAAGTTCAACAGATGTGAAAGATCGGTGCATTAAGATGTCTCAAGATAGGAAAATCAAATTATATGCTGCATATACGCACAAAGTTTTTGTGTTTTCTTGTGGACCAAGAGATAGTGACGGTGTTGACTCTCAGACAACTGCTGCTTCTATTGATTTCTTGAAGAAAAAATAGCTATGGTTGTGTAACGCCAATATGCGCTCATATCCTCACGATAACTTGAAAGTCTCGCTAAGGATAAAAGGGCATATCGAGGGCGCTTTAGCAAGACAGATATCATCACAAATGCATGTACTGAAAAGACGAGGATAGAAGATATAGGCTTACACTCGCCACAAGCTACAACATGAATATCTAAATACATAAGTCATACAAACATCATTCATAAGACTAGTGTCCGACTACGGACGAAAACCAAATGTGACTAAAAGGCTGCAAATAAAAAATACGTACAAGGCATCCATACTGCCGACCAAGGAGCCTTTAAGAATGATCTGGCAACATAACGTAAAGACATATGCCGGCGAGTTCAGTGCGTAATCCAGGCCTGAGTGCACGGGCTATCCACACGTGTGAGGTTTGTTCGGGAGCGTCCAGGTGCACGTGCTGTTGCACAATTGGCAATGTCTAATGCTCATTTAAATATATTATAAGTGAGCACTTTTTCAGTCATCTCAGGCCATTAGCATTCGTAACAATTGGATTTTCAGTTTTAGACAGTTTTAGCCGTCCGATTTCTCCTAATCTAGCGTTTTTAAGACACATCTAGCATTTGTTGGCTTTGTTCGCTACGTTCCAACCATATCTATGCTGGGTCGCTGCTCCGGTAACATTTTTGAGCGCCTTATGTGAAAGGATTAATTGGATTCATGCCACTACAACTTTCATGAGTTGAAAAAATGCCATTACAAAAACTCAAGTTGGAAATATGCCATTACAACTTTCCTATACCTCTTTCTATGCCATTTTCTCCAATACCGAGCCATATACTCCCCTTATACATGCACACATACCTTTATACGACCCTTATACGAACCTGTGACACACATACACACCACTAGCGCAGACGCCACATCCCGCAACTAACTCCTCTCACGCAGACGCCACATCGCTACTCCTCTCACGCACACGAACCCTAGCGCGGCGGCGGCGGCGGCGGCAGTGGCTGGAGGCGCGCGCGACGCGGCGGCGGCGGCTGGAGGCGCGCGCGACGCGGCTGCGGCTGGAGGCACGCGTGGCGCGGTGGCGGCGGCTGGAGGCTCGCGCGACGCGTCGGCGGCGGCTGGAGGCGCGCGCGACGCGGCTGCTGGTTCCCGAGCTCCATCCTCACTTCCATGGAGTCGCCGACCCCCAAGTCGCCGTACGAGTGAGTTCCCGAGCCCCATCCTCACGCCCCAATCCTAGGAAAATCCGGGTATTTTAGGATCCGGCTCGGTGCTGTTCGTGCTTATGTGTTGTTCGTGCTTAGGAGGCTGATTTTTAGATGTGGGGCAGGTAGTGGAGAGCAGCAAGTCGTAGTACATTTGGTTGTCAGCATGCGAAATGGGGATCAGCTGGAGTTAGAAATGACCAGTTTAGGTCCTTTTGGTTGTCAGTTCAGCGTTTTACATCAGCAAAATTATCCAGCCGGCCAGAGTGTGCATCACATTTTCAGGTCTGAATAGCAAGGGGTCGGTCAGTAACAAGTGTGCATCACATTTTAGGATCCGGCCTCAGTGCTGTTCGTGCTTATGTGTTGTTCGTCAATTGAAATTCTCCATGAATGCTAATTGAAATAGCCTTTTAATTGAGCTGTTTTTTCCATGGAATTTGTAGGCTCGAGCCGACGAATATTTTTAGCTTAGACCTAGTTCTTCAAGGGTTTCTGTTGAAGGAACCAAACGGTAGGAAATCATATGTGAAGGGGAAAACAATTAGATGGAACGTAGACTCGGAAGATTTCACAATGGATGTGCTTATGGATGGCTTGGGTGCAGACCTGAGAGTTGGCAGGAATCAGAGTGTCACTGTGTGGTATTTTGACATGATAATGGCGCAAGATGTTAGGCTAACTCATAAGGATCAAATTCATGTGATGTTTGACATGTACAGAGCAGAGAAGAGGCTTACACTGGCTGTTGTTGTGCTTGATAACTCTGATTCTGAAACTCTTGTACCTACCATCAACAATGTTCATGTGCCTGAGGCAACTATTGCTGATAATGATGTGCTGCTGATGGGTATGCAAGATTGTCCTTTAACTCCTAGTAAGAATGTACCATCTGATGCAAACACACCATTAAAGCAATCTGCACAAGTAGAGCCGTCTGCGCTACTTGTAGAAACTGATCCATTTGACATGGCTGAGGAGTACGTAGGGGTAGATGATGAGTACATGTATGTTGTTGAGCCATCTGCCCCAGTCCCAGCGGCATCTATTGAGCAGGGTAACAACATTCAGGAGGAAGAGGATTATGGCGCTGATGTGTTTGTGCACCACGAGGAGGAAGAAGTGATTGATATTGATCCTGCAGGCTATACTGTGGTGCATGACCCTGAGAAACCAGACATAAGGGTTGGGGCTCTCTTTCCTGACATTGTGACTTTCAGAAAATCTATAAGGCAACGTGCTATTTCAGTTGGGTTTAAGTTGGCTAAAATCAAAACAGACAAAACTAGGTTCATGGCTGAGTGTGCACATGGGCCATGTCCATGGCGCATACATGCATCCACACTGCAAGACGGTAGAACCGTCATGGTATGGGTTGTTTACAATGCTACTGTTTATCTTATGTAGATTTTTTTGTTGCATCTGATTTATGTAGTCCTCATGCTTTTTGCAGATAAAAACGCTTCCATTTGAGCACAATTGTCCAACTACAAAATTGTCAATTTGCAAAATGGCTTCACAAGGATGGATTGCAGATAAGATTGGGGACTGGGTGAAGAAAAATCCTGGTGTTGGTGCAAAAGACGCCAAAGGAAAGTTGGAAGATGAGTTCAACATCAAGCTGAAATACAACAAGGCTTGGTATGGTATGAAGGTAGCACTTGATCAAATTCATGGTAGTTATGAAGATTGTTTTCCATTGCTTTTTAACTGGAAAGCTGAGGTAGAAAATAAATGCCCGGGGAGTATTATAGAGATAGAGTTGTTAAAAAATGGAGATAAATATCATTTTAATAGAATGTTTGTTGCATTCAAGCCTTGCATCGATGGTTTCTTAGCTGGTTGTAGGCCTTATGTTGTTGTGGACTCAACGGCACTTTATGGCAAGTTTAAGGGTCAGTTAGCATCAGCAACTACTGTAGACCAAGAAAAGGCAAATACACCAGCCAAGAAGAAGACACCTGTGAAGATAGCTGCAGTAGAAGAGAAGACCAAGAAAAAGACTCCTGTGAAGAAAGCTACAACACAACAGAAAACCAAGAAGAAGACCCCCGTGAAGAAAGTTGCATCACAAGAGAAAGGCAAGAAGACATCTAAAGGGAAGAAAGTCAAGAAGAATGTTCCATTTGCGCCTGTTATAGCTCCACCTCAGCCTCCAGAATGGCAGCCTACAAATGGTGCAAAAAGAAGCCTTCTTTATTGGCTTGGTGGCTAGCGGCTGCCGAAATTTAATCGTGCTTGTGAACCTGTTTATGTGAACCTACTTACTCTATGAAGTCGTGCTTGTGAACCTATTTAAATGGTGCTTGTGAACCTGTTTATGAATCTATATGAATTGTGCTTGTTAATCTGTGTTAAATTGAGCAGAAATGCTGCCAAAGTTTCTGGCCAGAAATTCTCATGTCAGTTTAAGGGTTCATATGTGCCCAGAAATGGCTCATATTTGAACAGTAGGCTCATAATAGTGTTTATGATTTTCTGTAATTTTTATAATTTTTTCTGAGATGTTCGAATTTTGGGCTAAAATTTGAATTTTTTGAACCTTTTGGCGCCTGGAAGACCCAAACGTGCTGCCGAAAGTTGGAAACAGGGGTAGTATGGTAAATACTTTAGTACACACCGAAATACATGTATTATTTGAACTGTTATTGTTTTAAGTTGACAAAATGGCATGGATAGATGTATAGGAAAGTTGTAGTGGCATATTTCCAACTTGAGTTTTTGTAATGGCATTTTTCCAACTCGTGAAAGTTGTAGTGGCATAGATCCAATTAACCCTATGTGAAATTGGGCCTAATGGGCTTCTACCATTCCCAGTCCGTGCAGCCAGAAAAAAGTACAAGCCCTAGACGTTCCTCCTTCCATTCATAACCGCGCTTGGGTTCCGACTGACGCAATTGATGGCAACGCATGCCGACTGCGCTTTGGATCCAACCGAGACGGGCCGGGGGTAGCCAATCGTCGCCTCTCGATTCGGCACCATGCGTCGGTGATTGAGGGAGTGAGGCCTCTTTTAATGCACAAGTGCTTAGATGAGGTGGTAAGCACATTAAATACTTTAGCAACTATAAATGCTCCAATGCATAGGTGCTTAACTTGTTGTTGCTAAGCTTACTTTATTAAATGATTTAGCAACTAAACTCTTGCATGCATTGGTGAGCTTCCTTCGTTTAAGTGTGTTGCCTAGGCTCCCGTTGTTCGCATTGTTTCCTTTTGGGGTCACCAAACTCATATCTCTCTTCTTAATTACATTGCTACATCAGATTTTTTTGCCTACATGGCATTCTTAGCACCGGTACAAGGTGCAGCACCGTGAAGGGCCTGATTGGCCGTTCCTTATACAGATTTAGCCATTAATGCGCACCACTAGCCTTCGGAGATTAATTGCAATTCAGTTACCATGGCGCTCCTTCTTCCAGTACTCCACGTCGTGTCCATATAGTTCCTCCTTCCTACTAGGAGAAATTGGACGGCTGAAAATGGCTAGGTACTAAGGCTGTAGTCCAACGGATGTTCCTTTCCTCCTTGATCCCTCACTCTTCGTCCATGGTGCAACGACCAGACCTTCGGGAGCCAACTGGCTTCCAGGCAAACCGAGGTGGGAGCACGACTTGGCCGCCGGGGAGCGCCATGCTGATCATTTGCTAGCTCACAAGGAGGAAATGAACGGCTCCGTCGGGTCAAGCAAAGGCAGCGCAAGAAGCTGCCCGCCCACATCGCGGAGGTGGCTCCTTGTACAATGCAAGGTGCTTAGGGAGGTGCTTAGAGAAATAAATCGGGCTTTCTTTAAGCATCAATGCTTATTTGTACAGGATCGACGCTTAATTAGGCACCTCTCCTGTAGAAATAAGCACTAGTGCTTAAGAAAAGCCTGGTTTATTTCTCTAAGCATGGCAGCCTTAGCACCGGTACAAGGTGCAGCACTAGGAAGGGCCTGATTTGCCGTTCCTATACGAATTTAGCCATTAATGCACACCACTAGCCTTCGGAGATTAATTGCAATTCAGTTACCAAGTCTCTCCTTCTTCCAGTACTCCACGTCGTGTCCATATAGTTCCTCCTTCCTACTAGGAGAAATCGGACGGCTGAACTGGCTAGGTACCAAGGCTGTAGTCCAACGGCTGTTCCTTTCCTCCTCGATCCCTTACTCTCCGTCCACGGCGCAATGACCAGGCCTTCGGGAGCCAACTGGCTTCCAGGCAAACCGAGGTGGGAGCACGACTTGGCCGCCCATGCTGATCATTTGCTAGCTCACAAGGAGGAAAGGAACGGCTCCATCGGGTCAAGCAAAGGCAGCGCAAGGAGCTGCCCGCCCACATCGCGGAGGTGGCTCAGGCCTTGTACAATGCAAGGTGCTTAGGGAGGTGCTTAGAGAAATAAATCGGGCTTTCTTTAAGCATCAGTGCTTATTTGTACAAGATAGACGCTTAATTAGACACATCTCCTTTAGAAATAAACGTCGGTGCTTAAGAAAAGCCTGGTTTTTTTCTCTAAGTATCTCCCCTAAGCACCTTGCATTGTATAAGGCCTCACAAGGAGGCCAAATGCAAGCGCTTCTAGGTAAGCGCTCCAATGCAAGGTACACAAATTCCTGTAAAAAAATAGGGGCACACGTGGCTCCAATGTATCCATGGCTTGATTAGATAATTCTGTTGGATATATGGGGATTAAATTGATACTAAATTCCTTGGCTAAATTTCTGAAACAAATGCCTAGAAATTTTGGACTTAGCACTGACTTTTATTGCTCCACTGATTGTAGAGATGCATGAAAATGTATTGATAGAATTTGCTTCAAAGTATCACCTTAATACTAATTTTAACAGAAAGTAGGTTTCATGTTTTTCAAGAGAAGAAGTTACAAACTCTTCTGAGAGAGGAGGAGATGAAATGGGCTCTTCGTGCGAAGGTCACGAAGGTGGTTCATGGAGATGATAATACCTAAATTCTTTCACATGATCACGAATGGCAAGCACAGGAAGAAGAAAATAATTCAACTAGAGCAAGATGAGGGTACAATTGTAGGACATGACAACCTAAAATTGTACATCTCCGAGTACTATAAAAAGCTCTTTGGTGCACCCGAAGAGAATTTTGTCTCTACGGATGAGAACTTAACAGATGACATACCTCAACTCAGTTCGGACGAGAATGAGGTGTTGTCAGCTCCGTTCATCGAGAAAGAGGTGTTTGACGCAATACTTTAAATGAAACAATATAAGGCCCCGGGACCGGATGGGTTCCCGACAGAATTTTATAAGAAGTGTTGGCATATTATAAAGGCGAATCTTATGCCTCTGTTCCATATTTGTTTAATGGTCATTTGCAACTGTTTCACCTTAACTTTGGGACAATAACGTTGTTGCCAAAGATGGTGGAGGCTATTCGCATTGAGCAGTTCAGACCGATTTGTCTACTCAATGTTAGTTTCAAATTTTTTATCAAGGTTGGCACGAATAGGCTGGCACAGATAGCTCATTCAGTGGTACAACCGACTCAGACAGCGTTCATGCCTGGAAGACACATCCTAGAAGGGGTGGTTGTCTTACATAAAACGCTGCACGAAATCCATACTAAAAAAACTTGATGGGGTTGTTTTTAAAGTGGATTTCGAGAAGGCGTATGATAATGTCAAATGGCCCTTCCTTCAACAGGCCTTACGCATGAAGGGGTTCAACGAAGCTTGGAGGGATCAGGTGGATGCCTTCATTCAGAAAGGCATTGTTGGGATTAAAGTTAATGATGATATCGGTCATTACTTTCAGACCCATAAAGAATTGAGACAGGGAGATTCAATATCTCCTATGTTGTTCAACATAGTAGCGGATATGTTGACAATCCTTATTGGTCGGGCTAAAGAGAATGGCCTAGTAGGAGGACTTGTCCCACATCTGGTAGAGGGGGGAGTGTCCATACTACAATACGCAGACGATACTATACTTTTCATGGAACACGATATCGCAAAAGCCAGGAATATGAAACTTATTCTATGTCTTTTTGAGCAGTTGTCTGGTTTGAAAATAAATTTTAACAAGAGCGAATTGTTCTGTTTTGGGAAAGCAAAGGATGAACAAGAAGCTTACAAACAACTCTTTGGATGTGAGATGGGATCACTACCATTTAGTTATCTAGGGATTCCAATTCATCACAGACGACTGACTAATAAGGAATGGAAATGTATCGAAGATAGATTTGAAAAAAAGACTAAGTTGCTGGAAGGGCAAGCTTATGTCTTATGGGGGAAGACTTGTCTTGATAAATACAGTTCTAACAAGCTGGCCGATGTTCCTCTTATCCTTCTTTGAAATACCGGTAGGAGTACGGAAAAGACTAGACTTCTATCGATCGCATTTCTTTTGGCCGTGTGAGGAAGCTAAGAAGAAATACAGATTGGCAAGGTGGGATATTGTTTGCAGACCCAAAGACCAAGGGGACCTAGGGGTTGAAAACTTAGAGGTGAAGAATAGATGCCTGCTTAGCAAATGGTTATACAGGTTATCTACTGAGAATGAAGGGATGTGGGTATAAATTTTGAGGAATAAGTACTTGCAATCTAAAACTTTAGCCCAGGTCACTGTTAGACCTAATGACTCTCCTTTTTGGAAGGGGTTAATGAAAGTGAAGGTAACCTTCTTCCAACGGGTGAAGTTTTTAATTGGAAACGGAACCACAACCAGGTTCTGGGAGGATACATGGCTTGGGGATGAGCCCTTAGCGTTACAATATCCTTCTTTATATAATATTGTTCAACGTAAAGATGTTTATGTTGCCACAGTATTCCAGTCCGTACCTATTAATATCCAATTCAGACGATCTTTGCTGGGAGACGTTGGAATTCCTGGTTGCATTTAGTCAGAAGATTGATGATGTCCAACTCTCTGACCAGACAGATACGATTCATTGGAAATTAGCAACCAATGGGATCTTTTCAGTTAAATCAATGTACTTGGATTTAATTGACGCTGGGACCCTTCCGAGGTCTCTACATATTTGGAAGGTCAAAATACCGCTTAGAATTAAAAATTTCATGTGGTTTGTACACAAGGGAGTGGTACTAACCAAGGATAATTTGATAAAGCGAAGATGGGTAGGCAGCTCTAGATGTTGCTATTGTGATCAAAATGAAACAATAAGACACCTCTTTCTCGATTGCCCTCTAGCAAAGTTGTTATAGTGTACTATTCACATAACCTTTAACATCAACCCACCATCGAGTATTCATACACTATTTGGGACGTGACTCAATGGAGTTGACGGAACTATAGCGAATCATATCCGGGTTGGAATAAGTGCATTATTGTGGGCTATTTGGAACACTAAAAACGATATGATTTTTAATGGCAAGATATTTAACAACTTTTTGCAGGTTATATACAGATCCACGACTTGGATCCGTACGTGGTCGTTACTCACTCCTGCGGACTCCAGGGAGCTTATGGTTACTGGGTGCAACCGGTGGGAGACGGTCGCACGGGCTATCTTCAGCCGATTTGGATGGCGAGCCAGTAATAGGCTAGGTGTATAGGCATTGTAGCCTCTTTTTGGTTTCGCCGGGTGTGACGGCTTTTATTTACAGACTTGTTTTGTTTATTATGCTCAGATTGTGAGCAATTGTGGATCTCGAACTTTGTTTTCGTACTTCGTTTAATAATATGGATGCATGCATCAATTGATGCAGAGGCTGGTGGCTCCGTTCCTCCTTTTCCAAAAAAAATGTTTTTCAAGAGATATTTGGGTTGACGCCACCAAAAGTTCTGACACGTAGTACACATGTTGTTGGTTACATTCATGCAGGATTTGGGTCTTCGATTTTGCAGCTCGCTAATGCTTTTGATAGAATTTACTGAAAAGATAGGACTTACTATTTACTGACTATCAATTCTTTACTTACTGGTACTAAAATAAATTCATGAAAATCTTATGATAGAGTTGCCAGTCAGGTGTGGCAAATCTGGGCACTGATTTACTTTCACCGATGTTTTTCATAATTATATATGTGTTGTTTGAGTTGTAGTTCAGGTAAATCATTACCTAGATTTCGATGGATGGGAGAACGGAAAAGACGAAGCAAAGCTGGGGCAGTAATTTACTTTCACCGATGGTTTTCCATAATTATATATGTGTTTTTTGTCTTATAGTTCATGCATATCATTAGCTAGATTTCGAACGGAGAGACGAGGAAACTAACAATATGTTGTTAGCTGTGGTTATGGTTGGCTGGCAAGTGAGAAGATGTGCACAGTGGACGAGATAATTTTCTCTATTAGAGGAATGCATTGATCTGAAAGCAACAAATCGCTCCAAAGACGACAATTTTCTCTATTAGAGGAATGTATTGATCTGAAAGCAGGCGAAAACACTCCAAAGACAAAGCAGGAACCAAGATGGATGACACAGATGCAGGATTTTTGAATACACAAGTACACCATGTATATTATTTTCTGAATTTATAGTCTATTTTCAATTAGTAGTGTACTTATAATTCTCTAAGTCAACGTGTACCATGTTGTAATTTGACATATCCACGAAACAGCTAAATTTTCCTTCTTCCAATATTCGAAAATTCAACAAATTTATGTTGGACTAATGGATGGGTACCTGGATGTGGACTTTGAGCGTTTTTAAATGTTTGGTCAACTCACAATCCCGCATGGGCTCCAGTTTTTTTTTTGGAAAAAGAGGAACAGAGCCCCCGGCCTCTGCATCAATTGATGCATGTAGCCATATTATTAATCAAAGTAAAGAATAAAGTCTTAGATCCACAATATGCTCATAAGTTGAGCATAAAAACAAGTGCGCAAGTAAAATAAAACTGCCACAACCGGCGAAACCAAAAGTAAACTACGATGCCTATACACCTAGCCTATTATTAGCTCGCCATCCAAATCGGCTGAAGATAGCCCGTGCGACCGTCTCCTACCGGTTGCACCCAATAACCATAAGCTCCTTGTGGTCCGCATGAGTGAGTAACGACCACGTACGGATCCAAGCCGTGGCTCTGTAGACAACCTGCAAAAAGTTGTTGAAGTTCTTGCCATTAAAAATCATATCATTTCTAGTGTTCCAAATAGCCCAGAATAATGCACTTATTCCGATCCGGATATGATTTGCTATAGTTACGTCTACTCCATTGAGACACGTCCCAAATAGCGTATTTATGCTCATTGGTGGATGAATATTGAATGATATGTGAACAGTGCGTCATAATAATTTTGCTAGTTGGCAATCAAGAAAGAGGTGTTTTATTGTTTCAGTTTGATCACAATAGCAACATGTAGGACTACCAACCCATATCCTTCTTATCAAATTATCTTTGGTCAGTACTACACCCTTGTGTAGAAATCACATGAAAATTTTAATTCTAAGCGGCATTTTAATCTTCCAAATGTGCAATGATCTCGAAATTGGCCCAGAGTTAATTAGATCAATGTACATGGACTTCACTGAAAAAGTACCATTCGTATCTAATTTCCAGTGAATAATATCAGACTGGTCAGAGAGGTTAATCTGCATCAATCGTCTGACCAAGTGCAGCTAGGCGTTCCATCGTTCTCCCACAACAGATCACCTGAATTGAATATTAAGAGGTACCGACTGTAATACTATGGCAACATAATCTTCCTTACGTTGTACA
Source organism: Elymus sibiricus (assembly GCA_039707655.1). Classification (NCBI taxonomy): domain Eukaryota; kingdom Viridiplantae; phylum Streptophyta; class Magnoliopsida; order Poales; family Poaceae; genus Elymus; species Elymus sibiricus. The sequence continues at coordinate 258,533,228 of CM077663.1, read as the reverse complement.
ATATTATATAAGGTAGGATATTGCAAAGCTAGAGGCGTATCCCCCAGCCATGTGTCCTCCAAATATCTGGTCGTGGTACCATTGCCAACCAAAAACTTCACCCGCTAGAAGAAAGTTAATTTCGTCTTCATCAACTCCTTCCAAAAAGGTGAGCCATTAGGTCTAGCAGTAACCTGGGCCAATGTCTTAGATTGTAGGTATTTATTCCTCAGTATCTGTACCCACATTCCTTCGGTCTCAGTAGATAACCTGTATAGCCATTTGCTAAGCAGGCATTTATTTATCACTTCTAAATTCTCAATGCCTAGACCCCCTTGGTCTTTGGGTCTGCAAATAATATCCCATCTTGTCAATCTGTATTTCTTCTTAGCCTCATCACATTGCGAGAAGAAACGAGATCGATAAAAGTCTAGTCTTTTCCGTACACCTACGGGTACTTCAAAGAAGGATAAAAGAAACATCGGCAAGCTTATCAAAACCGAGTTTATCAACACAAGCCGACCTCCATAAGACATAAGTTTGCCCTTCCAACAACTCAGTCTTTTTTTGAATCTGTCTTCAATGCATTTTCATTCCCTATTCGTCAACCGCCTATGATGAATGGGAATCCCTAGGTAGCTAAACGACAATGTGATACGTCTCCAACGTATCTATAATTTATGAAGTATTCATGCCATATTTACAATAATTCTATATGATTTTGGTATGATTTTATTAGAACTAACCCGGACTGACGCTGTTTCAGTAGAACTACCATGGTGTCGTTTTTTGTGCAGAAATAAAAGTTCTCGGAATGGGCTGAAAATTTACGGAGAATATTTTTGGAAAATATAAAAAATACTGGAGCAAAAAGATACTGGGGAGGAGTCCCTAGGCAGCCACAAGCCTAGGGGACGCCCCCCTAGGGCGCGCCCCCTGGCTTGTGGGTCCCTCGGGAGTCCCCTTGACGTGAGACCGACGACAAAAATTCCTATAAATACCAAAAACCCCAGAAAGAAACCTAGATCGGGAGTTCCGCCGCCGCAAGCCTCTGTAGAAACGAAAAACCAATCGGGAGCCCGTTCCGGCACCCTGTCGGAGGGGGAAACCATCACCGGAGGCCATCTTCATCATCCCGGCGGTCTCCATGACGAGGAGGGAGTAGTTCACCCTCGGGGCTGAGGGTATGTACCAGTAGCTATGTGTTTGATCTCTCTCTCTCTCTCGTGTTCTTGAGATGACACGATCTTGATGTACCGCGAGCTTTATTAATATAGATGAATCATATGGAGTTTTCCCCTCTCTATCTTCTTGTGATGAATAGAGTTTTCCCTTTGAAGTTTTCTTATCGGATTGAGTCTTCAAAGGATTTGAGAACACTTGATGTATGTCTTGCGATGGGATATCCGTGGTGACAATGGGATGTTCTATTGATCCACTTGATGTATGTTTTGGTGATCAACTTGCGGGTTCCGTGACCTTGGGAATCTATGCATAGGGGTTGGCACATGTTTTCGTCTTGACTTTCCGGTAGAAACTTTGGGGCACTCTTTGAAGTTCTTTGTGTTGGATTGAACATGATGAATCTGAAATTGTGTGATGCATATCGTATAATCAAGCCCATGGGTACTCGTGGTGACATTGGAGTATCTAGGTGACATTAGGGTTTTGGTTGATATGTATCTTAAGGTGTTATTTTAGTACGAACTCTAGGGCTGTTCGTGACACTTATAGGGATAGCTCATACGATTGATCGGAAAGATAACTTTGAGGTGGTTTCGTACCCTACAATAATTTCTTCGTTTGTTCTCCGCTATTTGTGACTTTGGAGTGAACTCTTTGTCGCACGTGAGGGATTTACATATGATTCAACTATGTTAGTATTGTTGAGAGAACTTGCACTAGTGAAAGTATGAACCCTAGGCCTTGTTTCCAAGCATTGCAATACCGTTTTTGCTCACTTTTGTTACTTGCTACCTTGCTGTTTTTATATTTTCAGATTACAAAAACCTATATCTACCATCCATATTACACTTGTATCACCATCTCTTCACCGAACTAGTGCACCTATACAATTTACCATTGTATTGGGTGTGTTGGGGACACAAGAGACTCTTTGTTATTTGGTTGCAGGGTTGTTTGAGAGAGACCATCTTCATCCTACGCCTCCCACGGATTGATAAACCTTAGGTCATCCACTTAAGGGAAATTTGCTATTGTCCTACAAAACTCTGCGCTTGGAGGCCCAACACGAGTCTACAAGAAGAAGGTTGCGTAGTAGACATCACAATGCTCCCATTTCACAGCCGAATAGCTGCATGTAAGCATCTTGTTCTTCCTTTGCTCTCCCAAAGAAGAACAACTCGCTTTTCTTAAAATTTATTTTTAGTCCAGATAATTGTTCAAATAGGCAAAGTACAAGCTTCATATTCCTAATTTATTGGTAGTATGGACACTCCGCCCTCTACAAGGTGTGGGACAGGTCCTCCTACTTGGCCATTCTCTTTCGCTCGACCAATAAGGACCGCCAACATATCTGCTACTATGTTGAATAGCATGGGAGACATATAATCTCCCTGTCTCAAGCCCTTATGTGTTTGAAAATAATGACCTATGTCATCATTAAATTTTATCCCAAAAGTACCTTTTTGTATGAAGGCATCCACTTGTTCCCTCCAGGTTTCGTTGAACCCCTTCATATGCAAGGCCTGTTGAAGGAATGGCCATTTGACCTTATCATACGCCTTCTCGAAATCCACCTTAAAGATGACCCCATGAAGTTTCTTTGTATGGATTTCGTGCAACGTTTCATGCAAGACAACGACCCGTTCTAGGATGTGTCTTCTAGGCATGAAAGTTGTCTTAGTTGGTTGTACTACCGAATGGGCTATCTGCGTCAACCTATTCGTGCCAACTTTTGTAAAAAAATTGAAGCTGACATTGAGCAGGCATATCGGCCTGAACTGCTCAATGCGAATAGCCTCTGCCTTCTTTGGCAACAACATTATTGTTCCAAAGTTAAGGTGGAATAGCTGTAACTGACCATTAAATAAATCATGGAACATAGGCAAAAGATCATCCTTTATAATATGCCAACACTTTTTATAAAACTCCGCCGGAAATCCATCCGGTCCCAGTGCCTTATGTTGTTTCATTTGTGTTATTGCATCAAACACCTCTTTCTCAGTAAACGGAGCTGACAATAACTCATTCTCATCTGGACTGAGCTGAGGTATGTCGCCTGTTGTGCTCTCATCCAGAGAAACGAAATTTTCTTCGGGTGCACCAAATAGTTTCTTATAGTACTCGGAAATGTACAACTTGAGGTTCTCATGTCCTACAATTGTACCCTCATCCTGTTCAAGTTGAAATATTTTCTTCTTCCTATGCTTGCCGTTTGCAATCATATGAAAGAATTGTGTCTTATCATCCCCATGGACCACCTTCGACACCTTTGCTCGAAGGGCCCATTTCATCTCTTCCTCTCTCAAAAGGGTTTGCAATTTTTTCTCAGCATCAATCTTAATATTCTGATCTGACATATTAAGAAGTGTAGACTCTGCTTTCACATCCAACTCATTAATTAACTGACCAAGCCTTTCTTTTTCCACCTTGTAAATGCCACTCTGATTCTTGGCCCATCCTCTTAAAAACTGGCGCAAGTCTCTAATTTTGTTTTGCCACCTATCCATACTAGATGACCCGATAGATTCCCTGGCCCACTGTGTAGCAATGAGATCCATGAATCCTTCTCTCTCAAACCAGCTTAATTCGAAAGAGAAGATATTCTTGTTACCCACATGAGTCGCTTCCCCGGAATCGACCAATAGTGGTGTGTGATCTGAAATGGCCCTCTGTAATGCCTGAACTGTGACTAACGGATATTTGTGCTCCCACTCTACACTAGTGAGAACCCGGTCCGACTTCTCATAAGTTGGCACCGGCAATGTATTAGCCCATGTGAATTGTCTACCAGTGAGGTCAATCTCCCTCAAATCTAGACTCTCGATAATCATATTGAACATACATGACCATCTTCCATCGAAGTTGTCATTATTTTTCTCGTCCCGCCTTCTAATGATGTTAAAATCTCCCCCAACTAGAATCTGTAACCTTTCGTCCCCACAAATTCTCACCAAATCTGCGAGAAAGTCCGATTTAAGCTCCAGTTGAGCCTCACCATATACGGCCACCAGAGCCCATCTGAAACCGTCAACTTTCGACCACGAAATTTGACGGAATAATCTCCATACACCATGTTCAGTACTTCTAATGACTCGCACTTCACCCCAAGTAAGATCCCTCCGGAACGACCCCTTGGAGGTAAGCAATGCCAATCATAATCTACCCGACCTGAGATCTAGTTTAGAAATTGCAAAGTGTAATTGTCTCTACCCGTCTCCAATAGAGCCATAAAATCCAGTTTATATTCTTACGATGTTTCTCTGAGGAATCTCCTTTTAGCCAAGTCCGCAAGACCTCTGCTATTCCAAAAGATCCCTTTCATATGTCATCATGGACTTGTTTCTTATGTTTAACCCTCGCACTCCTACGCACTGCGGATGTAGGATAAATCTTCCTCTTCCAGGATCTTTTTGGTTTATCCTTCATCGCCTCTGCGTCCTCAGGACCAGTGGCAGTGGTAAAAGTATCATTTGGTTGCATAGGAGCCACATACCCCTCTGCCACCTCATCCCCATCCTCATTTAGTAAGTCCTCAGTGGGAACCCGGTCCTCACATAGACTTTGTAACGCCCCAAGATTATTAATATCGGAATCATTCATAGGTTTCACAGCCGTTATGTTTCTGATTAAATCCAAAACTCTATCCGCTTCTAAGTCTAACATGTCATTAATGGATTTGGCGGTTTGTTTGCTATTACTACCAAGACATATCCCTAGGTTGGAGGCTTTATTATTAATCTCATGCTTAGAAAAGTGTAGAATTGAATGACTTGTATTAACTGACATACATGTATTTGCTTCGATATCTCGAAGCTTGGCGGCCCTCATAGCACGCACCAGCTGTATGTTGTCTGCATCCGGCTGTGCCTGAATCCGGTGACTGATACACCTGTCACCGGACAGAGGATCCGGAATCCCTCCAAAAGCGATGACATCGTCGATGGGAACGCCTTCCAAGCTATGGCTACCTGCCAAACGGCGTGTGATGGTGACCTCCCAGTCTGCGCCGCAGGAGTGCCGGCCACCATGGTATCCGAAATGGTTATCTCCATCGGTCTATCCGCCTAACGAACCAACGGAGATACCTCTTGTGTCATACTGACCTGACATGGTGAAGGAGGCCGCGATGAAGATGGTCGCGTCTCCTCCTTCTCCACCGGGGCAACCTCCTGCGAGGGCGTATGCTGTATGGGTGGTGTATCAAGTGGTGCTGACTGAGGAGACCTTCGGACCTCCTGCCCGATGTGGATCTTCCCCCTTTGAACCGAACCAAGCGGACAACTCTGAAGCGACAGTTGCGAGGGCATCACAGACCCCTCATGCCTCTGTTGTTCCACCCTCAAATCCGCAACAAGATTGTCGTCTAAATCCTCCATCTCCACACGATCACCCCAAAGGCGACTCGGTACTAACACTGCAGACACTACCTAGAATGTACCGAACCAGAGAGTTGCTGTTGGAGTGACGTAAGGGGCCGGACCCTTATCAGTCCGCGACTCTACCGGCTGTGTGGACTTTCCGGCCGGTTTGTCAGTCCCACCATGCTCACCATGATTCCCACCCATACCCTGGTTACCGCTACCATCTATGCCATCGGTCATGTCAACATCTTTGATCCCAGAATTGTTATCTGTCTTATGTGCCTCCTCTACCTGAACCTCGAGATCATATGTCATGCCATCATATACCCATAATACAAATTCTGGCACAAATTCCACATCAATAACACTAACAAGCAGCCTCGCAATCCCATGCATACGTGTAAATGGCATGTCCACCTTCTCTGTTTTACCTATTAGGGATCCGAGACTCCACACAATCAGAAAGTCATCAAGCAAAGCCTCTGGAACACCTGAGAGTCTGATCCAAACCTGCTCGAGTGGTACTCCCGTAGGCTCTGGTTTTGTGCACTCATCGAACTCAAGAATACACTTACTCCCAGTCACCTTACTGAATCCAAACTTTAGTAATCGATCAAGATATTCCCTCCTCGGGAACTCCACTCTGAAAACCTGTTCCTCCAGCCTAACCAGAGCCCAATGAAACGAATCTGAAACCAGTCGCCTGAGTTGCTGAGACACCTGTTCCTCTGACAGCGTCCCCTGAGTAACCCGGACTAGCCCAAACTTCGAGCTCTCCATACGTGGGGTCACTGAGACCGTACGTGGAGTCTCAAAGAACATAAGCTTGCTATTGCTGACACCGTAAATTGTCACCACAGGCTTAGGCCCCAGCAGCAGCGGACGAACATATGATGGGTGTCCAGGTTTTCGACAAATGTCACAAAGCTCTCCCTTGCAATCTATCACAAAATGTCCTGGCTCCCCACACCGATAACAACTCATCTTCTCTTTCTTACGGGCCGCTTTATTAGGCCGCGCATTGTCTGTTTTGTCACTCCCTCTATCATTGAGCCCATCTCTGTCATCGGAAGACGCCACGGCCGGAACCGACACCGCCGCAAGTTCGTTGACCGCAGCCACCGCTGCCGCCGGCAGTGTTGCAGTCGATGTTGAAGCCATCGGATCAGTCGCCTTGGCTGTCCCTTCGCCCGTAGCCACCGCACCCGGCGGCAACTTAGGAAAAGGTCATCGTGGGGGAGGATTCCGACCAAACGTCCGGCCATATCCACCGCGACCTCCACGCTGTCGATAAGTATGCCCCGAGACTCCTTCCACAAAATCGCTAGGCGGAGGGTTGAAGTTACGTTGCCACTGATTTTCGACGTAGCCTCGTCCAGCTCCGTCATACCATTGAGACCAGCCGGTGCGCTGGCCCTAATAGACGCCGCGTCTAGGTCCATGTCCTCCGCGCCCCGCGCCATCGGCACCGCGGCCACCGCCGAAAGCACCCCGCGCCGCTCCGTTAGCGCCACGGCCGCAGCCGGAGCTGCTTTGGCCTACAACAGCAGCAGCTCCGCGGCCGGCGCCAGGACCTAGGCCAGCGCCATTACAGTAGTAGAAACCAGGTCTTACGTTTGACCCTTTAGTCCCGGTTTGGCTTTGGCTCGGGACTAATGTGACCATTAGTCCCGGTTCCAATGGCTAGGAGCGGTCGGGGGGCACGGGCACCATTAGTCCCGGTTCATTTGGGACCTATAGTCCTGGTTTGTGATACAAACCGGGACTAAAGGGGTGGTGGCAGACTGGTGTGAGGCTGGGGCCCCACGAGCCCTTTTAGTCCCGGTTTGTGAGACAAACCGGGATTATATGTAGACCTTTAGTCCCGGTTTGTATAACCAACCGGGACTAAAGTTTTCCCTATATAAACCCTTCGTTCAGCCCGAGCCCATTTCTCTGTTTTCTCCATTCCCCTCTCTGTTCTTCCCTAGCTCGAGCTCATACCTCCATTTTTGCCAAGATTTGTCAAGATTTGAGGCACCCCAATCCATCCAAGTGCCCACAAAGGTTAGCAACTTTGTCCTTTCATCTCTTATTGCTAGATCAGCTCGTGCAATGCTTTATAAGTATAGTGATTTGTGGGTTTTAGTTTGGGTGTAATTATGTGATAGTTTTTTTTGATTTATATGCAATTTGAGCTCAAATTAACTCCTTAGTTTGCATATGTGTAGGTGTGGTTTACTTAGTGTGCCTTCCCGTCCCCGTCCTAACCACCGTCGATCGCCCGCACCGTCCCGTCGCCGGCACCACCTTGGTGAGCCTCTTCTTGTGTTCTTATCCTTTTTATAAAAAAATCGTATTTGTATGATTTAGATAGTTACTTGCATAATTTTCTTACTTGTATGATTGTTGTTATATATAGTGCCATGGTTATGATATCCGTACCTGTCGGCCCTCGTCCGGTTTACGATTCGGATGTGGTATATTCTCTTTTATAACTATTTGTTGCATTTCGTGTTAATGACAATTATGCCCATCAAGTTGACAGATATTTTTATCTAGGAGGTAGTTGAACCGGAAATTCCATCTGACCCTATTGTCAAGAAGTTAAATTTAGTTGAAAAAGAAAACGAGGATTTGAAAGGAAAATTGAAAAGAGTTGAAGAAGAGAAGTTGAAATTGGAGTTGTGCGTTGCCGATGTCGTCGATTATCACAAGATCAAGATGGATGCAATGCGCTTGAAGATTAGAAAGATTAGAAAATATGCCATTAATAAAGAGGCTTGGTATCATATTGCTGTTGGATCAATTGTTACCTTAGTTGCAATTTTGATCGCATTTGTTGTTGCATTTAAATGTTTTAGCTAGATAGTTGTATGTTGTTTTATGAGAATAAGTGTGTATGAACTTTATGTATGAACTTGTATTAATTTGGTCTTTTTGGTGTTGTGTAATGAAGATGAACCGGCAATGGATGTACGATGACCGACTCTCTCCCCAGTTCATTAATGGCGTGCATAGTTTTTTGCGTGCGGCTGAGGCAAACAAGCGGGATGGTTTTATGTGTTGTCCATGTGGTGTGTGTAAGAATGATAAGACTTACTCTAGCGCAAAACAAAATCACGTCCACCTTTTTACGTCCGATTTCATGTCCGGCTATAATTGTTGGACCAAGCACGGAGAAAGAAGGGTTCTAATAGAAGAGAATGAAGAAGAAGAGGAGGATGACAACTATCCTGAGTTTCCTGAATATGATGGTACTACAATGGGGGAAGAGAATGAAGAAGAAGAAGAAGCTGAGGCATCAGATGAGCCCGCTGATGATCTTGGTCGGGCCATTCCTGATGCAAAGAGAAACTGCGAAAGTGAAAAGGAGAAGTTGAAGTTGCGGCGCATGTTAGAGGATCACAAAAAAGGGTTGTACCCAAATTGCGAAGATGACAACACAAAGCTCGGTACCACACTGGAATTGCTGCAATGGAAGGCAGAGAATGGTCTATCTGACAATGGATTTGAAAAGTTGCTGAAAATAATGAAGAAGAAGCTTCCAAAGGACAACGAATTACCCGACAGTACATACGAAGCAAAGAAGGTTGTCTGCCCTCTGGGATTAGAGGTGTAGAAGATACATGCATGCCCTAATGACTGCATCCTCTACCGCGGTGAGGAGTACGAGAATTTGAATGCATGCCCGGTATGCGGTGCATTGCGATATAAGATCAGTCGCGATGACCCTGGTGATGATTTTGAGGGCGAGCGCCCGAGGAAGAGGATTCCTGCCAAGGTGATGTGGTATGCTCCTATAATACCACGGTTGAAACGTTTGTTCCAAAACAAAGAGCATGCCAAGTCGTTGTGATGGCACAAAGAAGACCGTAAGAAAGACGGGAAGTTGAGAGTACCCGTTGATGGGTCGCAGTGGAGAAAAATCGAGAGAAAGTGGCCGGACTTTGCAGATGACCCAAGGAATGTATGGTTTGGTTTAAGTGCAGATGGTATTAATCCTTTTGGGGAGCAGAGCAGCAAGCATAGCACATGGCCTGTGACTCTATGTATCTAGAACCTTCCTCCTTGGTTGTGCATGAAGCGGAAGTTCATTATGATGCCAGTGCTCATCCAAGGCCCTAAGCAACCCGGCAACGACATTGATGTGTACCTAAGGCCATTAGTTGATGAACTTTTACAGCTGTGGAATAAAGAAGGCGTACGTGTGTGGGATGAGCACAAACAACAGGAATTTGACCTACAAGCGTTGTTGTTTGTAACCATCAATGATTGGCCTGCTCTTAGTAACCTTTCAGGACAGACAAACAAGGGATACCATGCATGCATGCACTGTTTAGATGAGACTCAAAGTATATATTTGGACAAATGCAAGAAGAATGTGTACCTGGGACATCGTCGATTTCTTCCGACCAAGCATGCCTTAAGAAAGAAAGGCAAGCATTTCAAAGGTGAGGCAGATCACCAAAAGAAGCCCGTCCTCCGTACTAGTGATGATATACTTGATATGGTCAAGGATTTACAAGTAATCTTTAGAAAGGGTCTTGGCGGACAATCTGTTCCGATTAACGCTAACGGACACGCCCCCATGTGGAAGAAGAAATCTATGTTTTGGGAGCTAGAATATTGGAAAGTCCTAGAGGTCCGCTCTCCAATCAACGTGATGCACGTCACGAAGAATCTTTGCGTGAACCTGCTAGGCTTCCTGGGAGTGTATGGGAAGACAAAAGATACACCGGAGGCACGACAGGACTAGCAACGTATGAACGCAAAAGACGGCATGCATCCAAAGCAGTATGAAGGTCCTACCAGCTACGCTCTTACCAAAGCAGAGAAGGAATTTTTTTGAATGCCTGCACAGTATGAAGGTCCCGTCTGGCTTCTCGTCGAATATAAAAGGAATAATAAATATGGCAGAGAAAAAAATTCCAGAACCTAAAGTCTCATGACTGCCATGTGATCATGACACAATTGCTTCCGGTTGCATTGAGGGGGCTTCTACCAGAAAATGTTCGATTAGCCATTGTGAAGCTATGTTCATTCCTCAATGCAATTTCTCAGAAGGTAATCGATCCAGAAATCCTACCAAGCTTACAGAATGATTTGGTCCAATGTCTTGTCAGTTTCGAGTTGGTGTTCCCACCATCCTTCTTCAATATTATGACGCACGTCCTAGTTCACCTAGTCGAAGAGATTGCCATTCTGGGTCCTGTATTTCTACACAATATGTTTCCCTTTGAGAGGTTCATGGGAGTATTAAGGAAATATGTTCGTAACCGTGCTAGGCCAGAAGGAAGCATCTCCAAGGGCCATGAAACAGAGGAGGTTATTGAGTTTTGTGTTGACTTTATTTCTGACCTTAAGTCGATTGGTGTTCCTCAATCGCGGCATGAGGGGAGACTGGGTGGAAAAGGCACGCTTGGACCAAATCAATAATATGTAGGGACGGGCATTCTTGGGCGCAAGCACACTACGCAGTTCTACAAAATTCTACCTTGGTGACCCCGTATATCGAGAAACACATGGATATTATACGCTCCAAGAACCCGGAGCAGTCTGACCCCTGGATTAAGCGTACACACTGAGGCTTTCGGTGGTTGGTTGCAAACACATCTCATGAATGACGACATTGTTAAAGATGAGCTGTACTTGTTGGCCAAGAGACCATCTTCGACTATATTGACTTTCCAAGGATACGAGATAAATGGGAATACATTTTACATGATCGCCCAAGATAAAAAGAGCACCAACCAAAACAGTGGTGTCCGCTTTGGCGATGCAGCAAACACCAATAGGGAAAAGGACACATATTATGGTTACATAGAGGATATATGGGAACTTGACTATGGAAGTGATTTGAAGGTCCCTTTGTTCCGGTGCAAATGGGTCAATCTGACTGGAGGAGGGGTAATGGTAGACCAGCAGTACGGAATGACAACAGTGGATCTCAACAATCTTGGGTACACAGAGGAACCATTCGTCCTAGCCAATGATGTGGCGCGGGTTTTCTATGTGAAGGACATGTCTACCAAACCAAGAAAAGAAAAGATAAGAAAGCGGATACATCATACGATGAGCCAAAGCGCCACATAGTTCTTTCAGGGAAAAGAAACATCGTGGGAGTGGAGGACAAGACAGACATGTCAACAGATTATGAAAAGTTTGATGAAATTCCTCCCTTCACAGTGAAGACTGACCCAAGCATCCTGTTAAATGATGAAGATTGTCCATGGTTACGGCGCAATAAGCAAGGGACACACGAGAAGAAAAAGTTTTATACCCCAAGATCCCACTCTAGGATGCGATTGGCTTCACCGTCATCACTTTTCTTCTCTAGCGAGTAGCCGAGATGGTCCAGTTTGTACACGAAGTGTATCCAATTTTTGTTGTATCCCTCTCAACTTTTTAACACATGCTATGTGGGTGAAATGATGATACCATGCCAAGTTTCAACCTTTCCAGAGTTCATTTGTAGTGTTTTTTAATTTCATGGTCGTTTAGCTCAAAAAAATAATTAAATGCATGAAAAATAGCAAATGAAGTTAGAAATGGTTGAAATTTGAAGATATGGCTTAGAATGGTGCATATTGAATGCACAAAAAGTCTGGAGTTGAAATAAGTTAAAAAAATGAAATGCCTTTGTAACAGATGAGTTTTCGTCCGAAACCCTCATACTTCGAAGGAGATGGTCCAGTTTGTACACGAAGTGCATCCAGTTTTTGTCGTAACCCTCTCAACTTTTTAGCACATCCTATGTGGGTGAAATGATGATACCATGCCAAGTTTCTACCTTTTTAGATTTCATTTGTAGTGCTTTTTAATTCCAGTGTCATTTAGCTCAAAAAAATCCTTAAATGCATGAAAAATAGCAAATGAAGTTAGAAAGGGTTGAAATTTGAAGATGTGGCTTAGAATGGTGCATATTGAATGCACAAAAAGTCTGGAGTTGAAATAAGTTAAAAAAATGAAATGCCTTTGTAACAGATGAGTTTTCGTCAGAAACCCTCATACTTCGAAGGAGATGGTCCAGTTTGTACACGAAGTGCATCCAGTTTTTGTCGTAACCCTCTCAACTTTTTAGCACATCCTATGTGGGTGAAATGATGATACCATGCCAAGTTTCTACCTTTTCAGAGTTCATTTGTATTGCTTTTTAATTTCAGGGTCATTTAGCTAAAAAATCATTAAATGCATGAAAAATAGCAAATGAAGTTAGAAAGGGTTGAAATTTGAAGATGTGGCTTAGAATGGTGCATATTGAATGGACAAAAAGTCTGGAGTTCATTTGGGTGATTTTGATTAAAACAAATGAAGGTATAAAACTAAAAGAGTTAAACATAATCTGGTTTTGATTAAAACACCTATTTAAATTATCCTAAAAATTCCCAAATTTAACATAATGATAAAAAACACTGATATTAAACAACAGGAAAACAATCACTCAAAAATCTATTTTTAAACTAAAGTTATTCACAAACTAGTGATTCGCACAAATTTCAAAAGAATTCAAATTTAAACTATTTAAATTTGAAAACTACTGGCACTAACAGAAAGTTTGTAATTGTTTTGACCTAAAGCAAAAAGATTCATTAAAAAACTATAAATATTCTAACAGTTATTCCAAATCTAAAAACAGAAATTAGAAAAACAAAACAAAACAAAAAAGAGAAAATACAGCTTTAGTCCCGGTTGGTGATACCAACCGGGACTAAAGGTCCCTTCCCGCGCGGAATTTGGGCCGCCGAAAAGATGGGCCTTTACTCCCGGTTGGTGGATCCAACCGGGACTGAAGGGAGGACCTTTAGTCCCGGTTGGTAGCACCAACCGGGACTAAAGGTCCTGGGGTATTTAAGCTCTCCTTCTTCCTCCCCAAATCACTCCGTCTTCACGCCCGCTCGACGACGCCGCCAGGCTACCCCGCGCGCGCCCTCGACGTCGCCGTCCGGCTGCTCTGCTCGCAAGCACCGCCCGAGCCCGCACAGGCGCCGCCACGCTGCCCGCCGCCGCCGCGTCCTCCTCCGTCCCCGAGCCCGCGCCCGCGCCCTCGACGTCGCCGTCTCCGACCGGTGAGCCTCTCCTCCTTCGTCCCCGAGCCCGCGCCGGTGCCGCTCCTCCCCTCCTCTGGCGTCCTCCTCCGTCCCTGAGCCCGCGCCCGTGCCCTCGACGTCGCCGTCTCCGGTCGGTGAGCCTCTCCTCCTCCGTCCCCATCTCCTACAAATTTTTTGCAAGATTTTTTATATATGTTGTAGTTTGTGCAATAAACACATGTTAATTTTTCTGCAAGTAAAGGATGATAACATCACGCCTTGTTCAAAATCCAAGTTCAAAAAAAATTGTACATGAACATTTTAGAATTGTACATGGGAAAAAATTGTACATGAACATTTTAGAATTGTACATGAACATCACGCTTCTATGAGTTTTTGTTGCGACATGTTCAAACTTAGGATAATTTCAAGCATGTTCAAACTTAGGATAATTTCAAACATGTTCAAATTTAGGATAATTTCAGACCCGCAAATCTGACTATTTCAAACTTAGGATAATTTCAAACATGTTCAAACTAAGAAACGCTTCGATGGTTACTGATTAAGTTCCAGCAGCATTCTAATTATAAAATCATGCAATTGTTTATAAGTTCTCGACATCGACGATGCCCATCCCGCATCCTCGTCGTCGACTCGGCGGCAACCACCTACTTGAGAGGCGCCATGTCCGGGACTGGGCTCCGCCGGGCTGGCACTGGGAGGTGCTACCTTCCGGGGCGCGGAGCTTGGTGAGGAATTAGGGTCCCGTCGTCGACTCGGAGGTTATTTGGTGGCGGTCGCGTGGACCACTGTCGGTGCAAAGGAAGCCGGCCCTCGCGGAGGTGGTACGTCGCCGTGTCAGGGAGGAGGACGAGCACGCCCGATGCTACATGGCTGCGTTGGACGCCAGGTTCTCCAATACCTGGCAGGTTCTTCAGGGATCACACCCGAGCTATGATCCTGTCATAGTTCCTTATCTTTGGGTGTCCACCGCCTGCGCCGTGAGACGTCAACTAGATCTGTATTAGTGATATTATATTCGAGATGTATTAGTGATAATATTCGATGATGTATTAGTTATATTATATAATAATATTCGAGATGTATTAGTGATACTATTCGATGATGTATTAGTGATATTATATGATCATATTGTTGCATTGCCTTGTATTGATTTGCATATCTGCGGTTTTGCTTATAGAATGCATTCTAATTGTTTTATATTTGTTCTGGATTAGTTAAGCTATGGACGGTAGAGACAGAGACCGTATTCAAGAGAATGCCATGTACGACTTGATACGCTCCGGAAACGAAGAGAATGAAGAAGTAAATGATGGATCACAATACCTTAACCCATCCGGTGAGGGAATTGAGGAAGAACAACCAAGAGACGAAGGGGAACCAACTGACAATGATGGCGAAGAAATTTTTCTCCATCATCAGAAGTCCAGCGACGTATTAATTTGCCCTCTGGTGATCATCAGAAGTATTGATTGATTTGTATATATTAACGAATCTTTCTTCTTTTAGCCCTCCGGATCGAGCAAATCTTCTACAAGGGTTAAACGTGGCCCGACAAAAAAGTTGAAACAAGGCATAAAGTACAACATCGATCAAATCAGAGCAGATGGCGAACCGATTGCTCCTAAAATTAATGCAGACAAATTTATACGTCAATGCGGAGTTATCGTTAGGGACCAAATCCCGATCACCGCTCAAGAATGGAATCAGCCAAAAGATCGCGGAGTTCCTTTTGTCAGCCAAAGAGCAAAAGATCTGCTTTGGGAGGAGCTCATGAAACATTTCATCCTACCAGAGGGTCTCACAGATCTCCAACGGGAGAAAGTCAAGAAGTGTGCTCTTAAGAAGATGGCCACACAATTCCAGACTTGGAAGAAAAGATTATGGACCAATTACGTGAAAGGAGGAAAGAAGACTCCAGAATTCAAAGGAGAATATACGAAATTAAAAGATGACTGGGACAGATTTGTGCAGTTCAAGGAATCAGAAGCAGCTAAGGAACGGTCGAGAGTAAACAAGATAAATGCCGAGAAAAAAACGTGGCACCATCATCTGGGGCCAGGTGGCTACAAGTATGGGTTGCCTTTGTGGGAAGAATCCGAGAGAAACATGAAGGCTGCAGGGGTCACTCCAGAAATAGAGAATTGGCCCGACAGGTGTAGGACTTGGTTTTATGCACATGAGGGAAAGTTGGACCCAAAGACAGGGAAGGTTCTTGAACAGGCAAGTCTTAAAGAAGCCACGGACGAGTTACTTAAAGCAATAGAAGAAGCTCGAATGGGTCTGTACCAGCCCGAGAGAGAGAATGACGAGCTTACACGCGCCCTCAAGAATCCTGAACACCCGGGACGAACACGAGGCAAAGGCCTTGTTCCATGGCTTCTGGGGTTTGCGGATTGGAACGACAGTTACAGAAGCCGTGAGAGAAAGAAGAAGCATGAAGTAGATCGGATTCAGATGGTAGAAGCAAAGAACGCGGACTTGGAACGCAAATACATGCTGCAGCAGGAGCAAATCAACAAACTAAGCCAGCAAGGCGCGTCTCAGCAGCAGGAGCATCCAGATGCAGCATTGGATGGTGTCATTCCATCATCTATGCCGAAAAGCAGCGTGGGTTCCACGGGGGTCCCGACCGATGATGCACTGCTGGCTCGCTACCCCGTGGATGATATCCTAGAGTCGACAGTTTGTGAGCTACACGTGAAACTGAAGAACATATCCATGAAGGTGGCGGACGGCTTTGATTTACCGAGTGGACCTGAAGCAACCTTGCACGGCAATCCGATTCCACCTGGCTATGCTCGTGTCGGGGTGGATGAAGTTGTGTCGGCATATGAATCACTAGATCTTGACTACCTTGGAGGCGAAGGGGAGAGGACACTGAGAGAAGCCATTCATTGTCTCATTTTATGGAAAAAGGAATGCATCGTGTTTCCAAACTCGGTGCCAAGGCCACCGACTCCTCCTCCAAGTCCGCCGCGTCAGCAGACTCCAACCCACCTCGAGACGGAGCGCAGGGCGAGTCCTCCAAGTCCACCGCGTCAGCAGACTCCAACCCACCTCGAGACGGAGCGCAGGGCGAGTCCGCCATATCGATCTCCGCCACGTCAGCATAGTCCATCCCACCCCGAGACGGAGCCTAGCGCGAGTCCGCGATATCGATATCCGCCGTCTCCAAAGCGGAAGAGAGCACAAAAGAAGAAACCCGAGCCTCCTGTCAAAAAGAAGTTAGCTTACGAGAAGGCTGACGAGGAAATCGATGAACAAGAGGCTAAGGAATTGCAGGCCCATTTTGGACCGAAACCACCCCCGCCGCCAAAGGAGAAAATACCTGAGGAAGTCGTACAACACTTTTTGAATGCAGCTAAACCGGCGGAGAAAGGGCCACTATCAGACTATGAATGCTCTATTAGCAAGTCCTATCATAAACAAAAAAACAGAAGTCGAGCGGTAGTAGTAAATGCGGGAAAACTGTTCTCCAGCTCGGAGAACAAGCAGTGCAATCGATCATCCCGCTCAAGGTGAGTACCGATAAGGTGGTAATAACCGACGCTGATAGAGAGAATGCTAGACAGCTCGGTATCACTGTTGAACAACTCCTAGAGATCGAGGAATTCCCACCGACGGATCCGAAGGAACTAGAATGGGCATATGTCCCCGGGAACCCTCTCGTGAGTCCTGAAGATGAGAAGCTTCTATTAACGCAAATGTACAGCTTGCATGAGTGGTACATGAGAGAAATAAAGAGCGGGCGACAGAGCCTCATGGTGAAAGTCAAGCGAGAGCATTACATCCATGAAAATGATTTGTGGATTGAAAATGAAGAATTATTTCAGTTATTCAATCAAAAAGCACTCGACAAATCTGCTACTGTCTGTAAGTGATTTCTTTCGGTAATTTGATTAAGTCTCTAGCTCAGCTCGTTCATTGCCTGTAATTATCCTCACTATATTCTTTTCTGTGGTATTGTGCAGAATGAAGATTTTTGAATTGGAAAGAGATGGAGTCTATGGCATTGGGTTCATTGACCCAAATACCGTTAATGAAAAGGTGTTAACTACTTACTCTAAAGACACGGAGAAAATGTTACTAAGGTTTTTGAAGGCCCTAAATACCAAACCAGAAATACTTTTACCTTACAACTTCAAGTGAGTGTTACTTTTACCTTACTTTTACCTTCTATATATATACTCGATGTTAAGTGTAGTTGATGAGTTATGCATGCCCGCTTATACAAATCGTGTCCCCAGCTACCACTGGATCCTACTAATCATTAGAATTGACGATGGAACTGTTGAAGTACTGGACTCACTAAGTAAAGACCCTGAAGAATACAGAAGTCTGCATTCGATGCTCGACAGGTAATTTCAATCATTTACGCACTATGTCGGCCTCTTTAGTTCGTTTCCTGATATCAAGTAATTAGTAACTCCTTTATTCATTTTCTTTGCCGGGCAGGGTTTGGAAAAAGTTCACCAAAGATGTTAAAGGTGAATGGAAAGAGGAGCTGAAATGGCGAAGGTCTAAGGTATTTAAGTAGTACTAGCTACGTTCGCGCATCTCTTTAAGTATAGTTTCAATACCATTATCATGCTTGATTATTATCTGATTGAATTATATTCTCGTAAAGTGCATGAGGCAGGAACAAGGGACTAGTTTATGTGCATATTACGTTTGCGAGAACATTCGCATTATGACCGAAAAGATCAGAACTACAATAGATCTTTGGGTACGTAAACACCATTCACATTTTTTTTATCATGATGTAATATATATACAGACAACTAACATGTTCATATTGATCTCCTTCTTTAAAGATGCACGAGATGCGGGATAAGCTCCTATCAAAGGACCGCATACGAGCAATTCAAGAGAAAATTGCGGGTTTTTTGCTTGAGCATGTCATATCTCCCGACGGAGAATACCATTACACCTAATGCCTGCATGTAATGATTTGCAAATTGTAGGAGAAATTGTATATACCAAATTGTACATATGTGTATGCATGGTCGTACGAAAAGTTCTATGTATATGATTGGTTCTACGAGATATTTTATTATATATGCATAACGTGTACAGTATGTAGCAGCGTAAAATATGTTTGAAATGAAAAAGAATTAAATCAAATACACAAAATGAAAACGAAAAATAAACAATAAAACATAAATCTTTAGTCCCGGTTGGTATTACCAACCGGGACTAAAGGTCCCCATCCCCTGGCGCCTGCTGCCGAACACGTGACAGGGGTTTAGTTCCGGTTCGTAGCCAACCGGGACTAAAGTCTTGGACCCTTTAGTCCTTATACATTAGTCCCGGTCGGGGAACCGGGACTAAAGGCTCTTCCCAACTGGGACTAATGGTCTATTTTCTGCTAGTGTTAGGTGCGTGAGGAGCGACTGCCTGCACCTGCTGGTCCCTGTCGTTCAGCGGGGGTTGTGGTGGCGGCGGAGCTCCGTTGCCCCGGCCGGCCATCGCTGCCGGCAGGAACGGGATCGTCGCGGGGATACGCCGCGCTCTCCCGCGAGCGGATGGGAAACCAGGGGTCGCTGGTCGCCGAACCCTAGGTTCGTTCTGTGCGGCAATAGAAGAAAGCAACATAAATAGCCGACGGCCTAGCATGCAGTTGGGCGAATCATTTTTGAACCGCAATAATAATACTCGCTGGTTGATCCATGAGTGTCATCTCCTCTACACAATGAGAAACAATTCTTGCCAGCTGGACTTGTAAGTGGGAGAACCGTTCGTACGAGGTGAGCGACCGAAGCCTCGCCACTGTTGAAACAGACACCACAGGAAACGTCCGTATGTGGTGAGGAACCAAATAAAAGATCAGGCATCTCCCGAAAAACGTACTAACCTTTTTTCTTTGGCAAAAGTCCTAAATTCCTTACAATCTAACATTTTGCTCCAACGACACATAAATATGAAATTTATTGACATTAAAAATACTACTGCTCCAAATAGTTGTATCAAATACCAACATTAAAATGCAAAAATTGACGGGGCGCAGCAACGCGTGCCTTCAGTGATCTAGTTGGTTATCAAAGTTAGACATTTTTCCTGAACAAATAACATCTCAAGTTCATCCCTATGGCTGTGTGCATCACATGATGCAGAGGCCCCTGTTTTTTGAAAAAGAACAGAAAATAAAAATAAATTCTCAAGTCTTTTTGTGTTTGTGATGGCGTCTACACAATCCACGCAGGGATGCAAGTTTGTGACCTTCATGGTACCCTGACTTTTAAAGTTTTAGTTCATTTGATTGAACAATGGTCACCCACTATACCTATGGAACACTGGTAGTCATCGCATGATTGCGTGCCTGAACAAGTCTCCTATTCCTCCTGATCATCATAAGTTGTTCCATCACCTCCGTCATGTCTGGTCGTTCCTTACTGTCTTCTTTCAGGCACTCAATCGCAACCTTGCCAATTTCTTCCAGGGCGAAGATATCAGTGTCTTCGGTTGCAATCTCCTTGTCAAACATTGCTCTGCCACTCTTTCCTCTCTCATAAAGCTTGCGGTACTCGGTGACCAGGATGCAGTTTTCATCAAATACGTTTTCCTTCCTGGTAATGAGTTCCAAAAGAATAGCTCCAAAGCTGTAGACCTCACTCTTTTGTGTTACACGTCCAGTCATCATGAACTCTAGGTCCACGTAACCCATATTAAGCAGCATCAATTGGTTGCGTGTATCCCTTGATTCAGAGGCCTGGAGCATCCTCTTCTTTTCCAAACAATAAAGCTTAGAAAGCCCAAAATTTGAAAATTTTGGTGCCAACTTGTCATCCAGAAATATGTTGTCTGGTCTGACATCACCATGTAGTATGGGTTGATTTGCGTAGGAGTGCATGTATCTTAACCCTTCTGCGGACCCAATTGCGATGTCGATACGCAAGTCTAAAGGAAGTTTTTGTTTGCTGCCGTGGAGAATGTCCTGAAGGCTCCGATGAGCAGCAAATTCAAATACCAACGTTGGAACATCCACCTCCAGGCAGCAAACATAGAGCTTGAGGATGTTCTTGTGGATCAGTTCTTTATGCATGTCTATTATCACCTCAAACTCCCGCCTCATATCATCACTTAGTGTGATAAAGGTCTTAACCGCCACCACGGTATTGTCAGGAAGAGTTCCTTTGTAGACTTTACCAAACCTTCCTGTACCAAGAAACTCTGAATTGTTTTTTGTGATTTTCTTTATTTCCGTCTTTGTGAAAATCGTTAGGCCCCTGACATTCTGAAGGTGTGGGCCACCATTCCTCACGAAATTCTTGCGTGCTTTCCTGCTAAAGATGTTCAAGTTTTTTAGCTTCTCCAAGAAGCTAGATTTAGAGCCGAAAATGCTTCTTCCTGGTCGGTTAACTTTTCGCTCCGTATCTTGTGCTTCCCGTAATGACAACTGATCTGCATTTTCTTGACCCTGCTGGCAGTGATCTTCCGTTTCTGGGCGTTCATTGATATCCTTTACAAGGCTCTCAGCTACAAGCTTTCCAATTATTTCCCCAGACTGTTCCTCGAGTAAACTTGGCTGCAGCTTGGCTAGTGAACTGCTCATGCCAGTTTGGCATGAATAGTCAGCTCGTGCTGTTTTATCAAGCCTATCAATTATGTGCTGCACAACTGGTCTCTTCTTTGGGTCCAAGTCCATGCACTCTATCCCGATCTTAGTACATACTCTTACTTGTTCTAACTGTGTGTGCCCCTCTGGTGCCTGATCCAGTCGATTCATCCAACTTTCAATTAGCTACAAAGTTGCAATCATGAGTTACTATCTGTTTTACATACTTGCACATGGCGGTCAACCAAAAGAGAAAATATGCTTAAAATAACATCACAAAAAGAAAAACATATGGTTGTTAATGTGGTGGATCTTTTTTATATAAATGGACCTGAACGGATAGATCTTCATTATTATACATAAATAAGAATGATAAATGATCTTCGAGAATGTATATAAACACATAAGAATGATAGAACATTAAATCATCATAACTATACCTAATTAGATTGCATCTGTATATAAATAGGTCAAATATCTCAACACATGATAGCTAGCAGCAATTCTAGATAACTTCTGAAATAAATTATCATAACTTTACTCTTAGGTTTGTTACCTGTATTTTGATCCAAGAAATATATAAATCCCGCTTTCCTCTCGATGTCTTTTCCATAGCTTTAATTATGTAATAGTATGACTTAAGAGCAATAAGTCTTTTATAAATTGACAAAGGGTGAACTTTGATCCCGCATATTGATTTATTGCCATGCACAACTAAACTCCACCTGTTGTGCTTAGTACGACACAATTGTTGGCGCACGCCCACGCCTCTGTTCCGTCCAGGGCGAGGAAAGGTCTCCATCATCTCTTTGACGGCCTGGGAGGTTTGGAAACATCGCAACAGTGCCACCTTCGACGCCCCCCCCCCTCTGTCAAGCGGCTCACAGGTCAAATCTGCCAGGAGATGCGCCTTTGGACCAAAGCTGGAGCATCTGGAGTAGCGAACATCATTGACAACGACTGACTGTACTGTTGTTTTTAGGGTTTTAGCAGACCCTCTTTCTGCTGCTTTGGTGTATGCTTGGCGCCATGTCACGTGTACGTTCCTCAAGTGTAACACCATAACCTTGTTATTCTCTCTACCTATCAATGAATGATACGCAAGCTTTGCGTATTCGCGAAAAAATAACAACACAATTGTTGAGTGTTGTTCTTCAGAACCTTAGTCTGAGTGTTATCTTCCTATGTTTTTCTACCTTGCCTAGTTTCTCCTTATTTGTCTCCAGCTTGCAGCATAGGTTCCTTTCTAACTGCTGTTTGGTAGCTTAGGTACCATTTACCTACCTGATTTGTTCTGTTGGTGGAGGAGCGTCTTGGCTGTAAAAACTACTTTGGTTTCTTTAATGAAATCGGGGGACAAAATCCCTTTCAATAAAGAAATGCTTAAATTGTTCTTACGTTCTCCTCTTCAAAATATCCCTTTGCTCCTGTCAGTATCTCCATGATTATAACACCAAGACTATATATGTCTGATGCGAATGCGATGTGCCCTCTATAGAACTCTGGAGCCAAGTACCCCCTAGGGAAGATCATATAAAGTTTGATCAATGAATGCCCAAATAAAACGTGAAGTCACGATAACCAAAAAGAAGAGCTTCCAAGATGCTGGCTTACTGAGATCCACACAGATGTTGAGTAACAGCTCGGGTTTGCCCTTCATCAAAACACCGCGAGAGACCAAAATCAGCAATTTTGGGTACCATGCCAATGTCAAGTAGGACATTAGCAGGCTTAAGGTCCAAATGAAGAATGCGCTTCTCATGAAGGTAATGTAATCCTTCACATATTCCCCTGATTATTAGATAGCGCTCTCTCCATTCAAGTCCGCAAGATGCATCTGTACACGAAAGAGGCGGATTTTGTATTTTATGAATTAGTTTAGATTGACGGCAAAAATGTAATAGAGTAAATAAATATGGAATAAATAGATTATGATGCTACCAGACATATGCTTATCAAGACTCCCTTTGGGTACAAACTCAAAACAGAGTAACCAGTTTCGTACATCTGCCATGACAAGCTTCCCCTCGTATGCTGCCATTTTTCCTTGTGTGTCAGCACAATACCCCAGAAAACGTACTATGTTCTTGTGCTTGGTCTTCATTAAGCATTTAACCTCTCCGTGGAATTTACTCTCAGTAATATCTACTGTGTTGGACAGCTTCTTTACAGCAACCATCCGTTTTCCGATCATTCCCTGCGGTCGTGAACCATATCGTCAATATCCTCGGCTTGAGTGTGCCTCGTGGTGTGATTGTAGCGTGCATATATAGTTTAGTTTGCTGAATTCATTAAAAGAGAAGAGTTTTCCTTTAACGAGATAAAAGACTATCCATTTACATTAATCAAGAAAAGAGTTAATTAACAAGTTGCTGAGATCGTAGCGATAATCTGAAGTACAAATTAAAGTCTTATCTTCCAAATCACATTTGGCACTTCCTCATAGGAAAAAAAAAGTTGTATGCATATGTCAGAGTTTTATGAACAGGTGTTCTGTTTCATGAAAAACAGGGCTTTATGTACTGATGCCAAAAGGAGTTTTACATAGACGTTACAAGAATTTGATATGCATGTCACAAGAGTTTTATAAGAAGGTGTTCTGCTGAATTAATGAAGCAAAGAGAGCGCAAAGTATTATGTACTCCCTCCGTTCCTAAATATGAGTCTTTTAAGAGATTCCACTATGGACTATATACGGATGTATATAGACATACTTTAGAGTGTAGATTCATTCATTTTGCTCCGTATGTAGTCCGTAGTGGAATCTCTAAAAATATTTATATTTAGGAACGGAGGGAGTACATTGCTACACCATACTCCAAACTCGGCTGGTACCTTTTCTTTTTTCTTTTTCAAAAGGAGGTTGAAACCCTTGGCCTCTATGGATGTGATGTGATATCTGTCATGTTCCACAACAAAAGCTATCTAGGTAGTGTAGTTTTTATATTTTGCTGTTTTTTAGTTTTGAGAGGCAGTTTGAGAAACAAAGCCGGATAAAGGAGTGGTACCTTGTAAACCACGGCGAATCCACCGCTGCCAATTTGTTGATCAGGGTGGAAATGATTTGTGATGTCCTCCAAAAGCGACAACGGTAGGTCTGTGGGCTCTGCGCTTTCATCGAGCAGCATCCTCTCCAGGACGCCATGTCTAGTACTACTGCTGGCTTCGCGGTCCATTTGCGATCACTGTAAGCATATGATGAAATGAGTACAGCGCCCCTGAATCAATCAAGAGAAATTAGTGCCCATTATTTGTGAAGCTAGCTAGCTATTCTACCCAATGGCGAAACCAAGTAACCATGCCAAGAACAAAAGCAAGGTCATCACGCAGCTACTGTATATGCTATGTGGTACTGTTATTCATCAACTTCTGAAAGCATGCGGAGTAAACGGCGGCGAACCCAGCCCTGCTCCCCGGTGGCACCGCCAGGCGCCAGCCTCGCCGTCCGTTGATTCCTCGACCGAGCGTGTGCGTCCGACCTAGCTAGGCTAAATCTAGCTAGTACTGCGGCCGCAGAGCCGCCAGATCCAGTTCTACTGCGCGCGCTCTCACCTCGCCCGAGTCAGAGGCTGCCGCACCCGCAAGCGAGCCAACAGCATCTACGGCCGCCACTCCACTGCCCACCGCCGGCCGCGCAGCCGCGTGTATCCACTAGCAAGCGGGGCTCCCCGGAACATTTATCCAAAGTCGATTTGTGCGTAGCAGAGAAACCGACGGATGAAATATACTACAGTACTCCCTCCGATTCCTAAATATAAGTCTTTTTAGATGTTTCAAACTACATACGGATATATACAGACATATTTTAGAGTATAGATTCACCCATTTTGCTCCGTATGTAGCCCCAGTGAAATCTCTAAAAATACTTATATTTAGGAACGGAGGGAGTATAACACTAATCTCCATAAAATTGCTGAATCCCACGTTCAATTGAGTTTTCAATTGACATTGTGACATCCGATTTTGACCTGGTCAATAATTTTTCAAAA